>CM055822.1:40289811-40455523 GCA_029582265.1 Zoroaster sp. YZ-2022 | reverse complement strand
CCCCTTTAATAGAGAAACCATCTCTGCCTCACAGGTGCCCATTTAACCCTGGTGGAGAGAAGCAATTACTGGTTAAGTGTCTTGCCCATGATTGGACACAGGTGTCACGGCCGGGGCTCGAAACCCACACTCTGCTGCTGGCAACACCAGAATCTTGAGTTCAGTGTGCTAGACCGCGACGACATCCACTTTACGTGTATTATACAACACACGGGACCTACGGCTTTACGTCCCATCCGAAGGACGAAGCAATTATGGTTATAGCTTGCTCAAGGACACAAGTGTCACGACCGGGGCTCGAACCCACACCCTGCTGCTGGCAACACCAGAACTTGAGTTCGGTGCGCTATATCCCATGCAAAGTGTCATGTTTTACCAAGTGCAGAATTTGTCCCATTGGGGACTTAGATGTAATTCAGATAAAATAGGTTAAGACAAAATTACGTTTTACAATCTTACCTTTGGTTGAGAAAATAAAACTGATATTGTTTATAGTTTCCTTATGACATACCCTAGTGGAAAGGTCCATTATTGATATCTGCTAAGAGGACCTACTGCAACGAGGGAGGTACCTACCACTTTATTCGAACGCGGTACCTCCTCTTTTCAGTGGCACCCTGTAATGATATTAAATTATTAACTATGCATTCCCAATTAATTTTTACATCCAAATGACTTCCACACATGCCCTGCTATGGTCTAGTATTATTTCAACCCCAGATGACACATGACGGCTGTGTAGTGTGTAGCTCTCTCCTGTATGACCTTACAAACAGTAAATAGCCGTATAGTTTATCTCTCAGCATGTAACAGAACCCAGACACTGTCTGGGGTGGGGGTAGTGGTGGGGTATGCCTGGCACTGGCTGTCGCAAGACATCAAAGAGCACAACCTGAAGCCAAACAGATGGTTCCACTTATCAGAGGGTTAGATCTGGTAGGTCTTTATGTGTACACAATGAATGGTTGATTTTAGCACAGATATAGGGCAACAATTTTTTCCAGCCCAGAAAAAAAAAATACACAGCTCTGGGAACTGACACCCCTTCTAAGATATGTGGAATGGTCCACTTTAGGATATCAATGACTCCCAGGCATCTGTGGGTTTTTTCTGGGAAGAACAATGAAATAACTAACTTCTGCCACTAGCGAGTGGAGGGCTACCTCATCGGAGGGTATAATTATAAAGGGCGACATCAGGAAGGCGATTGTTTAACACAGAGGTCATTTGTTTTATCCCATTTAAGGTTGGGAAGAAAATTACTATTTTGTTTAAACAACCATTCTGTGAGTTTAAAGGGCCAATTATTAATATTAGTTTTCCTCTTTCAAAAACATTTGGTCAAGCACTGCAGTGACAATCCTTACGGATAGTGGAGGAAAGTTGCCTATGTGTAAACCACATGTTTTGGGACCCGCCACCATGTCATAATCATAGTCCAAAAAGTCTCCAGTTACTGGCCATCGGTCGGCTTCAACATCAGTGCGGTGACGCCCCCCTTTTTTTCTGCCCTCGATGACATTTTTTAAATAATATTTCTAGAACTATTTTGTCCGATCTTGAAATTTTCAAGGGCTTTTAAGCAGTTTCTGTACACCTCGTACCCACTGATCTCTTGCCCTGAAATTTCGACGTAATTAGATTTTGCATGACGTAGCTGATATGTTTTTGGTCTCATAGTCTTATACACGTTTACTGACAAAATTTACTGCAGTAAAGTGGCCGAGACTAAGCCATCATCAATTTAAATCATATACGCATTGCCCGTAAATATTCATTTCGTCATAATTTATATGCGTTAACACAATTTCTTTCATCGAATACAATAGGCCTAATTATGGAAGCGCATTGCTACGGAAGCGCATTGCTGCCAAATTGATTGGTAAACCATTTTTTTTTAAGTCGTTCGAACGAGATAGTAAGTCGTTCGAACGAGATACTAAGTCGTTCGAACGAGATAACTTCGTACAACTCGATACATGCTTTCAATTCATCTTGTATTCATCGAGTTTAGTTTTGGGGCAATTGGTGACAATTGTGATATTCTACTTTCGATTGGGTTTAAGTCATCGTGAAATACTATACTGCTTGGCTCAACTAAATGGAATAGTAATAAGTCTCAGGAGTTTGAGACGGATTCTGTCGAGAGCGCAATTATTTCGGAGGAAGAATCAGTCGGATGTTTTGGATGTGGCGCTTTTCTTGATGGCAGAGATGGATACGTATGGACAGCTTCATGGATATAAAATGATGCACTTAAAATGTACCCAAAATGGACTGGTTGTTAGCCAAAACACCGCGAGGCTATTGCTTCATATTATTGATCCTGAAGGACTCGTGTTAAGAAAACGTAATAGATTAACGAGGAGGACATACCGTAATTCTGGACCTGATTACATGTGGCATGTAGACTCATATGATAAACTAAAACCGTATGGGATCTGTATAAACGGTGCTGTGGATGGATTTTCCAGGCAAATAATCTGGATGGAGGCGTACACTACTAACATCAGTGATCCAAAAATTGTGGCCAACTATTACAGTAACGTTGTTAACATGAGTAAGGGTTTGCCCGAAAATCATGCGAGCAGCCCGAGGACAGAAAATGAAATTTATATCGAACAAATGCATATGTTCTTGAGATATGATCACCCCGACGAATTGGCTCACCGCAGTTTTCGGTACGGATCAAGCAACCCATAATCAGAGAATTGAGTGGTGGTTTTTTTTACGCAAACACAGTGGGGCCCAAATTCTGGATGAATCTCTTCAAACCCTCAAAGACGATGGTAGCTTCACAGGTGACTTCCTTGACAAGAATCTGATAGAATTCTGCTTTCTACAGATGATACAGGTGAGGAATATACCTTAACATGTGAACTTAGTTTATAATCCGACGACTCTCCCCCAGCGAATGGCAGTATCATTATTAAAACCTTCATCTTGATTTCATGCAAAATCACCGTGGTGCACCCATACCATCGAGGGCCTCCATTCCTTTTATGGAATTAATCTCGTAAAATGTGGGGACACGGTGAAAAGGGGAACACACTGCCAAAAAAGGGAGGAACACAAAACGTTATTGGAAATTTGTATAAATTGCGAGAAAAACATGGAACGTGCTACCATTTTCCCCTCCCACGATTGACCCTTGTGTATACAAGCAAAAGTGTACATGATGCAGGACAAGACATCCCAATCAGGGGATACAGCTATAAAATAATCGTTTTCCCAAGCTACAGGAATCATTTCACATGATATTACTTGAACTTAGTTGAAAATATTGAAGACGGTCATAACAAGGTGAGTCGTCTCTCGACGATTCTCCCTCTCTCACAAATGTGGTCGCTGATCTGCCCTTTTTCGTTTTGCATAATGTTGGTTAATGTATTATCATAAAAACCGTCAAATGCGTTGGGTTTTTCAAAATGTATGTAAAGAAAGGTCTTAATTAAAAATTCCAGCCGACGAACTCCCAGTAAAAGTAAGGGTTGGACGCGCCTGAAATTGTTACATTGTGCCCCATACACAAACTTAAAATGCATGTGTTCAAAAAGCGTTAAATTAAAAGCATGATTTTAACATAGTCTTTGCATAACACTCTTTCTCATCAGGATAACCTTGACGAAGTCGTTCTGTTATGGACTACTCATCGTATTCGTCCCTATCGGAATCGGATGGATCCAAGTTGTAGACCTACGCTCATCTATAAATCATTCCACACCTCCATGGAGCACAGAACCACTTGTGCAGAATCACCGACGGTGAGATTCGTCTGTGTCGAGATGAATGTACCTCCAAAAGCTGCTACCCATGCGATAAAACTGTTTAATTTGTGTTGTCTTCTGATGGAAGAGTCTGGCTGGAACAAGCCGTCTTATCCAGATGAGGCAGCTGAGCTCTACAACTTCCTCCGAAACGCCATCATAATGAATTTGTGATATCCCAATGTTAGTTTGGACTGACTGGAATTAATATAAACCACAAGGCCTATTTTTTCCCAGTGGAAATGTTTCATAATAAATTGTAAGGGCCCACTGGTGAAATATAGTACTTAGAAATATTAATGGGGAAAAGTTTTGATTTAAAAAAAAGTGTCCCCCACTAAGTTCTTGATCCACCGCTGTGGGCTATTTATAAGTTGTACATACTGCAGACAACCAAAACAAACAAACAAACGTGTTTTGGGATGGATGGATTATGCATAATTGCTCGATTGAGGGCGCTATAGATACCCGGAAGTGCGGATCACGAAAACCGTGTTTATCAGTTTCGTGGAAGAAATCATTCAATTTGTCAAGGTTTATATGACCCTGGATCCCAAACCAGCGGTGAGGAGATTCCTTAGTTTTTCTAGATTTGCTGTAATTCATTTTTGGTGTCGTTGATTTGGAAGTTAAATTTGGAAGGTAAAATAAGCGGCGTTATGCCACGGGATGGGATTTATAATTATTGCCGGTTTATGGAACTAGTAATGCTTGGAGACACTTTAGTTAGACTTTGACATAAATTCTGCCTACATTGGGGGCCCAACTCCCTTGCACAATCATGATCAGAACCTTATTTAATTATTCCGACTCTTAGGGCGAATATCTGTAGTAAATTTGTTGTGACTTTGGATTGATTTCCGTATTTGTTGAATTATCTGGAACTCTTTTTCATGTAGCGTACGTTGCCGGTGCAGGCATCCAGCGCCCTCTTGGGAGTGGAATTGTATTTTTCCTTCTTTTTGAAGCTTGTTCCTTGCTCTATGTTATTCTAAGTTTGGCTGTTGATTATACATATATTGTTTACTTGTTATCTGTATTTTTTATTATAGTTGACGTGGCATCAGGCAACTGTCGTGGCATTTAGAAGGGCAGTTGTATGTCGGTATCTGAGAGCGAATAAACCAGTGTTTGCATTTAAACCGTCGTTACAGTCAACGCTGGGGGTGGGAGATGACAACCTTCACGTGGTCCACCCTGTTTCAACTAATGTCATCAAACCGATGTATGCAGCTACTAGCACTCTAAGCTGCTCATCATCATACGAAAGAAGAAGTCAACGCTGAGTATAAACCCAGAGTTAATAGCCCAAGAGACGATATACTCGAGATCAACAGTGGAGAATTAGAGCAAAATAATGGAGGCTCTTGTTGGTACTGAAGCTAAAGCTATGGCCACGCGGGCCAAGGTGAAGTCAGCTATGGAGAGTCGGCGAGACACTGCTCAGGCTCTCATCGAAATGAAGGACAGCACAACCATTACTGTTAGCACTTCCACCAGATGTGGAGAAAGTTAGAGCCGAGCATTCAAGATGGCTTTAGGATTATGAGAGATTTTTGATTCATCACCAATGATTACTTAGCACTGGTTACGGAAGACCAGCAGCCTACAGTGCAGGCAGAACTACAGCCTGAACTCAGCAGTTTTCAGGACTTTAAGGCCACACTAGATCAGTGGCTAGTGTACCACACCAGCATACTTGATAGAGACAGCGGGAGGTCAGTGAGGTCACATACATCTCGTTCCGCTGGGAGCCGTAGTTCCAGTTCATTATCAATAGCCAGAGCTATGGAGCATCAGAAGACTGCTGAGCTATTGGCCCGAACTAGAGCACTCCGAGAGAAAGGGAAGTTGGAGGAGGAGAGGCTTCAGTTTGAAGCCAGGAAGAGAGAAGAAGAGCTGAGACTCAGGCAGGAAGAAGAAGAGCTCGAGCTCAGGACCGAATTGCAGGTCTCAACTGCGAAAGCGGCAATCCTGGACGAACTTGAGCAGAGTGAATTACGAGACGAGCAAAACACCAGTGCTTGGCCCCTGCTCTCTTCTCGACCACCCTCACCGTTTGGCGTAACTTTCAATCCTGCCGCGCCAGAATACGTCCCAGTAGCATCGCAAATCGCATCATCACGTACCATGTTAGCTCAAGCCCAGGCAACATCTCAACCCCAAACACAAGTTTTGGACACCACCCATTTAGGAGGTGGACCCACAAATGCCGATACAAAGTCCTCCCAACAGGCCCTTATTCAAGACACAAAAGAGTCTAACGCTAAAACGGTAGCAGAGGCAGAGAGTGTGAAGCAGGAGGATCAAGTGTTAACCGGTCGCTCAAGTGACGTTCAGGAGGGCAGTGCAAGTCAGAACTCCTCGGTAGTGCCAACCGTTTCTGTAGTGCAACACCTAGTCAGGTAGATCAGGACGCCCGCCTCTGACCTAGCTAAGTTTAAGGGAGATCCCCTGGAGTATAAGAGATTCATCCGCCAGTTTAAGGCTAGAGTCGTCGCTACCACGGTGGATGACGACGAACGGATGAACTACTTAGAGCAGTTTACCGAGGGAGAGCCGCACCATATTGTGAATGGATATAGCTGTCTTCCTGCCGATGTAGGCTACCCGGCTGCACTTAAAGAAATGGAGAAGCGGTATGGCGATGTGGATCTCCTGGCTAATGCTTACGTACAGAGGGCCCTTGGATGGCCGGAGATCAGACCCGATAACCCATCTGGACTTGACGCTTCGCAATATTCCTTGTGGAGTGCAAAAATGCAGTACACTCCATTAATGCAGCAAGGACTTGGAGTATTCCGAGAACATTAAGCGACTGGTCTCCAAACTCCCCTTCTATCTACATGAGAGATGGCGAAATATAGTCATGAACAAGAAGGATAACGCCGAGCCAGTGACCTTCACGCATCTGGTAGACTTCGTCCAAAGAGAGGCCAGGAAGGTAATGGACCCAGTATATGGACGACTTGCATTAGGAAGCAAGCCCAAGGAAGCCAAACCGGTCATACGAGGAGGACGCACTCAGCAACCGCTCAAAAGATTTGGGTGCGCTTCCGGAGCAACTGGGGTTGTCGGGATCAGTAGGCAGGAGAAGCATGTCTACACAGGCTCGGGCACCAAGTTTACCAGCCGACGTAGCGAGCTCGAAGCCATGCAGTTTCTCTCTCAGGATCAGGACACACGATGCAGGAGTGCCAGCTGAGGGTCAAGTCACTTTGGTTGCAATTTCTGTCTAAGGGACTTTGCTTTGGTTGCCTCAGGTATGGTCATCTGAGCAAACGATGCAGAGACAGGGGGCCAAATGCAAGGAATGCAGCGCCCTGCACCTCACCATGCTTCACAAGGAAACAGAGCAACAAGAGTAGAAAGGAGAAGAGTCTCCACAGCCAGAGACATCCAGGACCACCGACCAGGAAAATCATGTTCCCGCCACATGGCTCGTCGAAAGGACAGTGCTAGCTCGCACATGGGAGCCGGCGCAGGTCTTTGCACTATGGCCATTATACCAGTAAGAGTCAGGTCTCCAATCACTAATACCACAGTGGAGACCTACGCATTCCTAGACCCGGGCAGCAACGTGACTTTCTGCACTGAGGACCTTGCCCAGCAGCTTGGAGTAACCGGCAAGGCCACTACCATGGAATTACGCACCATGGGACAGACACAGAATTTCACCACCACACCGTATCTCGGGGCTGGAAGTTTGTGGAGCGGAACTCAGGTCAACCGAAAAGCTCGATGGTCTACACCAAATCTGAGATGCCTGTCACCAGAGATCTGATGCCAACGCAAGAATATGTAGATGGATTTGAACACCTTAGAGGGATTAAGCTTCCAGTTACCCAGGCCGAGGTGGGGATGCTGATAGGCAATAACGTCCCAGCTGCTTATACACCACAAGAGCTGAGGACAGGGACTGTACGTGAGCCACATGGTGCCAGATCAGTACTTGGATGGATAATATGGAGCATGGTCAGGGGCGGAGGAGGCCCGTCATCTTTCCAACCTTCAATTAGCGTTGGCAAGAGAGGAGGCAGGACAACTTCAGCGGTTGGAAGACATGGTCAGATCGTCCATAGACATGGATTTTCCAGAGCGCCTGGTGGACAGCAAGAAGGAGCCTTCAGCTGAAGATAAGCGATTTGAGGAAATCATTGGTAGATCTTTGAAGCTCGTAAATGGTCACTACCAGTGCGACTTGCCATTCCGGGATCCAGCTTGCAAAGAGGACAACAAATATGTTGCCATGGACCGTCTGATGTCCCTGAAGAAGAAACTAAGAACCAATACGATTTTCAACAATGACTACGTGACCTTCATGAGCTCGCTAATCGAGAGAGGGTATGCAGAGAAAGTCACTGAAGCCTCCGATGACAGCAGCAGAGATCAAGTGAGCCGGTGGTACATGCCGCATCATGGCATCTATAACCCCACCAAGCCGGGCAAGATAAGGGTGGTTTTGATTGCTCGGCAAAGACCAGGAGTTTCGCTCAATGATGTACTCCTCCCAGGACCCATTCTCACAAACACAGTTGTAGATGTGCTGCTTCGCTTCAGCCAGCAACCAGTTGGGTTCATGGGAGACATCGAAGGCATGTTCTTCCAAGTCAAGGTCTCTGAACACCACAGAGACAGCCTACGTTACCCGTGGTTTCCAAATGGAGACACATCCCGAGAACCAGAGGTCTACCGTATGAAGTCGCACCCCTTTGGCGCTATATCATCGCCATCTTGCGCTTCTGCAGCTCTGCGTAAATGTGCAGCAGACAACCAGCATCACGAGATCCTGAGAAGCTTCTATGTCGATGACTATCTGAGTGCAAGCTTTGAAGCCAAGGAAGCTATTGAAACCATCAGAATTGTCACGGAGGTGTGCAGACGTGGAGGGTTCAACCTGCACAAGTGGGTTAGTAACAACAAGGCGGTGAACGACTCCATTCCACCCGAGGAGAGATCAAAGTCACAGCAGCTGACCATTGAGAACATTGACCAGCCCCAATCAGAGCGGGCGTTGGGAGTCTTCTGAAATACCCTGGAGGATACCTTTGGGTTTAAGGTTAACCTGAAGGACCGTCCAGCCACGCGCAGAGGCATTCTGTCTGTTGTCAGCAGCGTCTTTGACCACTTGGGCCTAGCCGGTCCATTCATCCTTCCAGCTAGAATTATGCTGCAGCGGCTCTGTGAGAAAGACCTTGGGTGGGACAAGGAGATTGGAGACAAGGAAATGGCGGTATGGAACCAGTGGCTGCTGGACATTGTTAAGTTGGAGCATATGTCAGTACCAAGAAGTCTGCGACCAAGTGACTTTGTAGAGCTTGTGACCTGCCAACTTCACGCCTTTTCGGATGCTTCCGACGAAGGCTACGGCATCGTTATTTACACGCGACTCGAGGATAGTTCAGGCAGAGTCTTCTGCAATCTGCTTATGGGCAAATCAAGGGTTGCCCCTCTCAAGAAGATCACTACTCCGAGGATGGAGTTAACTGCAGCCAGTCTTTCAGTTAAGTTTGTCGCACTGATTACTACAGCAATGGAGTTGCATTTTGACGTCTACTACTGGACAGACAGTACCTCCGTCTTGAGGTACATTGCCAATAAGACGACCAGATTCCACACCTTTGTGGCAAATCGTGTCACCACCATACAAGAGGGCTCCAGCGTTGCATATGAATGTGTTACCCCCGATTTTGTTCACTTAAGTTGACTGTTTAAATCATATCACATGTACAATGCACTCAGTGACTGGGTACAGTAAGCGGATTAGCGTTATCTCTGTTGGGCTGTGCGTTCGTCCGTGAAACCTGAATGTGGGATCTTCCATTCACAAAATGGGTGGAACAAAGTGGTAAGGTTTAGAGAACAATAATCTTTACACTGATGTGAAACCAAGACAAAATATTTCACAAAAGAAAATCACTATTTATTTACCATTACAAACCAAATCACAATGTCTATTCAATATACAATTAATATCCAAATCAGTCTCATCATTTTTGATAGATTATGTAGTAGGTGAAGAAGGCATAACACGAGTAAAGCAATGGAGAATGACTTGTCGAATGCAGAATCAGACGTTGGCTGTCATTGGTCACTATGTGTTTGTAAAAAATACGGTGGTTTTTTCCAACCAATCAGAATAAGCTTTACATCAATGGAAACAGTAAGATCTGATCTGTATGGTGGTCGTTTACCCTGTTGAAATTGATACTCCAGTAAGGAAATATGTCAAGAGAACGCCGCGCGGAGCGGTTAAAAATGAGCCCTTCCACAGGAAAACAGGCCAAACTCGGAGTTTTGAAAGCAAAACATACGGTGTTTTTTTTCTTCCCCAAAAATATTTATGATATATATTAGGACTGCAATGAAACACAATTTATAAAACCGTTTTACCCAGTGAAATAGCCTGCACGGTTAAAAGTAATTACTTAAAATGTGTGAAAAGGGCGTTTTAAGACCGTTTTTCTACTAATAAATGTGTGTTCAGACAGAAAATCGCTTATGTGAACATGACAAATTCATATGAGCAGTGGCGTCATGTCCCGACCTTAGAAAATCCAGCAGATATAGCTTCAAGGGGGATTCATCCGAAACTGGATGCAACGCTCTGGTTTCGGGGGCCAGCATTCCTTTGGGAGCCGGAATCCACGTGGCCGAGATCAGAAATTGTCAGAGTACTACCAGCCAAAGACCCGGAGGTCAAGCGGGTTCACGCCACCACCCTAAGGACCCGTGAAGGTTCCATGACTGTGGATCAGCTGATTGACAGGTGTTCAACCTGGAGGCAACTGAAGATAACAGTGGCATGGATACTGCGAGCGCAGAGGCTCTTCAAACAGCGCCGGGTATCAAGTGTTAAGCCAGAGGCAGTACAAGATGTGAGTCCAAGTCCCCTCAGTATTGACGAATTGGAGACAGCAGGCACAGAGATTATCAAATATGTTCAGCAGAGCCATGCCTACGCCGAGTCTGCGACAACTTGACCCTGTGATGGATGAAGTGGGGCTGCTGAGAGTTGGTGGGCGGCTCAAACACTCAAAGTTGCCAGTAGATGTCAAGCATCCGATAATCCTCCCAAAGGATTGCCACGTGTCAAGGCTGATACTTATCAGTGCCCATCAGAGAGTGGGACACCTTGGAGCCAACAGCACCCTCACAGAATTGAGACGCAAGTACTGGATTCCGAGGGCCAGCCTGTTGGTGCGCAGCATTATTGCAAAGTGTGTGTTGTGTCGTAGGTACCGGGGACGCCTACAGGTACAGAAAATGGCCAACTTACCGGAAGAACGTTTGGAATCAGACCAGCCAGCCTTCATGAAGTCTGGTGTTGACTACTTTGGGCCTGTTGACATCAAGCGAGGCCGTAGCGTTCTAAAACGCTATGGGGTGATTTTCACCTGCATGGCTAGCCGAGCAGTTCATCTGGAGGTTGCACAAGACCTCTCTGCTGACTCTTGCATCAATGCAGTGCGGAGATTTGCAGCGCGACGAACCGTCAAGTTCCTGAGATCCGACAACAGAACTAACTTCGTAGGTGCCAAACTCGATGATGAAGGCCTCCTCCATACACTATTCTGCGAGGTAGAGGACATTCTGAACAGCAGACCTATCACCAGAATCTCTAACGACTATGAGGATGAAGCGGCACTTACACCCAACCATCTGTTGCACCCGGACTCCGACCAAAGGCTACCCCCTGGCATCTTTGTCAAGGAAGACATATACCTGAAGAAGAAACGGCGACAGGTTCAGTACCTGACCAACGTCTTTTGGCGGAGATTGAGCCGCGAATACCTAGTTAGACTACAGGAGCGACAGAAGTGGCACAAGGAGACTCGGAACATCAAGGTTGGAGACGTGGTTCTTGTTGCGGACAGCAACCTCGTGCGGAACAGATGGCCTATGGGGCGAGTCACTGGGGCTAGTCCAAGTGAAGACAAGTGTCACAGTCCGCACTGGGTCATCAGAACTGAGGAGGCCTATCACCAAGCTGTGCCTCTTGCTGGAAGCAGACTAACGTCGCCATTCAGATTCGAGTGCTTAACCCTTTCGATCCCACGGGCTCTAAAAAGAGCCTTTGTTGTGATACGCTTCGATCCCGAGGGCTCTAAAAGGTGCCGTGAATCGGCATGCCCTTGACGACTATGGCTACTTAATTCACCACCTGAAAATGCTTGAGTGGTTTTTGGGGTTGGCGCCCTCTATTGACAGGAATGCAGTGTATAAAAGTTCATGAAGAGAAAAGCGCGTCATCTTTTGCGGTTTCCCGGTGCTAGCGTCCACTAGCTTTCCACAACGGTCAGTTTTTAGTTGCAATCATGATGGAAACAGACATAAATGATGGCATTTTGGCTGAGATTTTGGCAGACAGTGGTTCAGAATCAGATGACGAAGAAACGGATGAGGAAAGTACATTAGAACAAGTACAACTTCCACCAGTGGAATTCGTTCAAGAGGTAGGCCTAAATCACAGTAAAAATGAATAACTAACAACAGTTAACGTTAGTCGTTACTCTTCCGGGCCCAATGCAAATTAATGTAATTCACATATTTTCCTAGGCTATAGCGTAAATATTGGATGCATGTTTTTGTATATGCTCAAGAGGTTTACAACTGTTGGAGATGAGGAATGTAAATTTTGAAAATGGATCCCTTGAATAGGATTGACCAAATCCCCAACCCTGGACTGGGTCCAAAAAGTCATGCACAATTTTTAGTAGTTTGTTGCGGTAATAGGCCTATTTGTGTTCATTGAAACAGCAAGTTGAAGTATAGATATAGCATAGAAATTTTAGCATCCACCCATAGCCGGTCGTGCTATTTAATTAGCGTCAACAAGCTGAAAATGCACTCTTTGTCTCACGCTTCCAAAAGAATAGCCTCGTATTCGAAAGGCCCTTATATTTATAAGTCATATAACACAAGAAGTTGGGGGAATTCACTTTCACAATCCCACATTAAAACAACAATTTATCGGCAACGAGTTTTGGAGAGTGGATGGAAGTATATTTCTTTTCTCAGCACAATATTCATTTTGCGCATGAGCCCCTGTGGCCTGTGTGCACATGCAGCAAAGTAGCATTGAGATATTGTATTTACAAATGTATGACCGAGATTAATCCTCCTTTGCCTTGTTTTTCTGTTGCAGCCGACCTACCAAGGTGATAGCCGACCGAGATCAAGGAGGACGACAGGAAAGTTAGATTTCCGATCTGGTTGGGAACGACGAGACCATTACGAGTGTGGGACTGTGCAGTTCACTGGAAATTCTGGCCCCACCGGCGACTTTGCCACACTGTCGGCAGTAGAGATCTTCAAGCTGTATTTTTGTCAACTTGTGTGGAATATGCTCGTCGACGAGACTAATCGCTATGCGCAGCAAACAATAGACTCATTTCCTGATGAACAATTCTCCTGGCACCCAACCAACATTCCAGAAATGATGGCATTTGTGGCACTTCTCATTGCTATGGGCATAAACAAATCCTCTCAATACAAGATGTACTGGTCGACATCTGAAATTCTTCACATCCCATTGTATCCGTCGATCACGTCCCGTAATCGGTTCAGTTCAATTCTTCGGTTCCTCCACATCTCAAATAACCAAATTCCTCGTAGAGCCTTGGCTAAACGGGACAAACTTTCCAAAGTTCGGCCCTTGATAGAAGTCCTCGTCCCGAAGTTTCTCAACCTGTATAACCCTGCGCAGAATCTGTCTCCAGACGAGAGTATGTTGAAATTCAAGGGTCGCTTAAGTTTTGTTCAGTACATGCCTAACAAACCTATCAAACGGGGTATTAAAGCCTTCTCCCTGAACGAGTCCAAAACAGGATACACGTGTGCTTGGAAACTGTACACAGGAGCCGACGACACCCAAACTGTTTGTGATGCAGACGTAGATTTCAATTCATCAGACTGCCATACACCAAACCCAACAGTTGCAGGAAAAGTCGTCATTGATCTGGTCCATGGACTTGAGAATAAGGGACACGTAATATATTGTGATAATTACTATACTAGCCCAGCTCTTGTAGCTAAACTTGCTAAACTAGGATTCGGATGTTGTGGAACTGTTCGTTACACTACACAGGGAATACCCCAGGCCGCAAACCCCAAAAAACATAAAATGAAGAAAGGAGATGACCCATTTTTTTGGTGAAAGGTGGGCAATTGTGTATCGTTTGGCAAGACAAAAAATCTGTAACACTTTTAACTAATGTAGGCAACACTGATTTGTCCAAAAAGCAAATTCGGTGTAATAAAAGCACAAGTGGATTTTGTGATGTTATGAAGCCCAATTGTATTGAAGATTACAACAAAAACATGGGTGGAACTGATCTTGCCAACCAATGTTTTCAGTACTACAATCATACACACAGAAGCTTGAAATGGTGGAAAAGAGTTTTTTTCCATATGCTGAATATCTGTATTGTCAATAGCAGAGTAATATTCACCAGCAGGGAACAAAAATGTCAGTAATCTTGATTTTCGTATAGGGATTGTACAGGGCTTGCTGTTGGGTTGGGAACGTAACGCAACAAGTCAGTTGAGATACCATATTCCTATTGAGTTGACAGGGCAACAGCACTATCCTGGCAAAACCCCCAAATGGAAAGAAACGCGACTGCATTGTTTGCAGTAACCGAAAATTAGGCAGGCGAAAACAAACAAAGATGATCTGTAAACAATGTACACAACCTATGTGCATAGTTCCTTGCTTTGAGAAATACCACATCACTTGATTGTAAATCTATACTATTTGCCATCAACCCCCCCCCCCCGTTCAATGTTGGGAATGGTCGGACAAGCCGCAGATTACAGTCCAAACCAACATTGAATTGGGGGGGTGGGGGGGTTGTTAGCATGGATTGTGATGTATTTACACTGAATACAAGTAAATGGTTCATTTCCAAGTACAAAACAAACAAAAAATCCCAAAAAATCTCATCCAAGCTATTGTTTTTCACATGGAAAAAAAATCTTATACCTGTACCGTATTTGCATGAAATATCACCCATTTGTATTGCTTTAGTGTAAATACTGATCTAATTATTTCGCTTTTGCACAATGTTTTCCTCCCTTTTGTATACTCATTTTTACCATCATTTTTACATACAAATGAGAAAGTTAAAAAAGTGTCTATTCCTGCCGTGTGAGGGCGCACTTCAATGAAATTGTGAAAAACCCACTGGTGCTGAAGTGACATTGGGCTCCTAATTACTGTGGTAAAGAAGGGTTCTCTCTGACATAACTGGCTGGTAATGAAAGGGTTAAAGCGGACTATTATTCACATTAATCTTGGAACAGTATTGGTTCTCTTATTTTGTATTTGTATGCGCGTCATTTGATTGGTAATTGCTCTTTACCTTTCGTCCCACAACTAGGGAGCCGGGATGTTTTGGGATGGATGGATTATGCATAATTGCTCGATTGAGGGCGCTATAGATACCCAGAAGTGTGGATCACGAAAACCGTGTTTATCAGTTTCGTGGAAGAAATCATTCAATTTGTCAAGGTTTATAGGACCCTGGATCCCAAACCAGCGGTGAGGACATTCCTTAGTTTTTCTAGATTTGCTGTGATTCACATTTTTTGGTGTCGTTGATTTGGAAGTTAAATTTGGAAGGTAAAATAAGCGGCGTTATGCCACGGGACGGGATTTATAATTATTGCCGGTTTATGGAACTAGTAATGCTTGGAGACACTTCAGTTAGACTTTGACATAAATTCTGCCTACATTGGGGCCCAACTCCCTTGCACAATCATGATCAGAACCTTATTTAATTATTCCGACTCTTAGGGCGAATATCTGTAGTAAATCTGTTGTGACTTTGGATTGATTTCCGTATTTGTTGAATTATCTGGGGCTCTATTCGTAGCGTACGTTGCCGTTGCAGGCAACAGCGCCCTCTTGGGGTGGAATTGTATTTTTCCTTCTTTTTGAAGCTTGTTCCTTGCTCTATGTTATTCTAAGTTTGGCTGTTGATTATACATATATTGTTTACTTGTTATCTGTATTTTTTATTATAGTTGACGTGGCATCAGGCAACTGTCGTGGCATTTAGGGGCAGTTGTATGTCGGTACCTGAGAGCGAATAAACCATGCAGTGTTTGCATTTAAACCGTCGTTACAAAACGAAAACAAGCAAACAATTATTTTAACAAGAACATTGTTTTAATGGTTCAAATATAAAGGCACCGAACACAAATAAGCGAACAAGGAACGTGAATTTTCTGTAATAAATGTTTCTGTAATAAATTTAATAAATAGTGATACAATTTAAAAAATCAACAGTGTCTTTCATTTTAACCTTGATTGTTGAATACCTTCAAAATAGTTATCATCCAATACATATCGGGGGAAATACGTTCAATACTACGTTGCAGCTTGATTTTTACATAAAATACTGGGATCTCATTCGATATTCTTTCAGGCATTACCCTCATTCGCAACTGTAAAAAGGGTATGGGTATTCAAATTCCTTGGCCAATTATTAGACACATTAAGCCATCAAGTGCAATTTCGTTCACACAGCTTATAATACGACTTAGTATCCCCGTTCGAACGACTTAGTATCCCCGTTCGAACGACTTAAAAAAAAATTACCATTCAATTGGCAGCAATGCGCTTCCGTACCTAATAGTGTTTTTTGTGCATATCATTTTGTTTAGCAACCAACTCGGTGTTGGAGAAATTATTTTTCCCTCAGGGTCCAGCAGTGAGAACGAAGTCGAGGAATCCCCAGGGGACGAGATTGGTGCTGGCTCCGTTTTTCAACACGATACATGTATAGTACATACGTGCTCATTGGAATATCATTGTTCTGTCATATTGTGCTATATGCGACTACCAGCAATGTCGGATGTTTCCGTGGGAGCTTGGCACGTTTTGCGAAAAATTATACATGAAATGGTGTTTACTTACACCGTATGAACGTGACCAACAATAGAGAAGTAATTTGTAGTCGTTGTCGAAATGAGGTCATTCCAGGGAGATGACATAAGGCGCATCTTATCGAACCAGCTTGAGATGTCTGACGCGCTTCCATTGAATATCAACTCAACTTTGAGCCCAGTGTGATCATACAGGGAAAGCTTCACCTGAATATAGGTTAAATATCTGTGTTAATACATCATATTTTCTCGTTATTATATTGGAATTTAATAATGGGACGGCACAATATTGTTAATTACCGAATTAATATCCAAAAGTTAGCTTGATGTAAAGTTATCAAGGGGGTTAGTTACCAATAATACTTAAAGATTGACTACAACGGAATAATGATAAGTGCTGTGTTGCTGTTTTCGTTCAAGAAATGTGTAATGATTACTAACATATTATAATTCGATAAAACTTGTTCCTTCATGCAAACAAAAAATCAATTTGATCGGCGTTCTGCGACCCAGAAAAGCCCAGTTTCACCAAAAGCCCTCAACTCATGAATAATTCATACTTCGTGTGTGACGTAGCACCCATGACGCTTTGTTACCCCCACGCACAACAGTCCATCGTGTGTACTGTATGCATTTACCATACATGCAATGCGGAACAACAGCGGACAAGCGACATCTTCTAGACCGAAAAACAGCGAAAATGTCCGATAGCAGCGAATATTGGGAAGATCACAGTATAGATGAGGAAGAGGAGTTTCATATAGGCACTTCTGAGGATAGTGATGTCAGCTCTAGCGATGAGGGGAGCTCCCCAGACGAGAGAGAAGGCGAAGACGATGACGAAGAAGTCGAAGTACGTGGCGCTGAACCATACCGGTTCGAGCCACTTGCGGCGCCTGCAGTTGACCAGCCCGGTGACGGTGATCGTCAGGCCGAAGACGACGAACCAAATCCTGATGATAGACGGCTAAACACAGACTGGTAAGCCCACAAAATGATTCGTGAATGAAATACTGAATGATGCTTCGTTTGATCAATTCGTTTCTGCTGTACGAAAATAGTTGTAGGCTATATACTTGACAAAAACATGAACGAACATGATGGAGACCCAAGGTACATAATGTAGTAGTACATGTACATGTGTACAATTGTACATGTGTACAATACATGTACAGTGGAAATTTGGGGGTAATTACTCTGTCTTGCGTTTTATGATTTGTTGGCAATATTAGCCAGTATTTATGAAGACATGATGGGAAAGTAATCACTGCTCAAAATTCAAATAAAATCATGATCTTTTACCATCATGCTTTAAGCATAATTGACATTTAGTCTTTCCCTTCAAATCAAAGGTTGTAGCCCCCTGCACAATAAAAATGTTTGATCTGCCCATGGAAAAATGTATCCCTTCGTGATGTACCTGTCCTTGATCAGTTCATGGGGGATGTATTTCAAGATCATTTTTTTAAGTAGTGCAACCCCAATGACAAAGTTACTAAAATTATATTTTCCAAACTTGTTTTTTTTTCAAATAGGTGTTCGTGTGGACATTGTGTTCTTCAGCCTTTGCTCGCAAACTGTATATTTTGCAAAGAAGTTGAGAAGACAGAGAACATGATGCGGCAGCTGGACATCAACGTGGATGATCCCAACCAGTGCCTTACCATCCATGATTGGTTTGATGCGATCTGCCTCCACCCAGGAGTGCTTGCAACAGCATATCTTCAGTACAGAGCATACTATGGCAGAGATGCAGTTGAAGGAACGCTTGACCAGTAAGTGATTTGAGTGTTGACTGAATGTACAAAGCCAATGTACCATCAATTTCAATTAATATTTTAGAGCAATGTCAGTTTTGAATGATCTGCATATCAAGCTGATTACTTTTGATTGACCAGAATGAGCACCAGTGTTTACTTCAGAGTAACCGCACACAACTGAATATGACCTTGGTTGACCCACGTGCATCTATATCTTATTGTACATGCATTACATGTATGTAATTGTTTACTTTTGATCATGATTGCCTTTTGGTATGGTTATAGTTTTATAGCATTTCAGTTTCACATGGTGTTAACGTAAACAATATCGATACTCCACCATGCAAATCACAAATCTTATGTTTATAATTTTGTCTGATTTTTTGTTTTGTTTTACAGAAAATATCGCCATGTTGCATATCGGCAAGTGGTGAGGTGGTGTTGGGGTTATCTTGGCCGTTTCAACCGGGTGCCACTGCCATCATGTGTCAAGGACGCAATCCGCAGGACGTTCCCAAACCCTGATGGACAGTACAAAGGATTTTCGTATCCACTACTGGATTAGGCCGATTTGCTTTGTTTTAATATTTAAATTGGTAACATTCTTCCCTAGTTATAATGATCTGGAGGGAGTTACAAATTATTTTGTGCGTTCATAAACCATGATCAATGGCAGAATCAATTATGTGTGTATTTCGTTTTGTGTCTTTTCGGGGGGGGGGGAGAAGTTGATTAATTTAGCACTAATGTGAAATAAACTTGTTTTATGTTGCCAACAATACACTATGGTAAAAACATTACAAATTCGGTATGGCAGAAAGATGCCAAGAACTGAAAATTTTACAAGACCTTAGTACTTTCGAATAAATGACAAGACAAAATATGTATGTATTTGCAACCAACAATTGAGTTTATTTTTGAGGTTAAAATATCAAAATTAAAAAGTTGCCTCTTGATGACGAAAACAACTTAAATCAAAATCCTGTACATACTTGTTTGGAACTTAGCCATTCTTCTGTTAAACCGAACTGGAAATCCTTTGAAATTCTTTCACACTTGCTGCTCTTTTCCCAGGAAAAAAATTACAATCAGCATAACTCTACTGCTGAGCAGGTTCAGATTTTCTTGGATTAAAGCTAATTCAATTAGGTTTTTTGGCTTTGCATCACAAAAGGGAGAAGTGTGACAAAGACTAATATTGTAAATCTCATGTTGGTAAATCTCATGTACTTCTGCCTATAAAACTTGTTCTGAGTGTACAGTGGCAATAAATTGTAAAATACAAGAATAGAATAACAATAAATGTGTACAGGCCATGTCATTCTGTCTTCAATCAAACATTAATAAAAAATATAAAAGACATGTATATAGCACCAAATCCATTTGAATAAAATGCTCCCAGGCCCTTTAAATATAATAAAATAACCTAAAGTAACAATAGCAAAGATTATAAAAGATTAAATACATGGGAGCCAGATAAAGTGATAAAAACAGGCAAATATCAGCAGGGGCGGATCCAGGAATGTTGGCATGAAAGTGAAATCCTTTCGTGTATTATTCACGAACTTCACTCATTCCTTTGATATCGCAGGATCCCGCGGAAATTGAAAAAAATTAGTCTCTGGATTCTTAATACTATTTCTAGTGCATCCACCAACAACACATTAAGTCGGCATTATATAACTGTTACACAACAACGTCGACAAAAAGCTTCATAAAAACTTCATGCCTCTGCTGACGCATGAAAAGGCATGTATAATATACACGGAAGTAACATGGCGTCTTCTGTTTACTCTCGGGTGCTCATGGATTATACGTCATCCCTTTTCGCTGGTTTACAAGTCCGCTGGTACTATATCGTGGATTTCATAGTGAATTTGCAATGGGTCTTTGTCGGGAACCAGTGCAGGGTGGGAAATTTCAAAAATCGAAGAAGCGGGGTCTAATTTTTTCGGTCAAATTGCAACAAAATTGTAAAGAGAAAAACATGACCACAACAATAAATTGTTACCTGAACACAACATAAACAAGGTTCGATAGTCAATTTAATGTGAGAGTTCTCGTTGTAGTCCATCTTTAACAATTTTCAGAGAAATCACGAAAATAGTATGAACATTTACAAAAGTTGCAGACGTCATACATATTTACAAAAAGTTGGCTACGTCAACTTGGTTGATGGTACTAAATTGTAAATTTGTAAATGTCAGAACTAAATCAGCCTGCTTATCAAAAGTATTCACATCACGATAAATAACGCACCACTCGAACCTTCTGATATTCGAATTATTTTATTTATAAAAATCTACAACTTCTTCCACTTACATGTCCGTTCGGTTCCGATTAATATTTACAAAACCACCAAATATTCCAATCTAAAAAGTTATTAAACAATATCACTTAAGACAAAGATTACGTATTGTCATCAAGGCAACTTATTAAATAATGTTAGTTAAGACATGTTATTAATTAACGTCACTAAGACATGTTATTAATTAATGTCACTATGACATAAGTTATTTGTCACAAAGACAAGTTATTAAAGAATGTCACTCAGACACGTTTTAAATAATGTCACTAAGACATAAATATAAACATTGTCACCAAGACAAAAAGGTTAAACATTGTCACCAAGACAAAAAGGTTAAACATTGTCACCAAGACAAAACGATTAAATATTGTCACCAAGACAAATTATCAAAGAATGTCACTCAGATACGTTTTAAATAATGTCACTAAGACATAAATTTAAATATTGTCACTAAGACAAGAAGGTTAAATACTGTCACCAAGACAAAAGGTTAAATATTGTCACCAAGAATTAAATAATGAAATGACCAAAATGTAGACCTATACATGTATAACCCAATTCTTTCATAGTATTATAAACTACACATTAGCCAATACAAATCTTATATAAATACATGTAGGTTCCACCCTCACTGGCATTCGTCAGGGTAATGAAAATATGGCCCTCTTTGGTCCTTACAGCAAATGTTCATATATATTGGATATTATAGGCCTAAGGGAGAAAGAAGTACTTGATCATAACAAATATTGTAACTTACATTGTTTTTGACCAATTCTTGCCTTGTTTTGATCTTCTCTGCGGTTCGATTCTGTCCGCACCATGTGTCACATGTCATACACCTACTGTTCCATCCGTTTTCACGGTCATAGGTGCAAGGTGCATTTACTGGAGCCGAGCAGAGCCGTATTTTGGACCGGATCTGGAGCGGTGCGGCAAACAGCGCCCCCGCCCGACTCAATGTGTTAATTTGTGTAGAAAACTTGGGCAATACAAACCCACGGCTGTTTCAGTTTTATTCAATATGTTCCATGGAAGAAATGCGCTATTCAATTGATGGAATTAAGATTTCCATTGTAACCATTGTCATTTGTCTTTCCACATATGTTCCTTTGCATTGTCATGTACAATTATCAGAGATTTCCTTAACAATTTCATTGAAATGAAGAAAGACAGAGCGGCGCCGCATGGTCCCCTATTTATACCATTCCGCTGTTGCATTATCCCCAGCTTCTTTTCAATGAAATTGTTAAGGAAATCTCTGATAATTGTACATGACAATGCAAAGGAACATAATTATGTGGAAAGACAGATGACAATGGTTCCAATGGAAATCTTATAATTCCATCAATTGAATAGCGCATTTCTTCCATTGAACATATTGAATAAAACTGAAACAGCACTGGACACGCCACTGAAGCTGAATCTCCCTGACACCTTGACTTATGCCGTTTATAAAATTTCTTAGAATAAAACCCTTGGCATATTCCACAAATGATGAGAGCCCCATCACACTTGGTTTGCCTTTCTCTTTGATATTCTGGAACATCTTCCTCCACTTGCTCTTTGTTAAAGGCAAAAATTCCTTCCTTCTTGAGTTGAGTCAAAGCCGTCATCCTTTCCCTCTGTGGAAGCTTCATGATCTCCCTCACCTTTTGCTGTTTTTTGTGCACACTTAAGATGTGTCTGGACAGCTTCTCGCCACAGGCTTTGCTGCAAAAAGGGCACCTCCTTGATGGCTTCTTGTACTTTTCTGTGCCTTTACTTTGGAGAGTCTCCGATGCTGCTGCATGTTGAGCAGCACTGGATGAGATACTGGATGACTTAGGCTGCAAGTCGATGGTACCAATGATACTTTGTAACTCGGGCTCTGAATCAAAATCAGAAGATTCATCATCACGTCTGTACACATATGTGGGATCAAAAACTGACTCATCGCTAGAATCATCACTTGAGTTAAACAAACTTTGAAGTTTGGTCTCAGACATTTTTGTAACCAACGTGGTGTTTCCTGGATGAGGCATACTTGTTTGAGAGATGGTGTCTTCTGTGTGAGGCTCTGTTGGCTGCAAGATGGTGTCTTCAGGGTGAGGCACCATTGGCTGCGAGCTGGTGGCTTGAGGGTGAGGCACTGTTGGTTGAGAACTGGTGTCTTCTGGGTGAGGCACCGTTGGCTGTGAGTTGGTGTCTTCAGGATGAGGCAACTTTGGCAGTGCTGGTGTCTTCTGGGTGAGGCATTGTTGGCTGTGAGGTTTTGTCATCAGGATGAGACATCGTCGGCTTTGAGATGGTGTCTTGAGAGTGAGGCACCGTCGGCTGTGAGATTGTGTCGTCAGGGTGAGGCACTGTTGAATGCAATCTGGCATCTTCAGGGTAAGGCACAGTTGGCTGCATAGTGCTTTCTTCCGGGAGCGGCAAATTCGGCTGTTGAAAAGATCAAACCAAAATTTTAACAAAGATATTTTAATGATAAAAATATATAATTAGCCATAGTAGGCAAAATGCAACTTTTTTGGGTGAAAGATGACTAACAGATTTCGATTGCAGCTATCCTTGTCGGCTTTTTGAAATTCTCTATGCTATGTTATAATTTTTTTTCTTTTTGCAAAAAACCCAAAACAAATGGTGTGTCCTTATTTATGGGGGAAAAACAATTAACACCCAAACCTCCTCTTGTTAATTTCAGACAATGTCAAATTGCCAAGGGATGTTATACTCGAGCAAGTAACATGTACAAATGCATCCGCAGAAGGGCAAAATTATCATGTAAAGCTTGCCTAACTTCCAAACTGACCATTTTGGTTCGGTTCGGACGGCCAAGTTCGGCTATTTTTAGTTCAATTCGGCGGTTCGGTTGCAGCACTAAACCTAATTAAATTGTCCTGTCCACGACACAATGTTCCTGTTAATTTGGCATACACTGACTCAGTTTAGGCTTATAATGAGAAATCTTAAAATTGACTTAAGTTGTTTGTAGGATCTGAGAATTTTTCATGAGGACATTTCTGACTTTAACAGTTTCTGTTATAATTATCAATAAGTATATGTATGTGAGAATCACTGTAATGGGCATGCTGGGAGAGATTTTCAGTTATTACTCACCTTTTTTTTCCATGGAAGACTAGACTCAGGCAATCCGTAATCATATAGCAGCTCGGTACCAGCTGGAATGGTGTCCATTGCAAAAAGGCATAGGTACGGTGTGTTTTCCACACACACCACCTTCATGATGCAGTTGCGCTCATGTCTCTCCCCATGGTTAACAAGTCTCCCATAAGAAGGCCCTTCAACTGGCTCGTCTGTAGCATCATAACTGCACATATGAAAAGAAAAAAAGTTAGTTTTATTGGTCATGGCAGTATTTGACACAAATTGCAACATAGTACAAAAGAGATGAAACAGCCATCACAAACTAATTGTCAAAAACCATTGCCAATTACACAAACAGGACTATGGTATTTGAAAGCTTCATTTTTAAAGTGGGCTGCATAAAGCTTAACAGAGATAATCAGCTGTATGACATAGTGGTTGCGATACAATACGTATCGTGAAAAGAAAACAAAAACTATAAAAAAAGTAAAAACATGAACTGCCCCCCACAAAAATACATCTTGACCCTTGTAAACAAATGATATAAAAATTAATGCATATATCCTAGTAATAAAATTACATGTACAGGTATGCGCCATTTCCACATAGTGTTAATGAAATGCCGAGTTGTGACAGTGGCCATCACCAACCTTACAACGCGCAAGATCCGTCACCGTGCGTGGCTGCACTGTGCAGCCGACAATGAGCCACATGCTAAGGCTGAACATTTCGCGAAACCTCCTACGCTGTATCATTTATTGTACGAGCGGTACAACATCTAAGTACAATGTAAATACACTATGTACATTTACACAGAAACGAGAAAGTGTTTCTGTTTGTCAAGGCCATATTTCCAAAAAGGGCTCATTTTAGGGCAAGAAGAGGCACTTTTGAGTAGAAGTTGGTTTCCTAGCTATTTTACTTAATCCGGGGGTGCTGAATCCGAAAATGATGGATACCAAGCCGAATTCCGAGTTTAAAGGGGCATTTCTGCAAAATTAATTTATTAACTGGATAAAAGCACAACTTTTAAATTAGATAAGTAAAGTTAAAAAAAATGTACAGTTAAAAAAGTTGTGCTTTAGTATCCAGTTAATAAAACTAATTTTGCAGAAATGCCCTTTAATCTTGGAATTCGACTCGGTATCCATCATTTTCGGATTCAGCACCTCCAAATTAGGTAATTTAGCTAGGATACCAACTTCTACTAAAAATGCCTCTTCGTGTAACATTTTCTGGAATATGGCCTAGGCTATGTGAAAAACTAGCGGAAATCTGTTTTTTTATTGATGTTTGTTTGGAATTTGTAAGATGCCAAACTTGTCTTTAACCCTGCAGTCATAGCCTGGTTCCGGTTCGGTCCTTTCCCTAAGTTGGCTCTTTTAGTACGTGGCAGGCAGGTACCAGTCTACAACTGCAAAGCAAAAACGGTGCAACTTGTGTATGTGTAACGATGTTGCACAGTACGGTTTCAACTTGGTTTCGACGTCATGCATGTGTATACGCCCGAAATATCATTGTGAGCTACTTTTGTCATGTTTGTCTTTACCTTTTTGAGTATTTTTGTTTATTTATCACAAATTCAGCAACATGCATGTATCGCGAACAGAGTTTTGTATCGTGATGCCGTATCGTGACATTTTAATATTGCGATTATCGATGCATCAGTGAATCGTTACAGCCCTAACAGCGAATATCTATGACCATTATGGTTCCAAAACTACCGAAGGAAATTGCATCTCTTGGACTGTGCATTATAGCAGCAGCCAGTCAGGTCTGTAGTCCAAAGACTACATGTAAGCGGTAAAACAGCAGATATCTACAACCAGTACAATTCAAAGACCAAGTCATACAGTTGCGAATAAATTGAAGCCTGTGATGAGATACACATGTATAATGCCTTTAAAATTCACTGTGCTGTTTGTAGACATATACTCACCAATATGTTTTCCCCTTGCAGGAGAAAAAGTATTGGAAGGCACTTGACTTGTCTTCATCTGCCTCCAGTGCTTCTGCCACATCGGACCTCAACAATATCCCAGGATATTGTAGGAGAAAATCTCCTTTTTCAAACTCCCGAGTTGTGACAATTGCTCTTCCTATTAAAAAGGGAACATTGCATGTTTGTATCAGCACAGTACTGTGCTATTCAAGGTTGTGTATTGCATATCAGGGGCTACTGTTAATGTGGTGCAACTTAAAAATAACTTTTAACAAAAATGCATCAAATACCAAAATATGCGATATATTTTTGAAAATGATAGCAAGATGATGGAACACAAGATTGTCTGGCATTTTGCGATGCAATACAGGGGAAATTGCTTACTGACTTTAAACTTTTTTTCACATTTTCCCCCCATTCTTTCAAATTCAATATTTTAATTTTGCCTTTAAAAAACCCTCCCCATCCATGCTACTCTTTGCACTGCTGGGAAAATGTTGATAATTGTGGATTGCACCTTAACCCCAACCTGCTAGGGTGTGTGGAACTTTATACAGAATTTGTTGGATTTAGCAGGGATAGGGTTAATCTTTAAACACTGTTTCTGTCTCTTTCACTTTTCAGTTTCTCATCTTTATGTCAGTGTCAGATAACCCAAAATATATATAAAATAACCAGAAATCTTGGTAAATGTTGCTTGCCAAATACGGGCCATCTTACTGTCGAAATGTATTCGAAATCAATTCCTTTTTAAAGGAATCAGTCACTATTGCTGAAATCCACCTGTGTTAAAACAACGTACCTTTAGGGGGGATTTCTTTAACACTGAATCCTTCTCTGTCTTTTCTCTCTATAATGAAAGATTCTGCCTCAGGCTTCTGCCTCGATTTTCTACTCCTCATTTTAACTGTAACACAAAAAAGGACAAGTCATGAGATACGTTAAATGAAAACAGTTATGTTGATCGACTATTTTACATACATGTACATGGAACTTTGCAACAATACATTTACAAAATCACATACATGTACATTGCCACAACAGCACGTAAATACAAAATGTATGTAGTCAGTTTGAACAAAACTACAGAGGAAAACTTCCCAATGTTGCAATGAATACACATAACCATTTTTCTCTGGGGATCTTTTTTCTAAGATGAATGTTTGGACTTGCACATAATGTAACATCATGTACCAATTAATCTTTTCTGAATTGATAGTTTCCCAAAGTTCTTTGGAGCTATACATTACTCCATGGTTCAATGTAACTACATTGTACTATAAGACACTTTAGTTTCTTAATCCCTACTTTTGCTGCATATCTAATGAAGGGCAAACATCATTGTTGCCTGGTCTCACACCTCAGTAGACAAAGATAGGAAGCTAACCACTAGTTTTATTGTACCCACATGTAAGTGTACATTGTACTGTTCTTCATGAGCTACATTATGCATCAGCACACAGTCCATGTCTTTTGTACTAGTGTAGTGGGCAAGGCATGCAAAAAGCCATTAGACTTGTACACTACATGTGGTTTCTTATTTAATCCATCAACAATGCTTATGACATAAAACACAATAAAGGGGGCCACTTTGCATCCATCAAGTTAGCAGTTTTTCCAATGGTTGTTATTTATTTTTAAGTACCCGAAACCGACCAAAAAGTGTTTCAACATGTGAATGGACATGCAGGCTTATACTAGAACTAATTTGAGTTGATTTATTTATTATTTTTTTTTTACCCTTAAATTTCCATAAAAATTTGACTTTTCCGTCCATTTGTTGATGGAAATTTTAGGGTAATTAAAAAAATAATAGTAATAGTCAACTCAAATTATATTTAGGATAAGCATGCATGTCTATTCAAATTTGAAATTCTTTTTGGGTGGTTTCAGATATTAAAAACAAAATTACAACCATTAGAAAAACTGCTAACGTACGTGAAGGTAGGAAAGTGGCCCCCTTTATTGCGTGTTATGTCTTATGCCATGGTTCCAGCCAAGTTTTTCAATTTTTTATCAAAGTTTAAATTCCATTTTTCATCTTAGCAATTTTATGTCACAGTTGTCTTATTATTTACATCACCCGACTTACAATTGGAGCTATAAAATTACTATGATGAAAAATGGAATTTAAACGTTGATAAAACATTTTATAGCTCCATGGTTCAATGTAACTACATTGTACTATAAGCCAATTTAGTTTCTTAATCCCTACTTTTGCTGCATATCTAATGAAGTGCAAACATCATTGTTGCCTGGTCTTACACCTCAGTGAACAAAGATAGGAAGCTAACCACTAGTTTTATTGTACCCACATGTATATGTACATTGTACTGTGCTCCATGAGCTACACATTATGCATCAGCACAGTCCATGTCTGTTGTACTAGTGTAGTGGGCAAGGCATGCAAAAAGCCATTAGACTTGTACACTACATGTGGTTTCTTATTACTATGAGTTTCTTTCCTTCTCCCCCCCCCCCCATTTCCCCCTTGATATCACCAAGTCAAAATCAGTAGTGTATTGAGATCGGTTAATTGAGATCATACTGATGGTCTGTGTCTAGCACAATTGTGGATTATCAATTTATAAATTGTAATCGTCCTGTCAAATCTTTGTATAACTGCAGTTCTAGCACTCCAGTCACTAGAGCTATTTTACCCCACAATTTTCCTCAAATATCAAAACCCTGCCCTCTTTCCACAAAATAAGCTTTTTTGCAGTTACACTCATGCATTCAAGAACGCACCTAACGACCATTTTTTGGAGATATGTAAACAATGATGTCGGCCCGATAACAATGCACATGTAAATTTTCGTAAGCACACACGCTTTTCCATTCATAGCTGGGATTTCTTCACATTTTATGGCACTAAATTTTGTTATACGATACTGCAATTTATGTTTCGATATTACATAAAAATAGTGCCATAAAATGTTAAGAAATCCCGGCTAAGAATGAAAAAGCGTGTGAAAGTTACGTGCGTTGTTGTCGGGCCGATGTCATTGTTTATCTCCAAAAAAAAGGTCATTGGGGCACGATCGCGCATGTGCAAGTGTAACTGCAAAAAGGCTTATTAATAATCCTTGTAGTTGTACTGTACTGCGATATTGGTGTCATCGTAAGTGGTGAATCCAAAAATTAAAAGCATTTTTGTTCTCTATATTAACAGGATAAGGAACGAGGTCCTAAAGACTCCTATATGTCCTAGGCCTATGTATGCCACAATTACCACAGATACTGTGAATAGTGTTACTGATTTTCGTCACAAACTTAGTTAGCCCCCATAAATGTGGCTCAAATACTGGACTTCACTCCGTATATAGCGGTCATGCTATTTCGCGTCAACAAGCATCAACAAGCGTCAACAAAGGCTTCAAAACGTCAACAAGCTCAAAATGCACATTTAAGCTTCCTTTTTCAAAAGCTATACTCGTAATCGTATCCAACAAACTCTCACATCTCGTATTATGAAAAGAAATTGGGTGAATTTCTCGTTCACAATCCCACATAAAACGGAATTTTATGGTAACAAAATTACGGTGAGTGGGCGCTGCCATCTTTGTTTTCTTTTTTTGTGCATGCGCAATGTACCATGTCCCAGAAAAACAATATGCCGCCGGAAAAAGCACTGTTGATGTCGAACTTGTTTCGCTTAAATTTCGCACATTTAAAGATACTTTTAACAAGTTTGATACGTTTAAATAATCATAGGAGCCCACTGAATATTGTGAACATAATTGTTAAGCTTATTTTTTAGTTATAACTATAAGTGCTTTTACAACTTGTTGATGCTTCTTGACGCTTGTTGACGCTTAATAGCATGACCCGTATATAGACCTTATGCATTGACGTCATCACGCCGCCATCTTAGAGGTAAAACAATGATGAAACAATGGAAAACGCACATCTACACGCAGCGCATAGATTGGAGCCAATGAGCAACCTTCTTTTGACCTCTAGCCGAGGGCGCCCTACTTAAATGACGTCATGTGCATAAGGTCTATAAAGCCACATAGCGACATGCACAAAAAGAATGGAAAGGTCTATGGGCCCACAAATGAGATTCAGGATTTTTTTTCACTTTATATAAGCATTTTTAGGGGTCCTACTAAAAACCGACAACTGACGACAACTGACGACAACTCACAACAACACGTTCTAAATGCACTGAAAACTCAAAGTTAAAAATATGTTCATAAGGACAGTCGTGAGTAGGCCCTAACGTTAATAATAAAACAATGATGCAACTAAATTCCGAAACAAAAACAAACAAAAGGTCGTTACTTTACATACCTTGTCTCTCAAAGTCAAACTGGCAAAACTTCGTCTTTACTCCGTTTCTAAAGTTGTTTTCAATCAATCCGCGCACGGTGGTGCCTGCTTACTGCTAGTGCTAGTGCTAGTGCTAGCGGTACTGTACTAGTACTAGTAGTAGTACGTACGCGTACATCAGCATATATCCATATGCGATGCATGCATGCAGCGCTGCGTGTAGTCTGGTACCGGGTCGTGCTACGTATGTACGTGAAGACGCGCGGTCGGGGCTAGACTTAATCTAAAGCATCCTACAAATAGGGGTGCTTTTTTAATAATCTGTTGTATATTTTTAGTAATACACGTATATTTTTCCAAATTAAAGAAATTCGATTCTAAATTACTTCATTAACACATATGATGCAATCTAATGAAAGTATATATGTATAGAGTTTTTATAATCGGGCAAAAACTGAATATCTCCGTAAGTTACTTCTCTATCTGCAAGTAGTATACCCACCTAAAATCGACCCTCCCTTTACTCAGACATGAAAATCCCCACGGCCGTATGGAAATGTCCACAACCTTACCGGGTCCCCCTCAACCAATAGCAGTGCGTAATGTATTCCTCTGTACTTAGACTCGGAGCTACGACGGGTGAAAACATTAAGGAGACACAAAATTGTCTACTTAATGTAAGTGTCTCCCCAATGTACTTCTCTAACCACGAAATGTCTCCCTAAGGTGCCATTAACGCTAATATATATATATATATATATATATATATATATATATATATATATATATATATATATATATATATATGCGGGAAATATCGCCCTACCGCCCACACTAATCGACAATAAGCGCATCGATCGATTGGCAGCCGTCGCGGCTGGAGGAAATGTAAAGAAATATTTCGGTAAAGAGTATACCCTTTCCGAGATTAAAACTTTAAACGCGGGAGCACAAGATAAATTATACGCGCGATACGAAGCGAGACTAGGTCGTGAAATGATATCCTCATTGGCTCATCGATCATAAGTCTTTACGCTAGAGCCCTGGGATCCGGATTAAACTTGTGGTGGGATACGAATTTACGATCGATGACGAAGATGACTTAATTAACGATTTGGAAAAAGATCCGTTATCTCAAGCGCTCTTTCTTGTGGGTTATGCGAAGTATACTACAAGTACAGAAGATTTTTGGCACCAATCACAGGGGCGCTAATTTCGGCGAAACATTTCAAAATAATAGATTCTTGTCTAGATTATAAATACGATGGAACAAGAGAAAACGGTACAGCAAGAGGAGATGAACGAGGTAACGAAAACACCGACTAAAATAAAATAAAATCCGAATCGAGTCGCGGCTGGTAAAAGACTCGCAGAACTTAATAAAAAAAGAAAAAGTTTAATAAAGAAGACCGTCGTCGTTCCTAAACCACCAAGCACCACGCCGACGGAAGAAAGCGATGGTGTAAGCACGTATTACATTAGTCTGGGAATAGTAGTCACTGGAGGCATTGCATATTTTATCTACAAGGCACTCGTTCCAGTCCCGAAACCCGTACAAGCTGATTTGCCATCGCGAGACAAAGACGTATGACGATCATCATCAAAACCCAGAAATTGGTCCATTCAAAATGGATTAAAAAACATTGTCTATAATATAAAATATCTGCACTAGATACAAACAGTATCGTCAATGCAGCCTATCACGAAGGCGTTGTAGGAATTATAACCGTTATTTATAGCATGGTTGCTAGAAAAGTGTTTAAAACAAGTACGGAAGATTTTTACAAAGATCAAAAATCTATAGATGTTTTATTCGTCACCTTGGGTATGGGAGTTGTCAGTCAGTCCGCAGCGCCCACGATAATGTGGTCAAATCTCGAATTTTATGTGAACAGAGAATTGCTTTCGTAACAGCGCGCGAGAAGTTACGAGATGTTGAGAGAGTTCGTTGGCCCATTTTCATTGCCTGCCTGCATTTACACAGTGGGTGGTACGATGTTTCGACCGTTTCTCTTCTTTCGATTGATGTATTTTGTCCTGATTTAACCCAATTTTGTACCTATTTATCTTGGGAAAACGAAATGGTATGCCACAGTTGTGATTTTAAGAGGTTGTTTTCGTTTGTGTACCCTGACTGGACTAGGTAAAATATGAGTAAAAGAATTCATTATTCTGACAGATGACGACATGTGCTTTCGTTTGGTGTGTAGTATGACTTGTGGGAATGTTTTTTTCATGTATTTGTGGGCCAGGATTTCATCGCGAGATTTCAAATTTTCGTAGGTTTTCTGGTATCGCAACGTTATTTCTAATAAGTGCTATATACGACTGTACATGTTTCATGACCATTTATATTTTCATGGTGACTTTTAGATCTAATATTGATGATTGTCTGATATATTTAATCAAGACTGACATTTTTTTGCGACTTTGGTATGGTGTAGGCCTTGTGTAGCTTGTAAAAAAGGCATGTGTCGCTCTAACGTTATTGGGAATATTGAGGACTTAATGTTTCAATGTTTGTCTAAGGGATGGCTTTTGAGACATCATGGCTTTGAAATTTGCCCCCTTTTGCAAACCTTTTAGGTTTTATTTTATTCTTCCATTATCAGAACAAGAAGTCTAAAATAATAGCTAATAGTACTCTGGACAATTAAAAGAAAATAGGCTACTAGTGGATCTTGCCCTCGCCATACATGTATAACGTGTATGTCGATCCAGGAAAATAATTTATGGCTAGCGTAAATAGCCTAATGAGTAAAAAAGGCGTAACGGTCGGGAATCATAGGGCGCAGGGTATCGTAGAACGATTAAACAGAACTTTAGCCGAGAGATTGTTTTCTCATCAATACGCGCGAGAAATGGTGAATAAAGATGCAAGATCTAGAGAATGGGTAAACAACTTACCGCGAGTCATCAATGAACTAGACTTATCGGACTAAAACCGATAGACGTCGGTCAAGCAGATTTCCAGCCTCACCCGCTCATCAACGCCTGGTTGGAAAGACAGCGAAAAAAATGCTCCAAACGCAGAGGTTCGATATTTGTACGCACCTGGCGATGCTAAGAGTGACACCAGGCGGAGAGCGACTGATCCAATAAGGGTCTATTAAAACGTATGCGATTAAAAATTGTACGGTGGCAGAAAATCAACCGATTTTGTACTATTTATCAGGAGGACCGACAAGGTCTTTCGTAACAGAAGAATTACAGATCATACCAAACAATAGCGAGTTACCACCTGAAAGAATCATTTCAAAATAATATTATTTTCAGCTTTCATTTTTTTATCACCAACATTGAAAATCGGTAAAGGGGAACTCCCCCTTTAGAACTGGTTTAAACCAGTTTTTCTACATGCCTTGTATAGTGGTGCGGGAATTTACACATCATAGTTCAAGGTCGGGTCATGATTGTGTGTCTACACATCCAAACTGTACTTGCCAGTTTCGATACTATGAAATGAGATCTTAACATCTCATTTGAACATTACTTTACAACCTCCTAAAATGAAATCTTAAAATATATATATTTTCTAAATATCGTAGAACCGCTATTTACTATACGGTATACCACTAAACGGGTAGTTAATTCTTTTGTTGAAATGACGCACAGCATGTACAACAGCTGTTTGAAAAAAATAAGCTTATAATTATCTTACTGCTTTTCAGGCTACTTCATCAAACAATCGGGGTGGAGATGACAACCTTCACGTGGTCCACCCTGTTTCAACTAATGTCATCAAACCGATGTATGCAGCTACTAGCACTCTAAGCTGCTCATCATCATACGAAAGAAGAAGATCAAACAATCATTAGGATTGTTTACTGAACGAGTTAAGCTTTTGAAATTAAACAGCGAAAATCGTTGGAAAACTAACACTAAGCTCCTGCTTCAGCAGGCTATCATACTTGTTTTGTAAATAATACATTTTTTTGCAAGTAGAAAACCTATGATAGATTTAGTCCCTCCAGATGGTATCTGCAAATTTATTTTCAACCCCTGGCTCATTGACAATGAATCTTTACCAGACTGAATAATTACAGAAGATGTGACCAGTGTTTACAAACGCGGTCACTTGGCGCCGTCTTCCGACAAACCGCGTGTATTTACTGTATCATCCATGTACCGATGTTAACGAAGAGCTATGGACTCGCATCAAATTACGTTTTTCAGTAAAATTGTTGGCGATATTTATTTCATATTTTCACAAAATGTGTAATGAAACCATCCCGCTGCATGAGAGCTGCATGCTGTGGTGTCGGATGCACAAACCGCCGTAAAAAAGGATGAACATGTGCTAAACCTAAGATTTAACAAAATTCCGTCGGGTCAAACTCCACAGTGAAAAGAGAAACGCCGTAGGTGGAGTGTTGGTGATTCGGCGAGTAAACTAGAGAAAGAAACTTATTTTTGGGATTTTGGTATCAAATGTATCGCGTAATTGGAATTATTTTGGAGTATCAGTATGTACAAGTTCAACCATACACTGTAACCATGGCTAGGTTGAAGGAACTGCTCAGCCAACGACGACTAGACTGCGTTTTATGCCCGGCGGTATGCATGCTTTGGTTTATGTGTGATGTCACAGGTCAATCGTCGATACAATAACAAAAAAAAACAAAAAAAAAAACATGGTTGGCTTACTCGTTGAATGTTCAGCTCCCCACAGTTCCAAGCCTGGAACACTTTTTCGTTTCGACAATTTCCCTTGACCTCCAGATCATCGTTCCAGGTCAGGTTTGTCCACATATCGTAGAGTTGATCTCCCTTCCCTGCCATTCCTTTGAAAACTAGTTGCCATTCGGAATCTGCAAAGGAAAATAAGGACACTTGTAAACTGAAAGTCATAGCCAAACATTTGTTCAGCGGATAGGGGTGGGGGCAGTCGCGTAATTGAATGCACTTTAGACATTTTTTACAGGTCCTTTACCAACATTAAACATTTTAAAATGTCAAATTGAATGTAAATTTTATGGTGCCCCTCCCCTTCATAGTTTCGCTAAGCGGGAGGGGACAAACTCAAGAAATATTTTGACAATTATTTTGTAGGTTAGGATGGAAAATTTTTAGATTATGCTTAATTTCTTTGAATCAAGATATTCATTAAATAACCAACTGAACGTTTCAGATTTTTAAGTTGTGTAGTTCACGTGAAAATAGTGAAAATGCATTGAGATATTTTGTATTCATACAAAATACCCCTGACCTTAAGAAGAGTATACTCTTTCCTAAATTCAAATTGGAATTTTTTTTTTTTTTTAATGACCGAAATTCCGGGAAAAATATATAATTTGTAGGGGAGATTAATACATTAAAATTTGATTAATTTTGAATTACCAAATATATACCTTATAGTACCTTTAATGACATTTCTTGTGTTAATGTTAACAATGTGTAGTTTGAAATCCTTAGAACATCGTATTTAAGAGTTGTAATTAATAGAGAATAAAAATTGCTGGTACAATTGCATTTTCTGAAAAATAAGAAATATGATTGTTAACATTTAAAACAATGCATCTGACCTTTACAATCATTGAGTAACATTACCGATAATTCTTATGGCCGTAACTCTTGTTACTGTGGAAACATTGCCTCGGCTTAGTGTGATGGTGTAACTAATTAATAAAGAACTAATGTATCAGATGCTCCACTGAACAGAACACAAAAGACAATATTGATGTCACTACTGTCACCGGTACCACCAAATGACACTTGACAATTTATATACATATTTTCCGGCAAAACTGTGTAACACGGGCAAAACTGTGTGGAAGATAATATTTTCGGTTTCACAAACTGTCATTGGCCTAAACGTAATTCACTGAAGACTAACACAAGGATTTCGCCGAACAACATATAGTGCGCCTTTTGTTTGCGTTGAACACTCAGGTTTATACAATGTGATACATACACGTGTATCACTTCGTGAAATTGTTTTCATTTTACATAATAAAAATTGCTTTTTCAGCGATAAAATGCTTATTAATTAAACAGGTACTTAGGAAGATGATTTTGTGGGGCCAGATTATGGTTGCTGACGCTCTTTTTCCTTTTTGGGAGTATTTTGCTTTGTATTTTTGGGTATTTTTTGGTATTTTTATTTTTGCCAACCAGTGAAATACGTGATACATGTATACGTGGGTATTGGAACCACTGAGACCAAATTTCCCAGACACAAAGTATGGTGCCTAATGCTACAGTCACACTGTCACGATCTGGCGTTACGATTGTTCACGTATGACCACGATTAAAAAAATAAAAATCATCCGTATGACCCCCGATTCACATACAAAAGAAACACAAAGGAATACACAACAGGGGAGGATGATTCTCCCTGCGTAGCATTGCAAGGCATGGTTTATGTGTGCCAGACTTGTATTCGAGTCCTCAAACCTCGAGTCCGAGTCCGAGTCCAAGTCCCTTAATGTCGAGTCTCGAGTCCGAGTAACGAGTCATGTGGGTCTAGTCCAAGTCACGAGTCAATTAAAAACGTCAAACGAAAAAAACAACCGTATACATATGTCAAGGTTCAAAGACAAGAGTAGCTACTCTGATGTTTATTGTGTGCATGTTTGTATCGTCCATTTTGCCTTTGAGTTTGAGAAAGAACCTGCTAGGTTTAAAACGTAAGGCCAATAGCTACTATTTTGCGTTTATACTACAGGTCCTTCTGTAGTATATAGCTAATTCTGTATTTGAGGTTCAAAGTTAAGTGACAAAAATCAAAGTTAAGTGAAAATCAACATTATTTGATTTATTTTTCTTATTTTAAAATAAAAAGACTTATGGAGAAATATTTTTTTCAGATCTCAATCTTGGAAAAAACTTTCAATCGGTTATTACCAAGGCGCGTTTATGCTGGTGTCGCACAGACTGAGGGCAGAAGACGGAATGACGGATTGCTTAAAGACAGTCCGACAGACAGAACAGACAGACAATCACTCACCTTGACTATTATTACAAGGATCTACTGATTTGTTATCATTGCAATACGTAGTACGAGTTGACCCATGCTGAATGTCGCATCCCGTCTGAGGAAGAAAAAAAAAACACTTGGCTGGTTTTTATGCGAGCATTATTGCATCATACAAAACAATCAAATATGTACCGTCCGTATGTTTCGCTATTTATCGGGCATTTTCCAAAATATTGTTTTCATCTGAACATTGATCACATCGTTTTAGAAAGGATACTTTAAAATGACATTTCACAAAAACATGTTAAGTTAACATTAAACAAAGAAGTGTCCGGCCAAGTTACTTAAAACGGGACCCACAATAACAAATTAATTTCGGGACATATTTACAGAAAATTAAACCAAAAATCAGCGGGCCCTTACCCCCCTCCGTGGTTAAACCACTGGATGTTTTCGATTTATTGTTGAGTCAATAATCATTTTTGAAAACACAATTCTACCAGAAAAATTAAATTTGCATGCAAAACAATAAATAAATAAATGAAATATGTTTACACAATGATGAAAATGAGTGCTTGATCAACATCTTGTTTGTATACTAGCTATAACAATATTGATTGAACTTAACGCCACTTTCAATTTGAATGAACTAATTTTGGTTATGAATTATACTATTTTAAGGACAATTGTTATAATTAAATTGAATGATGATGTAAAGGAACATTAAATTTCAAATGAAATTGACTGAGCCGGGAGGTCTAACATTTTCAATTGGCCGGGAAAACCTACAGGCCTCGTATATACATATGTTTTTTTCGTTCAAAAAACACAGTTTGAAGTAGTTTAAGGTGCTGTTAATGCCAGCGGAGTTATGTCATGAATATTAAGCAATAATTCCAACCATTTGCACCCCTCCCTTCAAAAGACCTGGATCCGCCCCTGATGTAGGCATATACAAAGTTAATACAATATATAATGGTAAAAAACTGCGGTATATTGAGATGGTCACAGCAAGAAACAAAAACCATATACACGATGCAAGCAGGCAACAAATCATACATACCTCAGCTTCGATAAAGGTATAGATTGACCCTTGCTGCTTGAGCAAATACCGGCCACAAACATTGAAGTGTGAGGCGTTGTTGAATTCACACAAATGGGTCTTTGGCCAGTAGTTAGCCGACTGACAATTCGTTGAATTCAGGCAAGCTAGATGACAGAGCTTGTGGTTTGTGGTAGTAGTCGATGAGAAATTCCTATCCATCAAGGCAACATCCACTATTCCACACCATTTTGTAATAGATGTGTTCCCGTAAGCCGTTGATACTTGCAACAGCGCATAGAGAATTAGTACAAACATTTGAACATATCCAAAGTTGTTCTGCGCCATTTCAAATCAAAACATATGTTAGAAATTTGGTAGGCTATACGTGTATTCTGTACGTTACAAATGTCACGCAATTAACTACAAAGAAGACGGAATAAGCTCCCCGAGGTCTTTGTGTGTTTCAATACAGAAATATGAATACTAGCCACCTATTATAAGCTTTCACGCATTTTGAGCGCGCACTTAAATAGACACACCTGTTTTGACACACAATTATTGAGGTCCTCCGTCATACACGCAGGCCACAGCGAAGGCATTATCATTGAGGGGTGAGGGAGGATGAGGGAGGGAGGGAGGAAGGGCGTCATCAAATTAAGTTGTATCTTCCGTTACTGTGGCGCTCCCACTATAATTCCCAAATAAGAGGGCTCACGTTCTAATCACTTGCCCAGTAGCAGATCTGGGGAACATAATGGGCGTAACGCCTCTCTCCAAATTGTGTTTGTCCACTAAACATCATCACAAAGATTCCCCACTCTCAGAATTGTGTTACATGAATAATGAAATAAATATACAAAAATAATTGATGCCGTATTAATATATGTTTATTTAAAAAAAAATTAAGGTAGCAAAAACAACGGAAGGTTGTTGTGGGTTACCCCTTAGTTGTCTCACTGTTCCATATGTCTGTTGTTTTCTGTTTGTTTTATAGCAGGCGTCTATACAAAAGCCTTGGATTTCAGAATATGGATTCAGCATTTTTTTCTGGGTTCCGTGTACTCGCTTGTCTTGTTTATTATTTTTTCATACAATTATATATTTCCAAAATATATCAACAAAATGTATTATTTTCCTTCACTGAAACACGAAATACAGGTAAATGTGTACCATATCCTTTTCACGGCAGCCAATTGTTGTGCGTTTACATAACCACAATTATGTACACAAGAAATAGCCACTGAATATCGCCAATAAGATTATACAAAAAAGGCCATTGTCTAAAAAAATGTAAGTATGAATTTAGGAGCTGCAGAAAGACCCATCAAACAATCTTTCTCTTTACAGCACCATTATTATGGTTTGATTAGCATGTTCATTGCTTCAATACGTACCTACGTATGTACTCACCATGAACACAATCAACTGCCTATTATTTAAGGAGAGTTTAATTATTCTCTGCAAAAAGACTAGGCGAAATGGAACCTATGCATTTATCATAATAAGTAAGACTAATTGCGGTGACACCATGTGAAATATTCTCAATTGAGTAGTGATTAGTTCTGAAAAGAACTGGAGGTACAACTCGACGTTTCGATCAGTATGCTCTGATCGTCCTCAGGAGAATGCCGGACACTGGGGAATGCTGCTGCTTTACGCGATGACAGGATGCTGGAGGATTAGTTTGTTGAGGCGTGCAGGCGGGAACTGTTGAGACTAGGATCCTAGGAGTTGGGGGAAGGAGTGTGTGCTCACTGAACCTGAATCAGTTGTTGACAAGCACGGGGGAAGGAGGTGGTTAACTTTAGGATATAGGAGATCCCTCAGTCTGGGTTAGGTTGTGGACTTTGGATATGGAAGATCCTTCAGTCCGTAGTAGTGGTCGCCAAATATCACTGATGTAGAAGCCGATGTACTGTGGCACAGTGTCGTGTTACACAATCTCGATGGCCTCTGATGCGTCTGGGGTGCCATGTGTCGATGGGTGTGATGAGTCGGGCTGCCAGTCCATTTGGTGGTCCTTGATGTGTGAGGTGCTTGACGATGGCTGACTTCCTCAAAATCTCCCTCTGCGGCCGTGTGCTCGGTGTTCTTTCAGTCTAATGGGAGATTCCGCCCTGTTTCACCGATGTGACCTTACCACACTCCACACGGGATGCGGTAGACCCCGCTCTGTTGCTGGGATCCGGTTTATCTTTGTGAGTGTGTAGAAGTCCTTGGGTTGCTGGGGGCTGATTGGGACACTTGGATGCCTGCTTGTCGGAGGATGCGTTGGGTTTATGTGACGTCGAACCTAGATATGGAGACAAGTAGAAAAGGAATAGATTACTTACCTTGCGGTCCGGGGTTTCAAACCGGCTTCGATGTGCTGATCTTGTTGGGATTGTAACCATTGCGCTGGAGGAGGTCCTGATGTGCCGTAGTTCCTTGCGTAGACTGTCCTTGTCACATAGGTTGTGGGCGCATTGTACGAGGGTACGGTTGACCGATGACTTTATGCTAGGGTGATGGGAAGGAGCGCTGGTTGATGTAACGGTCTGTGGGTGGGCTTTCTGTAAACGTTATGGTGTGAGGGAGCCGTCTGGGTTTCTGGAAATGCCAACATCGAGGAACGCGATCTTGCCATCTTGCTCTGTTTCCATGGTGAACTTGATGCTAGGATGTTGCTCGTTGAGGTGTTGTAGAAAGTCCTGGGTGTGTCTCTGCCATGTGGCCAAACCACAAAGGTGTCATCCACGTAGCGGAACCACAGGTTAGAGTTGAAGGTCGGCGGTGTTGAGGAAGAGTTTTCAAACTCTCCATGAAAATGTCAGCAGGACCGGGGATAGAGGAGATCCCATGGAGGTCCCAACTGTCTGCTCAATTAAAGATGTATCGCGCGTGTATTTTTCATCGTAACATTGCTATTGACTTGAGGATGTAAAAACAAATGCTTGGAAATAAAAATTTTCAAAATAATCTTAATAAGCATGCTTCTATACAGTAAATATGTACTGAAATAAATTAATGGCGAGTCTCGTCATAAATTCTGTTGAACATTTTTACTGTTAAATTAAACTCGACAAACCATTAAAACGGATTTTTCTTATAAAAACATTTCCGAAAATTGCCAGGTACATACGGGCGATGCATCTTTAATACTCATAAATGGTTTACAAACAACCTGGATCAATTTGTTGTTTTAGAGGGTTGGGGGAGGAACAGAAAACAAACACACAAACAACAAACTTTGTTAAAGTCGGAAAACAAAACATTTAAAAAGCGTTTATGTAAAAATGTTCGGAAGTTTTTGGAACTGATTCCTTGTCCACGGACGATATCCATGAACGAGAGAAGAGTAATAAAAGAAGTGCTGTAATGTTCATAGCAGATCTCGAACTCAGTGCCTTCTGATGCCAGAATTAAAATGTTTATTTATAAACATGAAGAAACAAAACAGTGGAAGGTTGTTGTGGGTTTAAGCCCTACCTTTACTTGTGTGTCACTCACTGTTCCATTTGTCTGTTCCTGTGTTCATATGATTGTCCTTTGTTTTCTGGATATTTATATATCACGTGTGTTACGGACCAAATGTCACAAGAACCATTGTCCGCAAGCCGATTTGGCCCCACTATGTCCGGCCCATTACGTCCGCAAGCTCATTAAGTCCGGCCCATTATGTCCGCAGGCCCATTAAGTTCGACCCATTACGTCTGCGGGCCCATTATGTCCGGCCATTATATCCGCGGGCCCATTATGTCCGGCCCATTACGTCCGCAGGCGCCTCTCTGGGTGGAAGCCTAGCCTTTAGTCTTTCTCTGTAAACGTGAGAAGGTTTTTCAACGGCCAAGCAACAAATCTTAGCTGAACTTTGCAGCAATCTCCACTGTGATGTCTTCTGCCTGCAGGAGACGCATAGAAGAGCGACAACAACTGCCCATCCATACCTGGTATGGTCCTTGTCACCGAGCGACCGCATCGACAGTGCACGGCAGTGCAATATTTGTCAAAGCAAGTTCTGTTATAGAAGCTACATCCGTCTCAGAAGATGACAACATCGAAGTACTAACAGTTGAATTGAGCAGTGTGGTAGAAACATCTGTCTACAAGCCACGAGCAGTTGACTACAAGTTCCCACTCTGTTCCACAAGTACACAGCAAACCACAGATCATCATTGGTGACTTTAAACAGCCATAGCACGCAATGGGGTACAAGGAAACCAACAAAGATGGAGAAGCAGTAGAGAGATGGATGGACACCAACCAACTCAGTCTCATTCATGACACCAAGCTACCATCATCATTTCATAGTGCCCGGTGGAGACGTGGTTATGACCCAGAATTTAGCCATCGTCACCAGTAACATTGCAGGACTGTCAGAAGATCGTGTTGAACCCAATCATTAAGTCAACACCGGCCAAGTGGCATCCAAGTCAATGCAGCTGTAAAACCAACAGTGTGCCTTTCAAGAGGCGCTTCAACTATAAGAAAGCTGACTGGAAAGGGTTCACCGACGAGCTAGAACAGAAAGTGAAACAAATTGCACCAATATCATGCAACTACAGCCGTTTTGCTGAACGTTGAAAACTGCAAGAAGACACATTCCACGGGGCTGTAGAGTGGAGTACATACCTGGGCTTTCAAAGGAAAGCTCAGAACTCTATGAAGAGTATGTCACCATGTTTGAAGAGACCCTTTCCTGATGGAAACAACTGAAGTAGGCGAGAAAGTGATGCAAAGCATATCTCAGGAGCGTCGCAAGACCTGGCACGCCCTGACAGAGTCAACTGGTATGTCAAAGAACAGTAAGAAAGCATGGTCAATCATTTGAAAGCTTCGTGGCGATCCCAACAGCCCAAAGTCACTGCAAACCAAGTTGCTAACCAACTGCTATTGAACAGCAAAAGGGGAAATATGAAATATAAGACCAAACTAGACCGCAAAAAGTACAGCAAAGACCCTGGTCACACTAGACCCATGACTATGGAAGAGCTAGAAAAGGGCATCTCTTCACTGAAGCCAGGAAAAGCAATCGGCCTAGATAACATCTCAACAGAGCAGGACCTGCTGTGAAGAAATGGCTGCTCCAGTTGTATAATCTCTGCTTAACTACACACAGGCTTCCTAAGATCTGGAAGAAAGCACATGTAATGGCACTCCTGAAACCGGGAAAAGATCCATCGATTCCCAAGAGTTACAGGCCTATCTCACTTCTGAGTCATACGTATAAGCTGTTCGAACGACTCATACTCGGCAGAATTGGACCAGTTGTTGACGAATTCCTCATCCCAGAGCAAGCTGGTTTCCCCCGGCAAGTCTACGACGAGCCAAGTGTACTCAACCTCACTAAGCACTTCGAAGATGGTTTGGTGTTATGGATGGTTACCTGTGTTGTGTTTTTTGACCTCTCAGCTTCTTATTATACAGTTAACCACAGATGCCTTCTCCTGCAAGTTTCTGGACTTTACCAGGACATCCGTCTAACGGAACTGATTGAAAGCATGCTCGAGAACAGGCTTTTCTTTGTTGAGTTGGGCGGTAAGAAGAGCAGATGGCGGAGACTCAAGAATGGTCTACCACAGGAAGGGTGTGCTTGCACCACTTCTCTTCAACATCACACAAACGACCAACCGAAGTGAAGGTACCAGGCGCTTTATCTATGCAGATGACCTTGGTGTAGCTGCTCAAGACAGTGACTTCAGTGTTGTTGAAGAACGACTCTCAAATGCTCTCAACGAATTAACCCCCTACTGGCGTGCAAATCCATCAAAGACACAGGTGTGTGCTTTCCATCTGCGCAATCGAGAAGTCAGACGCCAACTGAACGTCACCTGGTCAGGTACTCAACTTGAAAACTGCGATCACCCAGTATGTCTAGGCATCACCTTAGATCGATGCCTTTCCTTCAAGACCCATGTTGAGAAGTCAAAAGCTAAAGTCTGTGCAAGAAACAACATTGTCAGCAAACTTACTGGAACAAGTTGGGTGCCAGCCCAGATACTCTACGGTCAACCGCCTTAGCCCTCTGCTACTCAACTGCTGAGTATGCATGCCATGTTTGGGAAAGATCAGCCCATGCTAAGAAGATTGACCCAGCCATCAACGCTATATGTCGTCTAGTCACTGGATGCCTCAGACCAACACAATAGACATATACATTCTATCAGGTATAGCACCACCAGAGATTCGACGCAGTGCAGCAAGCACTAGAGAACGCCAGCGCCAGACCACAGATGGAGCGACATCCCTATTCGACCATGAACCAGCAAAGACGGCTCAAATCCAGGAAAAGCTTCCTCAATGAAGTTGAACCCAGCGGGCTGAAAGTACCAGAGTTGCCTTATGGAAGAGAGGCTGCCCAATATTCAACAACACCAACCATGTCCATAAGTGCCAAGAAGAACTCCCACCTGGTGCTGACTCAAGTTGGGCTGAATGGAAATGCCTCAACAGGTTAAGATCCGGTACTGGTCGCTGTAAAGTGACTCTCAAGAAGTGGTGATATCTGGACACAGAGGATGTGACCTGTGAGTGTGGTACTGAACCACAAACCATGGAACACCTGCTGAGATGTCCCCTACTGAAGCAGGAATGCGACGCTAGGGATCTTGCAGAATTCAACGATAGTGCTAAGGATTGTGTTCAGCTATGGCGGAAACACAACATCTAGCGTGTGTGTGGGCACGATAAGAAGAAGAAGTCAAATCGCATGTGATCGGGGTGCTGCGTGGGCTGGCAACTAAAGGCTAGCGTAAGCCTTAACCAAGGCTTTGTAGCAATTTCTGGCCAGCGAAATTCAGCATACGTGAAGGGGCGCTGTCCCCGGATGGGGTCGGCACCACACAAAGGTCGACACACCTGCAATGTGTACAGCGAGATAAATAACTGTGTCGTGTCGATTGTGCATTGCGACTCATAATTATATGTTCGAACTCAATCAACAGCTTTGATTCTTCTGTAATCGAGAGTTTATGTCTATCTTCTTTTTCCATTAGAATCCCGATGGAGATTTCTCACGCAAGAGTTCTTAATTTGTCGGTGATTTTTTTTGATGGTCAGTCCTAGGCCCATAGCTTTGACCTGAATAATGACGTATTCGACATAAACATAGGCCTATATGCGTGCATATAAATTTGGTATTGTTATGACAATGAGCTCCGCCTTGAATGTTGCAGTACAGAAGGATCAAGCCCCGTCGCCCTGCCGTCGACGAAGGTCACTACACATACACACATACAGTGTACATGAACGTGTACAATATATGCATATGATCCGTGCACTTTGTGCATGTGCGCGAACACCAACAATTTGAATATCTAAGCGGGGTAAATTATGCAACCAAACCGTTTCAGACTCGACTTGGTCAAGGCTTCTCTATGTAGCGTGCGTATTGTCAGAGATGACATCACCTCTCTCTCTCTCTCTCTCTCTCTCTCTCTCTCTCTCTCTCTCTCTCTCTCTCTCTCTCTCTCTCTCTCTCTCTCTCTCTCTCTCTCTCTCTCTCTCTCGCTCTCTCTCACTCTCTCTCTCGCCATGTAATTACTAAATTTTCTAATCATTCTCATGACGTGACATCGCCGATACGGTACCATAATGTGTTTTTCTCAAAACATTGCAGACCCGTCATTACACTAATTACGACATGAAGAATAAGAATATAAAATTTATGAGTCATAATTACTTAATGCAATGTACAGTATTCATGTTTGCCCTATTGCATGCAGCTGTATACAGTATAAAAAGTGGGCAAAGTGTTAATGATATGTGCAGATGGATTTTAACATTTGATATGACTGCACTCTTTTAGGCTATGTCTGCAGTGTCGAAAGAAAGAGAATAAAACGATGAATATCCCATGTTTGTTATTTTTGCTATAAGGGGTCATGGCAATTCGGAGAAAATGCAGCTTTCAATATGTTGGACTTTGAAGATGTATAGCCCTTGTTCGCTATTTTAATTTTTTCATCGGAATGTTTCTATTTTAATTGACATTTTAATATAAAACTTTTCTCCAAAAAAATGGTGAGAAACATGTTTTTTATTTACCGAATGAATTTGGTCCCAGGTCCCGTCATAAATCAATTTTTTTGGCTTAGTTTTTTTTTCTAATGACAACTAGTTTGTAAAATATCTCATCTCGAAGTATAACTCTATTTGTATTCCTTTATACTAGGCGGAAATTATCAATGTTCCCATGAAAACAAATGGAAAATAGCATAAGAGACAAGTTAATTTGAAATAATAATGAAATGAATTTGATTTAACAAACATTTGGAAAGCTAAGTTTTTGTCGTTCATTATTTTCCCTCTCGCTACCAGGGTGTAACTCAAGATAGATGCATGGATCCATATGCACACATGTACAAGTACACTGTATGTATATGTGTACGTGTACATACAGTGGCAATCGTCGCCTTGACCCTTCTGTACTTGCCAAAATTCAAACCAAATTTAACAAAGAAAGACGTATTCTCATTAGTTATTTTTGGCACAAGTGCACCCTGCGATGCCATGTACAAAATGCGTGGCATGCTTGTGTACGTTAGGTCAAATACGTCATTATTGAGGTCATAGCTAGAGGCCAGTGATTGACCATCCTTAACTAAACCGCCAACAAACCAACAATTCTTGCATGAGAATTTCCATGGGATTTTCAATAGGAATATAAAGATATATTACACATAAACTTTCGATTACAGAAGATCTAAGGCTGTTGATTGAGTTCGAACATATACGAGGTCGCAATGCACAACTGTACTACGCTACATATGTATTACGCTACATATGCGCCAGCGAACATAATGGCAGACATAATGGGCCTGCGGACATAATGGGCCTGCCGGACGTGATGGGCCGGACATAATCGTGGTACAGACATAATGGGCTCGCGGACGTATTGGGACGGACATAATGGGCTCGCGGACGTACTGGGACGGACATAATGGGCCCCAAATCGGTTCGCGGACATAATGGTACTTGCGGACATTATGGTCCGGAACACACGTGTATATTTTAGTTTTATTTATTTTATATCAGGCGTCTATACAAAAGCCTTAGTTTTCAGAATACTCAGCAAAATGTGATATTACTTTCATTCACGAAAGCACGGAAATACAAATTCCCTATCCCTTTTACGGCAACCACTGAATATCGCCAATTGGATTACAAAAAATATAACGTTCGGACCATAGTATTACCGTATGTCCGCGAACCGATTTGGAGCCAATTACGTCCGACCATTACGTCCGCGAAACCACGTCCGACCCATACGTCCGCGGAACCATACGTCCGACCCATTACGTCCTCAGGTCCCATATGTCGACCAATCCCGTGTTATGTCCGACCCATCCGCGGAACCATTACGTCCGACCGTACGTCCGCGGTCCCATTGTCCGACCCATTACGTCCCTTGGACCCATTATGTCCGACCCATTACGTCCGCGGGCTTTTTATCCGACCATTACCGTCCGCGGGCCCATAACTCAAATAATGTTTGAACACGTAACGTTGGGGAAGTTAAAACCAACAATTTCATCACAGCGCTCTACTTAAAAAAGTGTTAAAAGTGTGTTTGCACTGTAAGTGCCCCAGTGCAAAAATATCTTAAATAGTACACCAGTGGTGCTCATATGAAACACGATAATTCAGACACTTTAACTTAGCACCAGTGGTTTTAACAACCCAATTTTGCGGTATAGGCGCTGTGGCATGAAATTGTTCTAAAGAGTGGTTTTAATTCCCCAACGTTACGTGTTCAAACATTATTTGAGTTATGGGCCCGCAATATGGGTCGAATAATGGGTCCGCGGACGTAATGGGTCGGACATAATGGTTCCGCGGGACGTAATGGGTCGACATAATGGCCTGCGGACGTAATGGGTGGAACATAATAGTTCCCGCGGACGTGGTTCCCGCGGACGTAATGGGTCGGACGTAATGGTTCAGCGGACGTAATGGGGTCGGACGTAATGGTTCAGCGGACGTAATGGGTCCGGACGTAATGGTTCCGCGGACGTAATGGGTCGGACATAATGGGCCCAAAATCGGTTCGCGGACATAATGGTACTTGCGGACATTATGGTCCGGAACAAACGTCTAAAAGAGTATAAGTATGAATTCAGGGCCTGAAAGACCAGTCAAACACGTCACCATTATCATGTTGCGATGAGCTTGCTGGTGGTTCAATACGTACCTACATATGTACTCACAATGAACACAATCCATTGCCTCTTAATTAAGGCCCAAACGTCTCCAGTTTCTAGTTATCGGTCGGCTTCAAAATCGATGCGGATGACGCGCTTTTTCGGCCATTTTTATTATTTATTTTATTTTGTTTTTTGTCAACGAGAAGTACGTGATACATTGTATACGCGGGGAATAAATTTCCCACATACAAAGTTTGGTGGCTAAGAGAGGCCTACAAATCAGACGACGTTCATACCCTTATGTGAAAAGTCGTTTAAAGCAAAGGCAAATTCTAATCGATCCAGCAATTTTAGCTGCAGTTGGACATTGTGTCATAGCAAAAAATTAGAAAATTTAAATGCCGACGCGCGGGTCTGAAGCGACGCGCAGAGACCAGAAACCACGGACTTGTTTGGCCTAAGGAGAGTTTTAACTATTCTCTTTATAAAAGACTAGGCGAAATGGAACCCATGTATTTATCATAATGTTTGTTGCTAAGTAAACTTGTATCCCCATATATTTCGATACGTACAGCGTTTGTTCTGTTCTGACGGACGCAATACCTTCAACTATCCCCTAGAAGAAGAATTATGGAAGGTTTATTACTGTGGATCATAGTGAACGCACGCCCTAACTTGTTTTATTGACATCAACTCAACCTTATTCAAAAGGAAAAATGTTCGTATCCAGTCATAATAAGCTCTAATGAATCCAACACTTTTGTAATGATCCCAGCCGATCATGAAATGATTGTATTTATCGTGGCCCTGCCCTCAATATAGAGCAATCCAGAATTCACAAAATTCCTCGCCCACTTAAAAATACTCAAGACATAGTCTTTGCACCAATACATTAATACGATAAATTTATTCGAAACAACTGCACATGTACACAGTGTGCATGTTCAGCGATATTGAACACGTCCATGTCTGGGTGCATGAATAAACTGTATGTGCAGTCAAGTTCAATATTCATTTTTAATGTTGCCAGACTGGCGATGATGAAAGAACAACTATTAAATCAAAAATATTTTTCTCCAAAATCTTTTCTGCAAGTTAGTTCATATCAACAGTGTGTTTTACAACTCTTTACAACTACATGTAGGCATATGCTTTACTTCATACGTGTAATAACAAGAACAAAATCAAATGTCTTCAGAATACTTATTTATTCTCTCAAGGTTCATATCAAATTTGTGTTATAATATATCTGCTTCTACAACTACAAGTAGGGCCTATGCTTTCTTCATAATGTGTCGTTAACGAGAAAGTAATGAAAATGCATCCAGAATACTTATTTATTTTCCCAAGGTTCTTCTCAATACTATTGTGTTAATTTGTCTGCAACTACAACTTCATATAGGGCCTATGCTTGTATTGAGTTGATACATCAACATGATAAAGTCTTCGGGCACCGAAGCAAAACCTAAGTATGGTAATTCACAGTTTTTGATGATTTTGGATACATAGTGCCAGATAAACAAGAACCGCAAGAATAGAATTTTATAATTCCAGTAATGTTTTCAAATTATGCACATCTATAACTTACAGTGTATTTAAATATGAATAGGTCTGTAAATATACATGTATACGTATGTAATTGATGGGCTTGAAATTATACAATCACTAGCGAGGGAGTGAACATACAGAATATACATTTCACATAATTATTTTTCTAAAAAATAAGATCTAGTTTTTGTGGTGCATTTATTTGAACATTTCAGGGGAGGGGAAAAGGTTGGTTGGTACACGTGTGGTAAGGTGATAAAAGAATTCCTTCTCATGATGTGTGTATGTACCGTATGTATTCTTCAATTTATGTAGGCCTTCATATATCGACCGTGTTTCTTTACTATTTTACAGGCAAATTTTTAGTCTATTCTGATCACTCTGAATTATCTTTCAGAAAGAAAAACAAATACCGTGAAATAAAATGTTTAATCAATTACAAATCGGTTAATATCTGCTTCTCATTTATTGTACAAGTCATAACTTTGCATGTTTGGATTCAAATCTGGAAATAAATATATTTTTGCTGCAGTTTCTATGAAATAGCTTAATTAAATTAAAAACCCGGACACTACTAAAATAACTTACACCCAAAATTACGGTGTTGGGGTTAACTTCCAAAGTTTAATTAAAATGATCACTAATGACATGACAATTGGCATATTACTTGAAAAAGTCTGCGTCTTTTATTAACAATATAAATTTCGCAAATTACAATATGTGAATTTGAACTTCTTGCTTGGACCGTAAGTAAAGGACAGAACAATATATGTCTGAAAAAAATGTTACAAAGTTCATTTTCTCAATAAATGATTATTTTTCCTGCATTCGGTTCAGGCGATTTTTCTTTAACCAGCGCTAAAGGGCGGTCTAACTAAAATCACTAAACGGTGAATATAATTAAAATTGTGTTTCAGATTTGAACTCTTTCTGCAGAGATCGTTACTTTTCCAAAATGTAACACATTGTTGATGAAGTATCTTAGTTTTCTACGTGTTTTAAGGTTTTGTTTTACGGGAATTTTGAAAACTGGTGAAACCAAAGACAATTTATAAGCAATGAGATGCTTGATTACAGTGTTCATTGTCAATTTATCATTATATTTTTGTTTATTATAAACTTGAGTTGAAAGTGAATGTTATAAATAAAGATCACCCGGTATATAAACATGCAGTCCATCAATTAAATTTATTTTTGTGCAAGACTTAATACAAAGACATAAATACCAATATTAGCTTCATCTAAATCTATCACAACTTGTGGTCTTACTTTGGGGGTAATTATTTTTTGACAACTCTTCTTCTGAGGGCAGGGGAAGAGGAAAGCATGGATGCAAGCTTTCTTGCAACTTTATCATGTAGTAGTTATGACATAAGCTGTATTGTTTCTTCTCCACCCAACTACTATACGGCTGTGTTTGAATAGACTATGTGATACCTGACACATGAACATGGATGAAATGCACAATTATTAGCCAACTTTCTATTATGTTCCAGGTAGGAAAAATTATTTACAACGTAAATCGAAATATCAGGGTGTAAAGACTCTTCTCTCACTGGGTAACTTTTCCTTGGTAAAGTTGAAAAAGAAAGGGGAAATGTCTATATGCTCCTCCATGCTTCAGTGTCTTCAGTGTCCCCAGCCCCAATCAATTTAACCCCACTTCCTGCCCTTTGAATTTGCAGCAAGTTTAATCAGTTACTATACATGGTCCCCTTCTACCATAAATCAACTTTGACTTTATTCCCATAAATAATGCTGAATATGTTGATCTGGCTACCTGCAACCTGGCAAACTATTTTTCATAAAGTGTTTTACATGTTGATTTTTCATCTAGCAGTTTTTGAAAAGCATGTGTTGGGGCTCGTGTCAATATCATTATGCATATTTATCTAAGAATACATGTTTGCATAGGAGTAAAGGGTTTATCACCATGTAACTATATCTACAGTTTAATAGTGTTGGCTCTTATTAGAAGAACCAGTGGTGAGATAACGAAGTTTCCATCATCGGCATTTCTGATCATCTGTCCCCTGAAGACAATTGGGTACACTGATTGAAACACAAAGTAATGTCACTGCAGTTCTTCTCTGAACCAATACCATTACTACTCTTGAAATATAATTACTCTTACTCCTACGGTTCTTCAACCATGTAAAGCTTCAAAATCTCAACAAGGTACTTTCAAGGTAGTACAGTGCAATAGAACAATTTGTTTGGGTGTGTTTTGAGGGCTGTCAGTTGCGTTGAAACATGTTCATGTTATAATAGCAATTTTTGGCAGAGAGAGGTCTTGAAAGTAGGACATGTCCTCTATACTTCCTAGAAACTTTTGATTGGGCACCGTAACAAACCTGAAGTTGATATAGTAGGTAATCTTCTTGAAAACTCTTATTCAGTGGAATGTCTGCTAGTAAATGGGGTGGTGAGCTTCCGTTTGCAACACCCATTCACATGCGTAAATTGGCATGATGAACTGAGCATTCGTCTCCATCTCCCTTCATGTCATCTATGGACCAACATGAACAAACATTATGTATACAATCTTACAAAAGAAAGATTACGTTGAACTGATAGTACTCTAGAAGTTGAGGTGAGACTGACCACAAAACATAAAGCGCACAATAACCCATGAATATCACATGTAAAGCTACTTTGACTAATTATTAGTGCTACAGTACACTTATCATTCACACACACCCACACGCACACGTGTGTAAATGCCTACAATCAGGGACATCCTTTGTCCAATTTCTTTGTCCTGATGGCAGGGACATGATTGTTCTCCATTGTGATAGCAACCGGGACTGTGTCCCTTTTCTTATATGTCCCCGGTTTAAATGCGCTCACACACACACACACACACAAACTTACATATGCTGACAAGTGGGGTATTCCTTTATTCGTTCTATTATCCCTTTTCTATAAATTCTCCAGTGGGGGGTACCAGATTTTCTATAGATTGTTGTGGGTACCATTGTTCCATTGTGTTTGGTAATTTTACCCCACGAATAACGTGTAAAACAACACACACACGTGTAAACACCGGCATTCAGGGACTTCTTTGTCAAATTCTTTGTTCAAAAAAATACACGAGGGGACGCATTGTTCTCCATTGTGAGAGCAACCGGGACCATTGTCCCTTTGTTATACGTCCCCGGTTTGAATGCGCTCACACACCCCACACCCCCACACACACTTAAATTATAACCAATGCTGTACTTTCCTTTAAAGAGGACAACGGTCACGATCAACAGGGCATGAATCAGGTGCTAGTTTATGTTATCTGGTGACTGAAAATAATATCCATAATATCCATAATATCATAATTGCTGCTGCATAAATGAGCTAGTAAGTTTGAGTCACTGTGTTCATCTTAAACTGAGATACTGATTCCATGCACAGGAAAAAACCCTGAATGCACAACTTCATTTTTTCTAAATGAAATTGTTTCATAAATCTGATTTTGTTTGATAGAAAACAAATATTTACATCAACTAAGTTTCTATATACACAAAAGTTATGGGATAAAAAAATAATCTGAATCAATCCAAAGATTTACTCTACCTTTGCAATGCTTTGTAGCTGTGAATACTGGACATGGAATCAGGCTGAACATGGTGTTGATGCAATTAAAAATACTGGCAGTGATGTTTTCTCACACTATGAAACAAAACATAACAGCTAATGAAATAATGGTCGTACTCGTACTCGTACTCGTACTCGTACGAATACTCGTACTCGTACAAATACTCGTACGAATACTCGTACGAATACTCGTACGAATACTCGTACGAATACGAATAATGGTACCTGATGCTATTTCCTCCAGTCCATGTTTGAATTTTCACCATGACCCCTTTTGACCATCTTCCCCATAAAATACCCGGCATCGATGGTGGAAATTACAACTAATTCACTGAAATTGTTCTGCTTTCTAAACTATATCTCATAATTACCATGTCTGTTGTAAACATAATCATAATATCATTGTGCCTTGCCTATGAACTATCAAAAAATATGTGATGGCTAACAGAAATTCATCATAAGAGTTCAGCATACACCACACAAAAGCCCTCAGAGCCCTCAAACAATATTTCTCTTGATTACTACTCTTACCTGTCCAACAATAATCCTACAAATGCGACATTATTCATGGTATCATTATGGTCACCATCACGTTCAACAATCAAATCCCTGAATGTTTGCCATCATTTGAGTTGGTGGCCGTCAATGGTCGCCAGGTATGCATCGTTTTGTTGCCGTAGACGGTGAGCCTTTCTTCGCCCAGCCTGCTCTGTCGAAATTCTGGCGTTGATTTTGACTGATGGCCTTCCAAACTGAACAGTTTTGTCACTTTTATTGGCGTTGATATGATGAAGGAGTTGTGACGATGTTCCGAATGAATGCGTCATTGTTGTTTCAAACTAAACTCGCTGGCAGTATCATAATTCAAAATACCCCGACACAGCACCACAGTGGTCGAGACCCTTCTTTACGCTTCCACGCGAAAAGTGTTCATATATTTATGGCCCTAAGCAGGCTCACGCCTCCGGGCGCTTTGCCGCGCTGGCGCCACGTACTGGTACAGTCTTGGTTCGATTCGGTGTCTCGGCAAAAAGTTTCGTTTTTGTCGATTTTGACAATGTTCACCCATTGTTTCAAAAATCATTTCACTTTTGTCAAGTATCAATGAATTATAAAAATAATTAATCTTGAATTTGGTTCAGTAATAAACTTTTTAAACGTCTGAAAGTGCGACTATCTTTTGTCCTCATGGTTTTTCTGGACAAATTTTGGTTTAAAAAGTCACATGACATTGGTTTTGTACAATAACAGAAAACAACGCATTTTCAGGAGTACTTTGTGGACAGTTATATTCTACTTTTGAAAGATCTTCCCCACCATGTATGTAAAACAATGAAATATCGAGGGGGTTTTTTTTACGCCCAATTTCGCTGACAAAGGGTGTGTACCTTTAATGTTTTGGGAAACTATTAATCCTTTTCCCTCTTGGGTTTTTTGGAAAAGTCAATGTTTACCCTTTGGGATTTTTTGAAAAATATACAACGCTAAAAAAACCCTTCGTGATTTAAATTTAATCGAATGAGAGGGATGGAAATATGAATTATAATCAATATATAATATGTATGCATACGCATACATATATATATAGGTTGCAAATGAAGAACATATAGGCCTACAATAACATCTACACAAGGAAATATATTGGAAGGATCCGACTTGTGAAAAACACAAACATTGTTTGTGGGTCTTCAATTGCCTACACGGCTGCATAGCCACACTTCATATACAAATTCACAGTGTCCACCCAGTCAATTGAAACCTCTGTGTGAACACTGTTGGTGTGTGTGTGGTGTGTGTTGTGTGATGATGATGATGTGATGATGATGATGATGATGATGATGATGATGATGATGATGATGATGATGATGATGATGATGATGATGATGATGATGATGATGATGATGATGATGATGATGATGATGATGGTGTGTGATGATGATGTTGATGAGGAGGATGATGATGATGATTATGATGATGATGATGATGATGATGACGATGATGATGATGATGATGATGATGATGATGATGACGATGATGATGATGATGTGTACGATGATGATGATGATGATGTGTACGATGATGATGATGATGTGTACGATGATGATGATGTGTACGATGATGATGATGATGATGATGATGTGTACGATGATGATGATGATGTGTATGATGATGATGATGATGTGTACGATGATGATGATGATGATGATGATGATGATGATGATGATGATGATGATGATGATGATGATGATGATGATGATGATGATGATGATGATGATGATGATGATGATGATGATGATGATGATAGATGGCGTGATGATGACGATAATGATGATGATGATGATGATGATGATGATGATGATGATGATGATGATGATGATGATGATGATGATGATGATGATGATGATGATGATGATGATGATGATGATGATGATGATGATGATGATAGTGATGATGATGATGATGATGATGATGATGATGATGTTGATGGTGATGAAGGTGATGATTAAGGTGATGACGATGGTGATAATGATGATGATGGTGATGATGTTGATGATGATGATGATGATGATGATGATGATGATGATGATGATGATGATGAATTATTGATGATGATGATGATGATGATGATGATGATGATGATGATGATGATGATGATGATGATGATGATGATGATGATGCATTTATAATGCATCTATCTGATACCTATTCGAGGCAACAATTAACACAGCAAAAGTATGAACATTATAAGTATATACATACATAAAATTATACACACACATATATATATATATATATATATATATATATATATATATATATATATATATATATATACATGTACATATAGGCCTACATATGCATACATACATACATTGTTCTTGAAAACATTGATTGAACTGCAACTGCGAAGTTCTACTGGCAACTCATTCCAAAGTTTAGGAGCAGCTGCAAATGCACGATCACCATAAGAAGATGCAGTCCTTGGAACAGTTAAGAAATTTAGATCGTAAAGGGTTTGGGAACATATGGAGAAATTCCCTTATATACTTTGATGCCATGTCATGAAGTGATTTCCAATAGAGCAATATGAGTTTAAAATTGAATCCTTTGACGAATCGGTAGCAATTGGAGTTGTTTAACATTGGAGATATGATCAAACTTGCGAGTCCTGGTTAACATTCGTGCTGCAGAGTTTTGGGCATGTTGGAGCTTATTTAGCTGTTTATCAGTGACACCATACAGTAGGGAGTTCCCATTGTCTAATATTGACGTCACTAAAGCATGAATCAAAGTAGCTGCTGTATCGTTATCCAAAACCAGGGCTTTGCCTTTGACACCAATAGATGAGAGCCGTGGAAGGAGCATATCATGGTCGATGGTGTCAAAGGCGAACATAAATCTAGTAGCACTATGAATTTGGAACAAAACCATATTGTCCCAACAGTGTGAACACAGATATCATAGTGTCCCCACAGTGTGACCATACAGATATCATAGTGTCCCCACAGTGTGACCATAGAGATATCACAGTGTCCCCACAGTGTGACCATACAGATATCATAGTGTCCCCACAGTGTGACCATAGATGTCACAGTGTCCCCACAGTGTGGCCATACATATATCTTAGTGTCCCACAGTGTGACCATAGAGATATCACAGTTTCACCACAGTGTGATAACTAGAGATATCATAGTATCCCCACAGTGTGACCATACAGATACCATAGTGTCCCCACAGTGTGACCATAGAGATATCGTAGTGTCCCCACAGTGTCACCATAGAATATCACAGTGTCCCCACAGTGTAACCATACAAATATGATAGTGTCCCCACAGTGTGACCATACAGTATCATAGTGTCCCCACAGGTGACCATACAGATATCATAGTGTCCCCACAGTGTGACCATACAGATATCATAGTGTCCCACAGTGTGACCATACAGATATCATAGTGTCCCCCACAGTGTGACCATACAGATATCATAGAGTCCCCACAGTGTGACCATAGAGATATCATAGTGTCCCCACAGTGTGACCATACATATATCAGGAAGTGTCCCCACAGTATGACCATACAGATATCATAGTATCCCCACAGTGTGACCATACATATATCATAGTGTCCCACAGTGTCACCATACAGATATCATAGTGTCCCCACAGTGTGACCATACAGATATCGTAGTGTCCCCCACAGTGTCACCATAGAGATATCACAGTGTCCCACAGTGTGACCATACAGATATCATAGTGTCCCCACAGTGTGACCATACAGATATCTATAGTGTCCCCACAGTGTGACCATAGAGATATCGTAGTATACAGTGTCACCATAGAGATATCACAGTGTCCCCAGTGTAACCAACAAATATCATAGTGCCCCACATTTTGACCATACAGATATCATAGTGTCCCCACAGTGTGACCATACAGATATCATAGTGCCCACAGTGTGACCATACAGATATCATAGTGTCCCACAGTGTGACCATACAGATATCATGGTGTCCCCACAGTGTGACCATACGATATCTTGGTGTTACAGTGTTATAGAGATATCATAGTGTCCCCCAGTGTGACCATACATATCATAGTGTCCCCCACAGCCATGACCATACACATCATAGTATCCCCACAGTGTCACCATACATATATCGTAGTGTCCCCACAGTGTCACCATACATATATCATAGTGTCCCCACAGTGTGACCATACAGATATCATAGTGTCCCCAGTGTCACCATAGAGATATCACAGTGTTCCCACAGTGTGACCATAGAGATATCATAGTGTCCCCACAGTGTGACCATACATATCATAGTGTCCCCACAGAATGACCATACAGATATCATAGTATCCCAACAGTGTTACCATACAGATATCGTAGTGTCCCCACAGTGTCACCATAGAGATACAGTCCCCACAGTGACCATACAGAATATCATAGTATCCCACAGTGTGATCATACATATATCATAGTGTCCCCACAGTGTGACCATAGAGATATCGTAGTGTCCCCACAGTGTCACCATAGAGATATCACAGTGTCCCCACAGTGTGACCATAGAGATATCACCGTGTCCCCACAGTGTGACCATACAGATATCATAGTGTCCCAGTGTGACCATAGATATATCATAGTGTCCCCATAGTGTGACCTGTAGAGATATCACAGTGTCCCCACAGTGTGACCATACAGATATCATAAAGTATCCCCACAGTGTGACCATACATATATCATAGTGTCCCACAGTGTGACCATACAGATATCATAGTGTCCCACAGTGTGACCATACAGATATCATAGTGTTCGCACAGTGTGACCATACATATATCTAGTGTCCCCACAGCGTGACCATACAGATATCATAGTGTCCCCACAGTGTGACCATACAAATATCATAGTGTCCCCACAGTGTGACCATACAGATATCATAGATCTCCCACAGTGTGACCATACAGATATCGTGTCCCACAGTGTCACCATAGAGATATCATAGTGTCCCCAGTGTGACCATACATATATCATAGTGTCCCCAGTATGACCATACAGATATCATAGTATCCCAACAGTGTTACCATACAGATATCGTAGGTCCCCACAGTGTCACCATAGAATATCACAGTGTCCCCACAGTCCCTATAGGGGTCACAGTTGCCCAATGTGACCATACAGATATCATAGTATCCCCACATGTGACCATACATATATCATAGGCCTCCCCGTGTAACCATACAGATATCATAGTATCCCCACAGTGTGATTATACAGATATCATAGTGTCCCCACAGTGTGACCATAGAGATATCGTAGTGTCCCCACAGTGTCACCATAGATATATCACAGTGTCCCACAGTGTGACCAGAGATATCACAGTGTCCCCACAGTGTGACCATACAGATATCATAGTGTCCCCACAGTGTGACCATAGATATATCGTAGTGTCCCACAGTGTCACATAGAGATATCACAGTGTCCCCACAGTGTGACCATACAGATATCAGTATCCCCAGTGTGACCATACATATATCATAGTGTCCCACAGTGTGACCATACAGATATCATAGTGTCCCCAGTGTGACCATACAGATATCATTCAGTGTTCCCACAGTGTGACCATACATATATCATAGTGTTCCACAGTGCGACCATACATATCATCGTGTCCCCACAGTGTGACCATACATATATCATAGTGTCCCTCACAGTTTGACCATACAGACATCATAGGTGTCCCCACAGTGTGACCAGCACATATATCATAGTGTCCCCACAGTGTGACCACACAGGATATCGGTGTCCCCACAGTGTCACCACAGAGATATCACAGTGTCCCCATAGTGTGACCATACAGATATCATAGTATCCCCACAGTGTGACCATACATATATCATAGTGTCCCCACAGTGTGACCATACAGACATAACATTGTAAATTTGCTGCACTTTGATAACAATCACACTGGAAGTACAATTTCCTGCAATAGTACCGTAACATTCTGAAGTATAACAAACTACAGTGGATATGTCAAATTTGTAACACTGTAAAAGAGGGCAAACATGACGACAAATGTACGAAAGAAACTCAGAATCTTCATGTGACAATAACTTTTCAATACTAGTGTACATTATAAGTACTTAAACCAAAAAAAATCTTTTTTTTTCTATCCTGGAGTAAGTCATTAGCCGAGCAGTCTTAAGCGCACCCTTACTCAAGGATTCTGGTGTTGTGCCAAGCAGCAGGGTGTGGGTTCGAGAGACCCGGTCATGTTGACACTGTGTTCACTTGAGCAAGCGTACTTAACCATATATTGCTTCGTCCTTCGGATGGGACGTAAGCCGTAGGTCCTGCGCCGTGTGTTTGTGTAATGCACGTAAAAAGAATGCGCTTGAGCACCACTTGGTTGGTGGATACGTGCGCCATATAGAATCCACACATTATTATATTATTATTATTATTATTATATTATTATTATTATTATTATTATGTGTGTATTATTATACACACACACATATATATTATTATTATATTATTATTATTATTATTATTCATTATTATTATTATTATTATTATTAATATTATTTATATTATTATTATTATTATTATTATTATTATTATTATTATTATTATTATTATTATTATTGTATTATTATTATTATTATTATTATTTGTCTTTATTTCTTTTAATCATCATCACATTGTAATATCCTTCTTGGTGATAAAACAGCATGAATACATCTCTCTTTTGGAATATTTGAGTTGTTGGTCTTGCTGGCGCCTCTACTGAGATATATGTTGCCACTATACCGTGAACTTGAATAATCGGCATGGTCGGACATCCTTCCAAACTGCTTGTTCATCCTCTTGGCCAGTTACCCTCTCGTAAACAGTCTGTAAATGAAACAAAACAATATTTTAAAGTGTAAATAAAATGTAACCAATAAATCAGAGTGTTAAATTCTATTTCTAAAAACATTAAAATATTATTCCATCAATTTTCATGGTGGTGCAAAATTTGTGCCAAAAGACATGATGCTGTTAGAGTGAAGTAATTTCACACAGTAATTAAACATAAATGATATACAATGATTCTGACAATGTAGCATTGCTAGGATTGAAACTACGGCATATGTTTTAACTTGATTACGAATGCATGGTGATGATGAAATATGAGTACAACATCACACAGATTATTTAGTCATTAAACTCAAAGTCTTTGAGAAAACCTATATCTAAATTGTGAAGTGATTGACTGGCAATATAATATTTATAATATGTAATATATATAATAGGCAAACCATGGGATTTTCAGCTACACATTTCTATAAAATCAAAACAGGAAAGTAACCATTTAGAGTATATCCAGTCCTCCACCAAAAACTAAAAACACAAGGAATTTGTTTTGTAAATTGTCTAATCTGTTTCCGAAAGTGCAACATCCATATCATGTCATGGGCTAGCTGTTGCGGTGGCATGGCATACATATGTATTATTTTAATTGATGTAATACAGCGATCATCCTGCAGATTTGAAATGTATCAGACTATTCGGCTTTGCGGAACAATCTTTTCTCCGACAGTAATAATAATGTATAATAATAATGTATCCACCAACTTACATTATTACCCCTGCTCATCAGGCGCATAAATCATTCCTGAAACCATCTCAGCTCTCTGGGAATACACAGCTCAATTGCTGCCATTTCGGCGCATATGGGCTAATCAAACACAACAACCAACTCTGCACTCACAGGTACCAATGCACTCACAGGTACCAAACTCCTGGGTGGAGAGAAGCAATTTTGGTAAAGTGTCTTGCTCAAGTACCCCGGTCACGGTTGGGATTCGAATCCACATTCCGACGACTCAGCCATTAGAACACAAATCCGATGCACTAAACCGCTCCGAAGATGTGGAGAAAATAGTGTAGAGTTCATCTCATCTACTCGTACCCTAGTTGCTATTCTCTAGGTTCTCGCACTGTCGTGCGATCCGTTACGAACGCCACGATTGGCCATTGGCAGCTGATCGTGGAATTGTTGCTTCCTTTTCTGAAATTTCACGTTTGGATGCGAGTTGGATGCGGAGTCGATACGTTCTGGTAAAGATTTGGTGCGCTTGGATGCGATATAGGCACGATTGGTCCAATTTCCAGATGACACGATCTGTCACGATCTGGTCTCCCGTCTCAGATACGATCCAGATACGTTCCCCATAAGGTTGTCCCGATTGAGTCCACGATTGTGTCCCGATTTTTGGACGATCTGATACGTACAGATACGTTCTGATACGATTCCCGGATACGATCATCACGAATCGATGCGCTCTTTTGCGATCCGGATACGATTGTGGTGGCGATGTATTTCACGATCGGGATGGAAGGTGATCACGATTTGAGCCACGATTGAACCCCTGACGGGTACATATACAGCTCGACTGGACCGCATGGACTTCATTGTTTCTTGAACTTCTACAGAGTGAAGACTACAACCCACAATCATTGACCAAACAAATGTGCTCTCTTCAAAATTGTAGAATCGATGAATGAAGCTCGAAATCAATCTTGTCCGGTATATATATGGTCGCGAGAACTCGTAACAGATCGTGAGCGCCCGTGAACAAGCCGTTACCTAATCGTATCTACTCATCTATCGCATCTACTCGTATCAACCCCTCGTATCAAATCGTGAGTCAATCATGTGTCCGGTCGTGAGCGATGGTACCCGACAGAGGCAACAGATCGTGACAGATCGTGGGAGATCGCAGCGCATCTCAACAAAGAGCGCGGTGTTTGTCTTGTCAAGGTTGATCCCCGATCACCACGATTTCAGAAGCACTATTAGATGCGATCTGTCGCGCTGTTACGATCCAATACTGATCTCGTGCGATGATCACGATTACAAATTAATCGTGTTGATCGTGCGCCAAATTTTGAACCGTCCAAACATGTTCTGACGATCAACTTTGATTGCGACTGACCTCAAGATCTGATAAGATCTGTGATAGGATCCACCGATTACTCAACGATTAAGACCACGATTTCCAATCGTGGCGCGAATCGTGATAGTGGGAACAGGGGCAATACACAGCACACAACGGCTACTTTCAATCTTGGTGATTACGTAATACCTGACTATAGGGTCTAGCTGGGTGGTGTTATATTTCAAGGACTGCATATAACAAATCCTGACATCTTTACTGCATAATTACAAAAAATACATAGATTTGTTTTATTCGTGAACTAAAAATGTTATTTTGTGATTATATATAAATCAACTTTTCTGTCAGTGGAGGGTTGCTTTACTAAATAAACTCTCCAATTATTTGGAACTTTTGTAAGTTGACTATTCTTGTTTTTTCTCTAAAATTAAAGACGCTGAATAAAACAATTTATCAGGATGGTTTGACGCCTGGACGTTAATTTGAAATAATGTGATAAGTAAGACTAATTGCGGTGACTCATTTGCAAAATTCCTCTATTGAGTGATAGTTCTACTTGAAAAAGAACTGGGGTTACAAACTCGACGTTTCGGATCAATATGCTCCTGATCGTCCTCAGGAAAAACCTTGCAATGGTTCATGTCTTCTTCACTGAATTTTTCACGACTTTAATGTCATTTAAATACTGATCGATGCTTTCATCAGGGATGTTTTCGATGTATAATAATATAGCTCAGTATAATAATTAACTGTTTCACGCATAATTAAAGGAAGCTTGATTGATGGGTAACATTGGACCATGTCTTGCTTTTATCATCACTTTTTCCATTGACTCTGGATTTTTCAAGACCCTTGATATACTTGGTATTCTTTTCCTCCTCAAACCATTTCCACTCTGGAACGAATGATAGGACCCTTTTTATTTTGTAAGCAACCATTTGTTTTTTTGGGAACTCAGGCTACTTTTGGTAAATATCACGCTTTAGTTTTTTTCTGTTGTGAGAATTGTCCATTTACCCTTCAGTTCATCCAACTCTTTACTCCGTTTTGTCGGTTGCTAGTAATTTGCTGGTGCGTCATAGCCCTTGCAAATCTGATGGAACTTTCTTTAACTTTCACTTGAACTATTTCCAAGTGATTTGCTTTGTCTGAGAGTGCATTTGCTCTTTACACTGTTGAACGATGCTTAGGTATAAAATTTGTGTAGCCAGGATTTGCTACAAATCTTGAATTGAATTACCAATATCCCAGTTGTATTGTGGTCCAAGTGTAATGGTTTGGAAGCATGTCACAACTGACGGGTAAAAGGAGCAATTGATTTTTGTAATAAGCCAGAAATCAATTGTAGATGCAATATTCAAACTTAAGTGACTCCATGTGGATTGTGTCTGAACAACATTTCTCCACATATCACAAAAGATCGAATTTTGCGATTAACTTGTATAGTGATTTGATTTTCTTTATAATGACCACTTTTTGTTTTTAACATCGTTGCCTGGCACACAAGCGGTTAAAGTACAGCAATTACTAATCACCTCCACCTATAATTACGTTAGTAGACGTAAGGGGCTCAGTTATTATGCAAATGTATGCAAATGTATACATTTATGCATAAAGGGAGGGGCCTAAAGATAAGAGGGATTGTGTCCTCAAAAATTAATCCTTAAGATAAAGAGGAATTGTGTGCCATAATAGGTTAATCATAATGTGAAGAGGTACCTGTGTATTATTCCCCCCAAAAAGTTAAAGCCGTAAAAAAGATAAAAGGTAATGGGTATCTGGATAAAGTGAATGATTAATGTAAAGAGGGATTGTGTAAAGTCCTCAAAAGTTGGGTTAAGCCGTAAACGATAATGTGTTAATGGGTATCTCAATAAAGTGAATTATTAATTTAAAAAAAAAGATGAGGGTATTGTGTGTCCCAAAAGTTAATCCTTAAGTTAAAGAGGGTAATGTGTATCTCAATAAAGTGAATTATTAATTTAAAGAGGTACGGCATGTCCCAAAAAGTTAATATAAACACTAATGGTATTGCATATCCTAAAATTAGCGATGATTAATTTAGTATATAAAATAAATAACAGGAGAATCACACTATAATTATGTCCAAAAAGAACTATTTGTGTTTATGTCATTGTACTACATTGACTGTATGTACTGCGTAAAGATGAGATGCTGAGAAAAAACATCAAGCAGACATGAAAATAATCTGCTCTTTTGCAGGAAGATATTTGGGCAGGGGTCCTCCTTGGCCCCCCTGATTTATTAGTGTGTTGCTTTTGAAGGTCGCTTGGAGTTTATGATGGAGTTGCTTTACACGAAACCTATTACTGCAAGGTGTCCACATTTGCTTGTATGCAAAGCGCTTCCATCTTTTGGATAATTATCTCTGCTATCGAGGAAAGTTTTGGGGAATACATTCCGTTCTCTTAATTAAGGATGTAGATTTCTTCTCTTCCATTCAACTTCAATGACGTAAATTTTGTGGTGCTGCATGCTCTCTGCCATATTGGTAGAAAAAAAAGGACCCGGTGGCCATACTGATGACGATGCAGCTAACTTGTTAATAGATGCTGTCAAATCCAGTCGGTTATGTGAATGAAGAGGCTGATGCGGAGGGCCCCTATGGGATGGCTATATAATTATAATTGATCCCAATACGAGATGTCATCATGGACCCCCTGAGTGAGGACGATTGACCAATATTGATTACCATGCCAAATGGGCGGATCGGTTTAAAATGTCCAAACGTTAATCAAATCAACACAAGACAATCAATAGCATGGAGAAGCTTGTTAATTCGTCTCTGGAGGTTGGATCGATCAGTATTTGAGCCAACCGATTCCTTTTGAAAACAATTTGAACAAAGGTAGGAGTTAAAATATTGATGATACAGAACTATTAATGAGTATAGAGGTGCGGAAAAATGCAGGGGGAAATTATCTTGCAGGCACAAAGAACTTGATTGAAAACAATTGGAACAAATGAAGGAGTTTCGAAATCTTGATGAGACATAATTATTAATTGATTGAAAAGTGTTGGGAACAATTATCAAAAGATTTGATGGCAAAACTCAATGAGGTTAAGAATCAAGACTACATCCATTTGTGGGCCCTGAATATCTAGAACATTGAAAGCAGTAATAAGTGTTGGGGTAAATGGACAATATTGTTTAGTCCGCGTGTGATGTGTAATTATTATAGTATTTAATTAGAGCCTTTATTATGAAAGTGAAATAGGTGCTTTTATTTACAAACGGTTTTTGCTTTACCAGGAAATCTGTTATAGGGGAGCAAAACACGGTGATCCAATCGATGGATATTAGGGATGGATTAAAATAGGATACAAGGGTAGCATGCACAAAATGTGTATCATCCAATGGCACTTACATGGTTTGAGGATTAACCCAGGTGAAAATAAATGATACATGATGTACAGTATAATTTGAGAATGAAGTTTAATCATAAAAATGGCATGAATGAGATATGTAATGTACAGGCTACCAGAAAAATAAATGTTCTCCCTTTATGGAACAATTACTCATTGGGTTTTAAATTTGAGTTATGGAGGGATTACACACAAAAAGGGGAGTTATCGAACTTGCATGCAATATATACTGTTATGAAATGATCAAAAATGAATAAACTCTCATTCCTTACGCCATGTTTATTTCATTCGTTTTTTCTCACTCGTCCGTGCTCTTCTTTACTAACGTTATTCATAAATCGCTCACATTCTTTCTGCACAATTATATTTTGGTATATTGGTACAGTTCACTAAACATGTTTTGGTAAACAAATGGGCGTAACGATATCAAATGAATTGGTACGGTGTACGTGGTTATTGGATAAAGAAAAACATCGCATAGTTGTATTTTAAACGTATGCCTGCTAACAGCTTTACTCGTATTTTAATGCATTGCTTTTTAAGCGAACAACAGTATTACTTCAACTAATAAAACCAATATCTTTTAAAGTATGACGTTATTGCCATGGTCGAGCGGTTGAGTGCATCGGATTTGTGTTCTGATGGCTGAATCGCGACCGGGGTGTTGTGTCCTTGAGCAGACACTTTACCATAATTGCTTCTCCCACCCAGGGTAAATGGGTACCTGTGAAGGCAGAGTTGGTTGTTGTGTTTGATTCACCCATATGCGCTGAGCAGCAATTGAGCTGTATAGTCCTAGGGAGCTGAGATGGTTTCAGGAATGATTTACGAGCCTGATGAGCAGGGGGTAATAATGTAACGCGCCTGAGCATCAGTTTGGTGGATTCGTGGCGACATATATAATAATAATAATAATTATTATTATTAAAACAATTGCAACGTCGAATGGGTGAATGCGTCAACTAACGAAATTAAAACAAACAATAAAACAAAGTGATCACTATAAAAAGAATCCACGTAGTAATATCGACTTTGAATCAACGTGACACTGAAAACGTTGAATCAACGTAGACACATTATGCGTTGATTTAACGTCGACATCATTACGTTGAAATAAAGTTGAAAATTCTGTTGGATTTACAAATTGAATCAACGTAAAATATCGACTTTGAATCAACGTGAAACTTCAAAACGATTGAATCAACATAGAATATTTATACGTTGATTTAACGTCGACATTTGTTATACGAATTGAAATAACGTTAGAAACGTTGATGGATTTGCATTGAATCAACGGTAGAAATATCGACTTTGAATCAACGTGACACTGAAAACGTTGGAATCAACGTAAGACATTTGTGCGTCCGAAATAACGTTGAAAAGCTATTGGTTTGCACGGTAATTTATTCAATGTAGAAATATCGACTTTGAATCAACGTGGAAACTCAAAACGTTGAATCAACGTAGATATTTAAACGTTGATTAACGTCGACATTTGTACGTTGAAATAACGTTGAAAAAGTTGTTGGATTATGCAAATTAAATCAATGCTTCAGAAATGTTAACATTAAATCAACGAGAATTATCAATGTTGTACCAAATGCAGAAATGTCAACTTTGAATCAACGTACACGAAATGTTGAATCAACACTAAGATTTGAAGGTTAAAGATTAAATCAACTTTTTAAAAGATACAACAATGGTGGATTTTGGCATTGTTTGAATCAAAATTTGAATCAATTTGCAACCCATTTCTACTTATCTGAGTGATGATAGGATTGCACGTTTTTTGTATTTAAATAAAAGTTCTTTATTGATCACTTCAATGTTATTAACTTCCACGTTTCATCAGTTTACATAAACAGACTGTAGGTTTTGAAAATAGTAATTATTCTATACAGTGTAAAATTAAGACTTGGAAATGACTTGTTCTAACGGGAAATTATAGCCTACATGTATTTATAACCTTTAGAACTCTTGTCTTAATACCGCACATGATAACCAGAAATTTACTTTTTCTCTCACACAAATGCAGCACTGCCATGTTTTGGTGATACAGGTTGTGTTCTTACAACGGGAAATTATTACGAAGGTGATACACATATGTACCTTTTTTAAATTTAATGCAACACATCGAGAATCCTTTTTTTGTTTTATTGTTTTCACATACAAACCTTATCTGAAGCTTTAATTCTGTCATATCTATTTACTTGCAATGTGTAGAAAATATTGCTGCAAGAGGTGGTGAGGGTACACTATATGAATTTTGCAAGAGCATTAAAAACTATCAAATATAAAAAAAAAATAACAAGACCATAAAGATTAATTAGAAAAATCCCCCCTCTCATTGAGGAAAACATTTTAATTTTCTTTACGACATGGTACAGTCAATTTTACCTGAAACATATCAATTAGTTCACTTTTCTCAATCACAAAGATTTTTATTTAGGAAATAAAAGTGTGACGATCCAGTCTTTAATGACCCAATAATGACCTTGGTTGGGTTGCCACTAATATTTGACCTCACCTTCGGCTCGGACTGTTAAAGTGGCCAGTTGGACTGAACCTGCAAATTTGAATAAACTTTTATCTCAAAAAGACAAATTTGAAAAGGACAACCCATTCTGAAAACCAATTTTACCTAAAGTTGAATGTTAACTAAAAAAAATAATCAGTATTCTTTCATCAAATGACACAATTACCTTGTTATTGGACTTATTTTGTCTCTGAACATGTAAATACATACAACTTATAAAAAGTAATGCACTAAATGTTAATGGCCTCACGTTTCGACCCTATCACTAGTATCAGAGTCTAAATATTTGGAAGGGAAAATAATTTTAGATTGAAGAAAATAACTAAAGTTTTGTAATATTTAATTGTTACTATTGTTACTATCAATCTTAATTTTCTGTTATTTTGTTATCTTCAGCAAGTGTCCTCAACAGTGGAATGGGGACAGAAAATGAAATGGCCACAATCGTGTCAGCATGTCTGAAGTATGCGGGTCCGAAACGTGAGGCCATTAACATTTTTTGCATTTATGCCACAGGTCATTTTGGTTTGTAAGCACCGAGTTTGCAACAATTTAATTATTTTGTTCACTTTGGTGTTTCCCCACTAATAATAGGTACAAAAAGTGTGACATGGGAGGGAACATGGGATAGTGACACGGGATAGTAATAATAAAAGTTGAAGTATGTTGTCATGTGTTTTTGTCTGTGTACATTCAAAGGCACATGAGGTTAATACTTGACAAAAATTAGGCAAATGTCTGAGTATTTATAGAAACTGGAGGTTATACGCTTAATGCTAATTTGAGTAACAGACATTTTGTCATCAATTGGTAGAACTTGTACTGATTGGCACAAATTTTGTCCATTATTACAATTCTACAGGCCGTTAGGAATAGTTACCAGCCCAAATTGAAAGCCCCTGGTTATTTAAGAAATTATAGGTTTTTCAACATTGTTGTACCAAACAGGGACAGACATTTCTTGTCACAAAATGTCTGTCCACGTTTTGCTGTGAACTTTCATTACTCACATTGTAATTTCCTTAATACGCAAAGGAATGTCTCCAGTTTTGACAGCCTACAATCACTTTAGGGATTAGGGAAATGCTAATGGCACAGCCTCTGGTTGCACTTTTTTTAATTCACTTTCCAGGCCATTCTGTCTTAATCTTTGTTACATACCTAACGCCTTATAAATGAAGCTGTAATTTCTAAAATTCACAGATTTTTGTTGGTTAATGAACAATCATGAACAGTATTGGAATGTACAGGAAAAGACTAGGACAAATAGTTACTTTTATCTCACCTCTCCATACTCTCTTAACAACGTTATCTTGTTTGCCCATTCGTGTTGAATTGCCCATTTATAAAAAATAAATAACACAGCAACTACAACACTGTGAAGATTATTCCAGAACAAGTTGTTGTAACAACGTCTTCCTCCACCTCCTCGTCTATCTGGGGGGCATACTTCAGGCATGTCGACACTTCCGTTTCAGTCTCCATTCCGCTGTTGAGGACACTTGCTGAAGTTAACAAAATAACAGACAATAAATATTGATTAGTAAATAATTAAATATTAGAAAACTTTAGTTATTTTCTTAAATCTAGAAATTATTATAAATTGTAAAATGATGTAATGCATGGACAAGTATTTAACAATAACAGACAAAATTAATTCCGAAGGCAAACTTTACTCTTTCATATATTACATGTATTAACGGCTCTTTGTTGATTGGTGTTGCACTTTTGAAGCTTGAAGAGCAACATGTAGTAAATAATGATCTGATGGCTGCCGCTGAGCCACGTATAAGTGTATGCACTTTGTAACGCATATACATGTATACATATGTATGCATGTACAACGTTGCGTTGTTCATGGCGTTGTTATCATCACGTCAAAACATAATTCGCGCTCAATTGGCAGGTACTCTGGCGCGCATAGTGTATGCGGTAACGAATTGGCCCCTGTTTGCTACTAAAGGATCTGAAAAAAATATCCTGTATCTTTCTACGACGTTTCCCCTTTTTGACCAATCGGTCATTATTGGTACCTTCAAACAAAAGGTCTATCTCATTCCCACAAATGTTATTGTGTCAAATGGACCAAACATTGGAAATAGTCGTCAGATTCGGATCCACTGTATTTCAATTGTTATGAGAAGTAAATGCCAATCCGAAAAACAAAACAAAAAAGTCAACAAAGATGGAGTGTCACTGAATGGGATTGCACCATCATTCTTTACTACTTTTAGATTTGTAAATTAAAGAGTGAACAAACAAAAATAACAAGGAATTCATCAGGACAAAACGCTGAAGCCTTCAAGTAAATTTATTTTTTAATGACATGGTAATGATCTCTTTTTTTGAATATTTAGAAAAGCTCTGAAAAGAACTGGTAGTATCCCTTACAAATGGAGTTTTGTACACCAACTCATTTGGTGCACTATTACAGTGTGTGCATGTTTGGTGTACGCAAACATGCACCACTCCTTCATACAAAATGGGACTACACCAAATGTACACCAGAATCTCTTGCACATTTTGGACATCTGAAAATTAATAAAACTAACTCCACAAACATACACCAATAAAAACTACACCAATAGTTACTGAAGTACTCCATCCAATGTACACCAAATGTAACACCCAAAAACTCTTCCACATACTTTATTTGGACACTGTAAAACAATAACATCAGTTGTTGTTTGTTTTAATCTTAGTTGTTTCATCACAAATTTTGTAGTACTGATGATGGGGCGGATCCAGGGGAGGCAATAAATGGGGAGAACACAGGTAAAAAAGTGGGAACACATATTAAAACAGTAAATTTACAATGGTGCTTAAAAACAAACGCGGAGCCTGGGGCCTTTAAATTGTGACCATTCTTAACCCCCACCACCCCTACCTTCCGGTAAGCTATATTTAATTCCAAGTAATTACTGGCTATAGAAATTCTTATCCTTGTAACCAGTTAATTTTACTGCATGAGGATCACTGGAATATTTAGGCCCTATTGGATTTAAAAGAAAGCATTGTTTTTGCTGTTTTATCACATTTACTATGTATTATATGTGCATGTACATATAAGGCATGTACATATTCAAATGTACATATTGGACATATAGGCTTTGTACAACAGTATGTTATTCAAATGGAAAACCCATCGATGACTGCATTGTGGTTGAGTGGCAATTTTCTGGTGCAGTTGTGGTGCAGTTTTGGCACAGTTTTGGTGTGTATCTGTTCTATATGTGATTGTACACAGGGCAATTACTGTGTCCATGGAAAAAATCAAAAGCATGGTCCCATAATGCATTGCATTAGTAGCCATGTTGAAATCTTAATTTGGCAGTTTTCAACTGGGCTGCACTTTCTGTGGTAAAATCATGAAACATGTTGTGTACTGCCATAAATCTTGATATGAAATAATCAAAATGCATCATCTGTCATATGTGATATACATGTGTACAGTTGTGTAGGACTTAGACCTTGAAGCTTGGTATTCAGCAATATTCAGTGATATAACTGCATTGGTAAAGTTAATATATTGTTTTTCAGAGAAATTATGAGTTTTGCTCACAAAATATGTAGCTCGTTTAATACTGTATCACCTGTATAGGCATATTACACAATTTGTTAAAATCCAACCAGTTGTGCATAGTGATATTTAATGCTGCATATGTATACACATATAAAAATATATATACACTTTCCAAACTAACGTTGTGAAAAAACACAAAAGAATCAAAGCTTAACGTTATGCCTATTTAACTCTTTGTATACTTTCATTTCGTGCAAAATTGTTTTGAACTCTTGAAAGTTATCAATCGAAATATAAAGGATGGTGTCTACATTTAGGTTGACTATGTTGTGATGTTTATCATTATTATGGCTATAAAAACATATTTGAAAAGTTTGTGTGCTAGTCTAGTGGGATTGTGTCTGAACAGGTGTGTATAAAATATCATCTATGTATACTCACGTTGATCCATCTAATCCCCCAATATTGTATGGGACATAAAATGTAATTCTAAGTTACAATTTATCAGCCATTTTCTTTTCTTTGTGTTTACATATATTTATTTGTTTTCTTATCAAATCATTTTGTATTTTGTTTTCTTAACAGTTCTCTCATATTGATGCGTGATGAAGAAGCAATACATTGTAAGGATAATCACTGTGCCATCTTCATACAGACTCAAGGAACCAACTTCAAAACGGAACTGGGGTGATAGGTCGTTTTCTGTCGCAGCTCCGAGACTCTGGAATCATCTTCCAACTAAACTCAAATCTTGCTTCATAGTATAAATCCAGATTCAAGTCGATGGCTTAAAAACTCATCTTTATGTCACAACTCTTCAAAGATGATGTATATTTGTAATTGCATTGTAGGTACATGTATCTCGGTACATAATTTGTTTTCCCTATGCTATCATTGTATATTGTTTGTATTAATGTTTTTTTCTTTGTTTCCGCGCCTTGAGCGCCCAGCAGGGTGGATATGTGCGCGCTTCAAAATCTATACATATTATTATTATTATTATCGAGGATACATGATGGATTTATCCAAGACCCAACACCCTTTCTACTTCTTCCCAAAATATTCCAAAAGAGAATATTTTTTCATGCTGTTGTAATGTTCAGTTTACAAGAGCAGTATCGTTCGCGATCAGTGCAGAGACTTTCAACAAGGCACAAAATGGGTTTCCGAAGATGAACACAATGAATGATAATTAACTGCCTCATAATGTGCAGTAACAACGGTAATACACAAATGACCTCATCATATCATATCAAGTAAATTCTAAAACTAGCATTCAATTACATGCCCTATTGATCGTGACGATATTGTGTAAGTAATTTTATGCAGTGTTTTCTGTAATGTATTTCGTGTAGCATCATGTAGCATGTACAAGCACCATGTACATGTACATGTCATATACCACGATACCAGACCTTGCCCTGTAAATAATAGATAAATCAGTACTATTTCAACCAATATTTCTGAACTCAGAGATAGGAAATGGTTAGTTTAGAAGAAAGAATAGTATGCACCATACTTAATTTTATGAGAATTGTTAAGATGCGAATTGCGGTGGTGCAATTTCAGTGTAAGGTTAACAATCATGCTAATTTAATATTCACGAAAACTGCATCAGAGCTGCAAATGTGGTGCGGGTTTGGTGTAGGATTTAAACACTCACACAATGCTATACCAGAACACACACAAAAACTCACACTAAAACTGTGGGGTTCAGCACCACTGGGTGCAGTTTTGGTGCTAATTTTAAAATAATAAGGAACGCGCACCAGAACTACACCAGAGTATACAATCAGTTTCGGTTTTTGAACTACACCAATGCTTTCATATTATTGTTCGATCCTTAAATTTCTTATTATTTTTATCTTTTTTATAGTGATCACTTTGTTTTATTGTTTGTTTTAATTTCGTTAGTTGACGCATTCACCCATTCGACGTTGCAATTTGATCTTGGTTTAAAAGATGTCATACTAAACATATTGGTGTTATTAGTTGAAGTAATACTGTTAAAAAATGCATTAAAATACAGTGAAGCTGTGCAGACATCCGTTTAAAGTACAACTGTATGCGATATGTTTTTTCTTTATCCAATAATCGTGCACACTGTACCGATTCATTTGCTATCATTACGCTCCAATTTCATTACTAGTTTTAAAACCACTCCGACGAGGGACCTACTCCACGACTTTATTCGAACGTGGCACCTCTCCACTTTCCAGTGGCACCCCTATCCCCCGCTTAGGGAATTAATTATATTAAAATTGTTCTCTCGCATTCCCATTGACTTTTTTACATCCAAATGACTCTCCCCATGCCCTGCTATTGTCTAGAATTATTTTTCAACCCCCTCAGATGACAAGACGTTGGCATAACCCCTCCCTCTTTTCAGTGGCACCTAATTTACCTACTGTAAAAAAAAAACAGTAGGGGCTCACGCGTCGCAGGTTGTAATTATATTAACAATTGTTCTCTGCATTCCCCATTGACTTCTTTACATCCAAATGACTTCCACACATGCCCAGCTATTGTTTGGTGGCTTACTAACCCAGATGACACACAACGGCTGTGTAGTGTATCTGTATCTCCTGTATAATCTGCAAACAGTGAACAGCCGTCTGGTTTATCTCTCCAGCATATGTAGACCCAACCTCAGCAACACTCTGTCTGGGGGTGGAAGTTATGCCTAGCACTAGCTGTCGCATAAGACACTTCAAACAACACAGTCTGGATGCTTGTCAACAGATGGTTCCACTTATCAGTGGAGTTAGATTTGGGGGGCAGGTCTTTCATGTTTACACTAATGGATGGTTGATTTTGTTGCAGACATATGGCAGCAATTTCTTTTCCAGCCTGCAGAAAAAAAAACTACACAGCTCTGGGAACTGACACCTTCTAAGATATGTGGAATGGTCCCCTTTAGGATATCAATGACTCTCAGCCATTCTGTGTTTTTTTCTGGGAATGAAACAATGAATAATAAAATCTGCCAGTGGCGAGAGGAGGGCTCCCTCGTCGGAGGAAAAATTTTAAGTGAACTATACAATTTACTAAAAATATAATTGTGCAGAAAGAATTGAGCGGATTTATGAGTAAACGTTAGTAAAGAAGAGCACGGACGAGTGAGAAAACATTCATTGTGGCTTGCACGAGTCTTTTGTGTTTTACACTACCTGTATAATAACCCTTTCAACCCCATTGTCCAGCTATTGGCTCAATATTGTATATATTTCTTGGGCATAGTGGTGTTCTTTTGGCACACCTGAAAACAATACTCATTTGTTCCCGGCGAGCCCCTGTGGCACGTCGGTAACACTGATGATTTCAGGAAAATGTCAATAGCGCCCTCAATTGACAGAGTGTTTTCTGATTGGCTGAAAAAGGACGCCCGCGAAATTCTTTTGCGTGCCATTGATAGCTATGGACGGCCGATGGAAGTGCACATTTTGGAAGAACTCTTCGCAGATAGTGGGTCAGATATGTCTTATCTTCTGGACGAGGATTCTACACCGAGTCGGATGATAGTGAAAGAGGAATGCGTCCCTGGACATCATCATCATCATCGGAAAAAGCCAAACTACCGGTCTGGTTGGTGTGAAACGCACATAACAAGGATACACGAAGAAACCCATGCAATTCATAGTGGAAACAGGGAACGACTGAAGATTTGGAGTAACTATACACCTTTCCAAATTTTTCGAACAACACTACTTCTGTCAAGCGACCTGGGGAGCTGATGGTGACGGAGACAAATCGATATGCTGAGCAAACTTGCTTGCGGTAAAACCCAACCAATCGTCAGTCCGCTTGGACTCCAACAAATATTCCTGAAATGATGGCATTCGTGGAACATTATTACTTTGCATGAGGCATCAAATAAAAGAGCCTTCGATACAGCATGCACTGGTCACATGTCAGATGTTCTTTCGAAGTCCGGTATGTATCCGTCATCTATGTCCCACAACAGATTCACTGCAATCCTTAGATGTTTTCACCTAGCCAACAACAGAGCTCAAGTCGAGCAGCCCTACCGACAAACTAGCAAAACTTCGCCCTTTACTCGACATTGTACTGCCAACCTTTCTCAAAATACTATACAGCCCTGGACGAAACCTCTCACCAGACGAGAGAGTATGGCCAAGTTTAAAGGACGACTGAGCTTTAAGCGTTACTTACCATGAAAGGCCAACAAGTGGGGAATGAAATGCTTCTCTTTAAATGAGTCCGAATCCGGGTATACGTGTGCTTGGAAGATGTTCACAGGGTCTCGAGCCAAGCACAGCAACAATTCAACCCTCCACTGTGCATGCTGCAACCATGGCAACACTTACCATCCATCCTGTTATTCATGCAGGCAGGCCAGGTTGTCGCTGGATCTGAGTGGAAAGGACTGGAACACAAGGGTCATGGGGTCATTTTCATGGATAATTGGTACAACAGCCCAGCTCTGGTCTCAAAGTTATCACAGCTAGGATTTGGAGTTTGTGGAACTGTGCGCTTAAGGACCACACAAGGAATTCCTGATTTTGCTCATCCCAAAAGTTTCCAATGAAAAACACAGAAGACCCCCGGTTTTATACAAAGGTGGGCCAACTTTGCGTCGCTCTGGCAAGACACAAAGCGTGTAACTCTCTTGACAAATTACGGGAATTGCAGTGTCACCACCTAAGCAGATTCGTTTGTAAAAACAGTTTAACCGGACATCGCGACATTAAAAAACCTTCTGTAGTTTGCAGTGATTACAATAAATACATGGAGGAACTGATATCTGGCAGCACAAATTGTGCAGTATTACCTCTCATCCACACAGAACAATGAAATGGTGGAAAGAGTATTCGTAAACATTCTTGACATCTGTTTCTGAATGCTACTGTGGTATATGCAACACCATATTTCTCCACAAAACCATCACCTTTCCCATTTGGATTTTAGGGTAAAGGTAATCGAAGAACTTTTATCCACCTGGAAGTATGACCGTACATCATGCAAGCCAACTTCCATGTGCTTCAGGCCCTTTTCATGTCAACAACACTATCCTGGAAAAATGTCTCCAGCAAAAAACGACTGTGTTGTTTACGCAGTACTAGAACAAAGAGAACACAAACGCGTATGATCTGTGTAAACAGTGTAATAAGCCAATGTGTTGTTCCTGTTTGAGAATTTTCATACCCAATGATCTGTCTTATTGCCCAACTACTTTTGGTTGTATACATGTACATGTGATTTCACTTTAATTCCACACTTCTCCTCCTCCCTCCCCGTTTCAATGTTGATGTGGATGCACGCACACCGCCAAAGCCCAGATTGTCCAACATTGAACGGGGAAAACTTGAAGCTTTGGAAAGGTTCAAGCCTGAGATTCAGGTCCCCGTTCAGTATTTTTGCTCAAACAAAATAGATTAAAAAATTGTAAAGTCAGTTTCCTTACTGTATAAGTCACAATACTGTAATAAAACCCCCAATAACAGTGTTTTGCCATTTTAATGTAGGTCAACATAATTGGTATTTTTATTATAAAGTTGATTTCATGGTTCAGAGGTAAATCATTATGACACCTGTGTTGTTAACAATAGAGAAATTGCTCTTGCAATGCATCAACATCGTGAGGGCGCTATACAATGAAATCTTGCCAAAGTCCTGTGGTAACCAAGTGAACATGAAAAAAGAAATGAGTGTGGTACCCAAGGCATAATTGAAAAATTGGTCTTGGTAACTGAAAGGGTTAGCTTAGTGGGTCCAAGTTGAGGTCGGTTAAAGCCTCGTCAATTTGTCGTTCATAAAGAGGTGTTTGAAAAAAAACTTATGGCATATTGCACTGAGTGATGTGAACTTCAAACATAAATTAAAGAGTACGAGTAAGGAGAATAGACTGGTATCAAAACCAATGTGTTCTGTGTTTGGCGTCTTCGACATCTTTTTCCAGTTGACTTGCTCGTTGTTTGATTAACTTGAATCTCTATAGCATTTTCGTTCAGTTCGGATTGCTCTTGTGCCATTGTGTCTCACTTGTGTTCATACGTTAGCTTCCTGACAGTTAGCTTCCTGACAGTTAGCTTCCTGTGCCATCAAATATTAATCAAATCTCTTATTTTTAACTTATTTTCAGTTTTTCATCAGCATGGTTTGGCTTCATTTCATTGTTTGTGACCATGAAACTGTCAAGCTGTCGCTCATCATCATCATAATAAGCCCTATATAATGTATCACGGGTTTGACTTATGTAAACAGCTGCATACAGTCTGCATACATGGGAAGAATAGAAACGAATTGTGGAATCAACCTCACTGACACACTCTGTACCCCTCTCATTTTCCCCTTTGTGCATGGCCGGAGGAGGGGAACGTACAGTCCCGGATCCAATAGGCCAACTGACTTACGGTACCCAGCCTATGTTGGACTTTCACCTTCGTAACGTCCATCCAGGATTTAAAAAGAAAACATGTTTTCCATGATTTTTTTAAATTTTTATTTGTGTAAAAGCTGCTGTAACTTGTCAGTAAAATTCCATCACCAAATACAATGCATATTATGCAAGGTTTGAATTTCAAAAATATTATATTCACTAAGTGTTTTAATGAAATAGTCCCAAAAATCCAAAAAAGTATCCGGTTCCTTTTTTTTGTCTTGTTTTAGTTTTTTGTTTTTTCTTCAATGAAACGATGTCCAATTACGCAGCCAAAATTGCTGATCGATTGGGAAATTCTGCCGTGCTGTGTTTTAAAACGAGACTTTTTTTCACTTAGAGGTATGAATGTTTTTTCCCGATGTGTGACGCTTCTCTTAGCCACCATACATTGTGTACGAGAATTGTTTTTCTGGTTCCAATATTAAACAGTGTATACATATATCACGTATTTCACCTTTTGCAAAAAAAACACAACACAAAACAAAACAAAACAAAACAAAAATTACCACAAATTTTTTTAAACCAAAAACAAAACAAACAAAACAAACGAAGAAACAGAAGAAAAAGCGCGTCACCACACCGATTTTGAAGCCGACCTAAAACCAGAAACCAGATACCTTTTTGGGGCTCTTTAAAAAGAATTACTTTAGTTTTTGATGGCTGTTCGTCACTTCGTCCCTAATTTGCCATAGTGACCAATCCGACTTTTTTCATTTTTTAGTCTTTCCGCCCATGATAGTACATTCTAGGAAGAGACGTACCATTGTATATAATCCACATGCATGTAATCCTTATAGTTTTAGAGATAGAGCATGCATCTCAAATGACGAGATGCTCTATCATCTGGCTATTTTTAATAATTTGTAAGTGACCAATACCGCATTGGTCACTATGCCAACTTAATTAGGATTGGTCACTATGGCAAATTAGGGACGACTTGAGCGTTACGACAAAACCCATGAAACCTGCTGTGTGGAATTGTTTTATTTACTCAAACTGCACAAACGCCGCCGTTTTGTCGCTACACGCACAATCTGCGCTAATGCACTATGGAATGACGTTACACAACCATCGAAACTCTAGGATTTCTTACAATAAAATGACTTAGTAAAAATGATGTTTGAAATTCAAACCTCAGCGATGTCATTATAGTTTATCATGGAGTTTTAGTACAGAGTTTCAGCCTCCCCACATGTAAGACTTTTAAAAAAATTAAAAAAAGAAATCAAAAATAATATACAGATAATACGGAGTCCATATTTGGGCTAGCCAACATGGTGACGTATACAGCTTCACCCCTTTAGACACTATTTGAGGCTCTATTCAGTAGCATTGTCTTGAGCCATCAAAAGGGAGGGTGATTCATATAGTGAATTTTTCATTTTCAAGCGGTGTTGAGCAAGACAATAAGCTGAGACTGAGTCAGAAAAGGGTGAAAGGGAGATTGGGTCAAAAAGCTAGAGGGAGAAATAGCACAAAAAAAATTGGAGATTTTTTATCTGTGAAGGAACAGTTTTCAAAACAGTTTATTATATATAAGACAATGGCAATTAAATTTGAATGCACAAAAATTGGACCTCAGTCCGGATGCAGTATTTTTTCTGTATTAAAGAATTGTCCATCATTTTAGAAAAGCTAATATAAAAAGATTATTCTATAATTAGTTCACCTAGAAATTCAAGTGGCAGGCATGACAGTCCAGTGGTTAGAACGTTCGCCTTCTATGCAGATGGTCAAATTTTTTATAATTTTATGTTATAAATTGTTTTTATTAATTTTATTTAATAGAGCGCCGGTAGGTCGTCTGGGTTCAACTCCCGCTCAAGTAATTTGACTTGTTTTCACTAAATAGTCAGGGAGGACTAATATTACAAAAACAAAGGGTCCGCTTTATTTAGAGATTAAAACAAATGCATTTATTGAGATATTGAGATGAAGTTGAGAAGGCCTATATAATTTGTTTTAACAGCACATTTAAATCAAATTTAAATTTAAGAATTTCCCAAAAGTCTTATAGCATATAAATACAACCTTATGATCTCTCTTTGGTGATGACATCAAACACCCTCTTAAATGCATAATCAATATTTAGGAGTAAGGTTTGCGGTGCTTTCATGTAAACAATATCTTAAGGTTTGTTCTTACTACGGAAAAATCTCCGTGTTGGACATGGGTTCCGACCCGTTCACCTCTGTAGAGTGTTCGATCCGTGTCTAAACCAACCCTGCTTGGGAAGTGTGTTGAGAGCTCTCAACCCGTGTAGAGAATTCCAATCAGTTACACGTGTAAGCGCAAATGTTGGGTTCAAGTGTAGCAAGTGTGAACGAAATGCGTTGTTGAACCGTGTTGGAAACTAACATGGAGTCGACACGGATTGAATCAGTGTAGATTTTGACATGTGTGAAAAGGACTTTTGGAGCGATAATAATTGTGGTTCTGAAGAACTGGTGGGGAAAATCTCGGACGTTTCGATCAGTATACTGATCTGGTCGTCTTCTGGAGAATGCCTGAGTCTAGAGGTAGCAACTCCCTAAGATATTGTTTAAAAGATGCTACCTGCAAACCTTACTCCTTAACTTCCACCATGCAAATCTTCAAATCCTCAGATTGAAATTAAGTCCTAATGAATTGAATCTAGTGACAGATCTTTTTGCAGGAGTGTCCACATATTATCGCAGTTACTAGTGATGTTCCATCTATAACGTGTATACAAATTCATTGCACACTATTTTAATTACAAAAGAAATCGTAAAGTGTTATAGATGAGTTTTGCATAAAGATTGGAATCAAGTTAACGATATTTCGCCAAACAAAAATGTTTGTCAAGCAATATGGAAACGGTCAAAAAACAAGGTAGGGCCTGTGTTACACCTTTGCATTTACATGAAAGGCAACGTTTTCTGACATAACGATAATTATGTTCTCTATTAAGATGAAAGCATTTTTGAACGGAATAACTTCTAGGATGATTGATCCTTGTACCAACTTGACATCAAGTAAGCTTTGAGGTGATAATTCGTCAATTAGATAGTCTAGCTCTAGTACTCAATATTATACACTACAAAAACGGTGGTGTTACAAACTATAACATTGGTGTTTATATTCGGCTACTTCCTTTGAAAATGTCTCTTTACAAATCAATATATTATAACATTTATACAAAAATGCAAACATTTATACAAAAAAAATAAGTCTTTATTTCTCAATAAAACAAAATCAAACTATATATAAACATTGGCTTAATTGTAAAACAAGCTTTGAAAAAAGTTTGAGAATGATTCAGTCGGTGATTACTTTCAATCTATGAGGAATATAGAAGAGTACCAGTTAAGCGTATATCAAGATTGGTATAAAAATCAGAATAACAAAATGATTTAATTGTAATTAGAAACTTCACTTGGTGTCAAGCTGATGATGATATCAATCTTCCCCTAGAAATAATTTTGTCTGAGGTACTGGGTTTTTATAAGAGAATTACAAGCATTTCCAGTTCAAAGTTATATAGGAAAAGAGTATCTTCTTTCCTAAATTCCACTTCAGAATGAAATACAACAACAAATGAATTTGCATAACGTAAGAAGCTGAAACTTTCACAGATTGGTTGCTCTCAATGTATATCTTGATCCAGAAGAGAGTATAACGCGATTGGAAACAAGTTGTCCTTATTGGAGATAAGCATTTTTCAAGCACAATTTCGTGGTTTTGAAAGTCAATAACTTCCTTCATAACAGAACAGAGTCAAATACATAATACATACTATACCTATGAAATCAGTCTTTAAAGGATCCTGTAAGAGGTGGTGGCAATCATACCCTTATAAACTTCTTTTCATGACATAACAAATAAAGCATTGGTGTTTCAAGATTAAAATGAATGTTTTGTTGGCAGGAGTCTTTTGGATGTGAAATGGAATTCAAATTTATTTGATAATCTTTACTTCCAATAAGGACAAGATAATTCCAGTTACGTTGTATATCAGTTTACTCGTTGAATCAGTAATGCCAACATTATCAATGCTGTACTCTGCAAACCGTGTGGTGTTAAAATAACAACAGTGGTGTCAAAGTTATATGAACACCAATCGGTGTAGCTTTTAACACCACATTTTTCTGAAGTAACTTTCCTTTACAAACTAAATTGACAGTGAAGTATATCTATGAAATTACTGCGCATGTGTACATCTATAATTAACACAATTCAGCAGTATACGTTGTTCCCCATTTAGGGCTGTGCGTTTTCGGATATTTTTTGGAAACCGGATACCCGAAATCAGGAAAGTTTCGGATACCTGGATACCCGTTTTCATTCTTGTTGAAAACTTATGCCTCCTTTGTGTACAAATACATGTAAACGTTAACAAAATTGACCTTTATAATACAGAGGATACCTTATTTAATTCGGATCTTTATTAAAGTATAACATATTGGTGACAAAATATTGTCTTAATTAACGGAAAGTTATTTCTGAGAAATAAAACCGTAAAAAATTCGATCACACGCGCGCATCGCATGTCCGGTGCATCACGCAGCTACAGCGGCCCCTCGCACGTGACTGTGCTCAGGAGTGACTCCATCATCAGAAGACAATAATCACTGGTGCGTGCGTGATCAGAGCGCATGCGTATAGCAAGTTCACTTTAATGTTCACATGTCTGCAAACACGTGCTGAATAATGTCATTGGTCAAAGGCGATGTGGGCGGAGACTAACCCGTTGTGGGAAAACGATTCATGTGCTTGCGCCTTGCCGCGCCCTGCCTTCTAAATAAGAGGATATCCCGCACGCCATGTTGGCTTTTGGATCAGAGCATGCGTATAGCAAGTTGAGTTTAATGTTCATAGCTCACAAAACACGTGTTGAATAATGTCATTGGTCAAAGGCGATGTGGGCGGAACTAACCCGTTGTGAGAAAACATTCATGTGCTTGCGCCTTGCCGCGCCCCCTGCCTTCTAAATAAGGATATCCCGTACGCCATGTTGGCTTTTGGATAAGGACATGATTTTGCGTACTAAAATAATATTTGATATTATTAAACCAACAAACTGCAAAAAGATTAACGAATCTAAAATCAGAACTTGAATATTAATATGTTTCTACTCACAATGAACTTTAGTTAAATGTCAATAAACCTGTCAATAAACATTGTTTCTTGAAAGAATGATAATCTTTACCACTTTGGGCCCTTTTTCTCAAAATGGGACCAAACTTGACCTATTCCCTGTTGAACGTGGCATCGTGTTGATCGGTCCAGTCGGCAAATGAGTCTAAAATTTAGGATGCGCACTCATCGGTAAAATAACTTCAACAAAACGCATCGGTGTAAGTTTTGTCTACTTTTAATTAGTATTCAGCCAATTTGCTCCCCTCCATCAATGTTTGACGATCCATAATTCATAGCTCATCATAAGGCAAACCGCATTTCGTCCCTCATAAACGTCTTTTTCAACTGATAGGAGATTAGGTGATTGTAAAAATATGCTGCCCAATTCGAAAGGGATCAAACCCGCAACTAATAATACCTTTCAAATCCGACTGATTATGGATCCTACCGTTGGTTTTTCAAAGACAATGACCGACTTAACACCTCCTTTTTATCTCTTTCTTTTCTTTGAAACAAACTGTTACCTTGTTCGGCAAATGTAATACAGCAAGAGAGCTCGGTATCGGCGGGTAAAATAAATGTAAATGTTGGTGACCTTATGCTGAGGGATGGGTCAGTGGCACATCAAAATAATTACACAACAAAACCAATTTCAACACTACTTTTTATTACGACAACAATTAATGTGGACGTCCCCGATAATAATATCCCCTCTGATTAACACATCATGGGTGCACACTCAGTGCAGACCATAAACCAACAGTTATTGTCCCACTAATCCAATTACTGTGAACAATAAGGCAAACATTCCATCATGAGCAGCTAGTTTGATACTTGTTTTGTTGTAGCATGCCGCAGCCAGGCTATTTGAGTCTTAATGATTAGATACAATGTATCGGTTGGAAAAAAAGTGTATGGAAAAATGTCCGTAAAAATACTACAAAGGCGTTATCTTGAATAAATTGCTCCTAAAAGTGTAAACAGTACATTGTTCAATAGTCAAACATTTCTGTTCACACCGCTGAAATGGTAAGTCCCAATTTTAAAAAGTCGTTTACGGGTACTCGGAACCGAAAAACGGAACCGGGTAATGACAGTTTCGGTCGGGTATCCGGATACCCAGATACCCGGCACAGCCCTACCCCCATTATTGTCATTATATTTACATTAATAATAGACATTATTTTCAAGACACGCAAATTTAATGACGCAAGACTAATTAAATAGAACGCTGAATTATTTAACTGTTGTACACTGCAGAACCCGCAAGGATCGAACACACTAAATGCAAAAACATGATAATGAGACATGGCATTTTTATATAACTGGGAAGTAGTGTATGAATGCATCCTCAATGTAAAAACCTAAAAGTATCAAAATCTGTTGCAAATTCTGATCGACTGCTGCTGGATTTGAGGAGGGAGGGGACTCATCAGCTACGACACTCGGTATAAGTTGGTTTATCCTCATCCAGGCAGATTGTATATAATATTGTATGTCTAACAGCGCGCGTTTTTGTTCACCATTGTACAAAATCTCACCGGTGAATCTACATGAAAGTTGTCCATTTTAAATGTTCGCATCAATTATTAAATATAACTTTTAAATAATCCAGAAGGATTGTAATACCTTTAGAGTGCTGAAAACATAGACCAAAAATCTATTTTTTTTCGAACTGACTCAAAAATTCTAAACACAAATACTAAGAAGCGGGTTCCAACACCCAATCTATGTATCTACCAAGAGAAGGTATTTGTTCAGCATATCTTTTGGTAAGGTACAACATTTAAATATATAACCAAATGGTCAACAATTAATGTAAACTTAAGCTGATGACGGTATTACTCTTCTCTATAATATAACATTTAAAGAAAAAGCGAGAATTATTTTAATTCAATTCAGGAAAAAGTGTTCGATCTTGAATTAATTCCAGAATTAGAATGAGTACACAATCATCTAAATGCATTTTCTTTATTTTGCTTGTGAATGACAGAACATCATAATAATAACATTTATACCGCACACTTTTAAATACAACATGATCAATGCAGATCTAACCAAGCATAACTTCAATTTTCCCTGTCACGAGAGGGTTATATCATAAGGAAAGTATAAACACCAAACGTTTTAATATCAAATCTCACAGTAAACGATTATTAAAAGTCATTTTGTCCAAACCTTCTTTCTCTCTCTAATTCAGAAAAAGCCTAGGGCCCACTGACGGAATGAGTCCTCTTACGTTTCTGTCAATCGCCTTCCCTATTGTCGCCATTGGTAAAGTCGTACCTTCAGTGGACAAAATCACCCTAATAATAGGTCATAATTATGTAATAAATGCGGGCGAACATATCAGCAGTGTTGCAACGTGTTAACGGTAATATGGACTATTTGTATCCCTAGTGGACCTGTAGACTATTCTGAATTTGAGACAAAGGGGTTTCGGGAAAAAATGTTTTACAATATTTTGCTGTGAGTAATAAGATAATAATACATCTTTAGGTTGTTTGGAGTGTCATTATGACAGATACTCTCTAACTAACAGGGAGAAAGCTCAATTATTGATATTTGCTTAAAACTCTCTATAACATCTTCAAAAAATGAGTCAAAATACATCAACAATCATTATAACAGTACGTTATAACATAGGTTGTCGATACAAAACATTAAATATTAAGGAATCATTAACATTGCAATAAATATAAGATACACAATGCTTTCTGGAAAACGAGAGTATTAAGTTTACTTTTTAAAATACAAGTTTTTAGATTTGGAACATTACTGATGCCGTAGGACCATTAAACTCGAAAGATGAGTTGAATTATTCTTAATTTTTAATACGCAAAACGTAAATTGCCTTATCACAACTTAGAAATGTGGGATTATTTCACAGCTCCAGGGCGGATCCAGAATTGTTCAGGGAGAACCTCCCCACAAAAAGTGCGATATCTTAAATGTTTCACTTTTCATAATATATATATTAATCACACGTGACCCAGCTCCGCTTTACATTCAGCAATATAGTGATGTTAGTATGTCTATTGTCAATGCCTTCCCTTTATATCTCTTTTGTTGGAGTGTGATGTTGTTGGAGGTGGGGGGGGGGCATTATATACCACCTTGTGGAAACACCATTGTGTTTTCTATAATCATTATATCAAATTAATGATGAAAAGAATGTCATCTATCTATACATATTAATGATGTCAACATGATTTATAAGTGTCACTACGTGAATATTGAATCAAAATTATCAAGAGAAATTGGAAAAGAAAATTGAAATGCTTGATCTTCTTTATCTATTATGTAATTATTTAGCCGAACACAGATTCTCTGAGAGACCAGAAAATATCCTGGTGTTTATGGGCATTAGGCATACCCTCACTCCGAAGTATCAACGTGGATGGTCAAGTAATCCGCCCCTGCCTATCGTTCCATCTGTAAACAAATTGGAAATAAAGAAATTGACAAATACAACTAAATGTATACATTCATATTTTATTCATATCTTTTCAACATTTATTTATTTGATACACTTCAATAATTGCCAAACAAAATTATAAAAAAAATAAAATTAAAAAATAATTATCAGATAATTAGAAGGACCAAATCGTTGATGTACTCTTTAAAAATAATGGTGTGGTTATTCGCCCCAAAATAAGGCTAAATCCACTCAAGGTACGAACACTACAATACAAGCAACAATCAAAAAGTAAAAAACTCAGAGAAAGCTCCGTCCCTTTCCTCCCGTCCAATGTTGGGCGTTTTGAATTTAGCTGGGATATCACGCTGCCTTAAATGTTTCCAATGAGAAATTGTTTTTCTTCAACATTGAATGGAGGTGTCCAGGGGTTTGGGAGGGTAGCTACAGGTTTTGATTGCCCTACACTCCAAACATGGACTTCTTATTTGAGATGCATTCCGAATAGTATTTTTTACAACTTGGAACATTGGTTTTTACCCGAGGAAAAATAACAACATTAATCAAAATAATCATGAGAACCACGGTTTTACAGTAAATACAATTTTATTTAATTGATGACATGTTCCCACCATAAATTGATTCTTGTCTCTTACTTGCTGTTAAACTAAGCTTCTGGACGTATTTTATTAAAATATTGTTTTCTTTTTCTGTCTTTTCTGTCTGTAACTCATCGATGTTTCAATCCAATGAAACTCAACATTTTCAGAAAATTTTCAGTAACATAGCAGAAAACACGGGCGATACATGTTTAATTGTTTATCTTTCACCATTTACAGTATCGTTCCATATGAGAGCTGCGCCTGCCTGGTTGTGCTGTATAGTATGGCAGGTGGTATATTGTCAACTGCATATTCCATTCACAAACTGATAATGCTTCATCAATTACAATCAGCCACCCAACGTCCAGTTCACATCCACCATATGACTTATTGACGAAGAACCGTCGTGCTGCTGAAATGTTTTGACGAAAAAGAGGAAAAACTGGAAATATTGGTTCAGAAGTTCCGAAGGTATATTATGATTTGTCGGACGGGTCTTTACATCGCACTTCGTCCCAGCGTCGTCACATCCGGAGACTGGGTTCCGGGGCGGGGGTCGGGGAGCTAGGAAGTGGGAGTTGGCCCTGCATGTAAACAGTTTTATATAAAAATTAATGTGCCAGTCTCCACCCAACATTTTGTTTTAGAGAAAAACATGTAAACATAAATCAGCTCTCGTTGAGAGATTTGGAGGAAATCTTATGCCATTTTCGGTACCTGATTTCCAGATCCGTCCCCTGCCCAACTCTTATTTAAAAAATCACCCAGCTTCCTGATGTTGCGTTTGCAAAATTACCTCTCTTAAGTCGACAATATCACACAAAGTAAAAAACACTGAAACTATCAGTGTTGTACGTGGGAACATATTAAAGAGGGACCATTTGTTTTCCCAGACATATGGTCCAGCTGCTATCAACCAAAACAATTGTGTATTTTGTGGTAACAGCATGACATGTTGCACCAGGTGTTCAGAATGGGACCCAAATATCATTACTTAAGCTATAGACCCATCATGGGTTTGCACCCACTTATTTTTTGGGGCAGGGTTTAAATTTGTTAAAAGGTCAACCAAGACACCTAATAACAAATTAGAAAGCTGACTGTTGTATTGTGTCAATTTTATATCTTAAAGAAAGAAAATCAGAAGAAAGTATAACATTTTGAGACTCTGCATGCGTCATCGTATTGTGCCCTATTCAGTGGGCGAGGCACAATATTAACAAAAAAGTGGGAGGTACAAAACAAATAATGAGTTACCTGTATTCAGAATTGAAAACAAAAATGTTAATGATGTTTCTCCTCTAAAAGGAAAAGCGTGATGAAGGATGAGTCACTCTTGTATTCTGGGTTCTATTTCATGGAATTGAGACCACAACATTGCAAAATCTAGAAATCTCACTTTAACATTGAAAGTTTGTTTAAATTAGTGTCTAAAATGGTAAGTAAAACATGTTCACGTGTGGATCCTTTTATGGGCGGGTCAGAGTGTTAAAAAAAGGCGGCACAAGACCAAATAAAAACATTTTTTCAACATATGTGTTTTACTTTATTATATTAAATTAAAAAAAAAACCAGCAGAATGGAGAAACATTTTCAGATCTAGACTGATGTAGTAACATGTGTATGTTGTCTATTGTAGGGTGGGCGGGACCATATTGTTAGAAGAGAGGAGGTGTTGACTCAGTACCGCAGAGATGAAGTTTGCTGGAGGTCATACTTCATACCCCTCCTGCAGAAAACATACATCCGCCCCTAAAAATGTTAGAAATAGAAAATGGGTCTGCATCTAAATGAGCAACAATTACCCAAAATTGCCAATTTCAGATTTTCCTTTTATAAAGGATTGGGCATGCTAGGGTCAAATTGGTCTGTGGTCTTTTGTCCCCGAACGTTTCTGATAAGCAAATCCCCACTAAAAAAAACAGGTAGCATCGAAGATCGATCTTCATCTGAATATGTATGCCATTATCGTATTCAGCCATAAAATGATACAAAGTCCCTATCTCGAAGACGTCAAATTGCTTGTATTTTTTAATAATATTTTTTCTCAAAAATCTATTAGGCCCCTTTCGCCCCAAAATACCTTGAGATCCAAGTTGGTACACTAGCATGTAAAATGATATTTAGTCCATTCTTATACTCCTATGCAAAATGTCATGTTTTACCACAAATTTTAAGAATTTGTCCCCATTGGGGACTTAGCATCTGAATTCCAGATAAAATAGGTGAAGACAAAAATTACGTTTTACAATCTGGGTACCTTTTGGGTTGAAAAAAATAAAACTGATATTGTTTATAGTTTCCTTATGACCATATCCTCTCTAAATATTTGGAAAAAATCCATTATTGATAATTCTGCTAAGATGACCTACTGCATTGTCCAATGAACGTGTGACTTATAATGGGCACGACATCAGGAAAGCGATTTTACCCAAGCAAGAGATGGGCAATTTGTTTTAGCCCATTTTAAGTGCGCGTTGGACCTCAGGCTTTTCTGAATTCGAGACAAAAAGGAGGTTGGGAGAAGAAAATCACTATTTTGTTTTAAACAACCAATTCTGTGAGTTTAAAGAGGCATTATTAATATTATATTCCTCTTCACAAACATTTTTGGTCCACACTGCAGTGAAAATCCTTACGGATGAGTGTGGGAGAAAGGTTGTATATATGTGTAAAACCAAATGTACTGGACCGCGCCACCATGTCATAAATCATAAGGCAAAAAATGTCTCTAGTTTATGGCCATCGGTCGACTTCAACATCGGTGCGGGTAGACTTGCCCCACCCCACCCCCGCCTTTTTTTTTTTTTTGTTTGTTTTGTTGTGTTTGTTTTGTCCCAATGACATTTTTTAAAATAATATTTCAAGAACGCTTTTTTGGTCCGATCTTGATGAAATTTTCTGAAGGACATTTAAGCCAGTTTCTGTCACTCTCGTACTCACTGTTTCTCTTGCCCTGGAACGGGACGATTTTAATATCCCAACATTTTCGACATGTAAATTAGATTTTTGCATGACGTAGCTGATATGTTTTAGTCTCATAGTCTTATACACGTTTACTAACAAAGTGTGTACTGCAGTAAAGTGGCCGAGACTAGGCTATCAACTAATTTAAATCATATACGGCATTGCCCGTAAATATTCATTTCGTCATAATTGATATGCGTTAACACATAATTATAAAAATATATAGGCATGATTTTATACATCAAACAAATCGATTTTGTTTCTTCGAATACAATAGACCTAATAGTGTTTTTGTGAATATCATTTTGTTTAGCAACCAATCAGCGTTGAAAAATTTGTTTTCCTACAGGGTCCAGCAGTGAGAACGAGATTGGTGCTTGCTCTGTTTTTCAAACACGATACATGTCTAGTATACGTTCTCATTGGAATATCATTGTTCTGTCAGAATTGTGCTATGCGAGACTACCAGCAATGTCGGGATGGTTCAGTGGGAAGCTTGACAAATCGTGTATGAAAAGGTGTTTACTCACTGCAATAATTATGCTACGTAACCAATGGCAGAGAAGTAATTTAGTAACCGTGGTCGGATTGGAGGTCATTCAGGGAGATGACATAAGGCGCCTTCTTATCGAACCAGCTTATGATGTTTGACTCTAACTCCATTGAATAGCATCTCTTCAATATTGGACTCCAGTGTGATTACATACAGAGAAAAGCTTCACCTGAATATAGGTTAAATATCTGTGCTAATACATCCATAATTATGTTCTCGTAATTATATTTGGGATTTAATAATGGGACGGTACAACATTGTTACATTACCGAATTAATATCCGAAAGTTAACTTGATGTGAAGTTATCAAGGGGTTAGTTACCAATAATACTGAACAATGTAATACCCCATTTCAGAAATCACGAAAATAGTGTTGTAATGAACATTTACAAAACGTTGCAGACGTCATACATGTTTACAAAAAGTTGGCTCCGTCAACTTGGTTGATAGTACTAAATTGTAAATTTGTAACTTTGTTCTCATGACATAGACTTTGAATTCAGCTGAAACTGTTTGATTCAAGAAGGTAATTGTACCCATGAGCAGTTTTGCCAATATTACCAATGTTGTTCCTTCCCTATAAAAGATGAACTCTCGTTACAGGGGTGGTGCATTTAGGTGAAATCATCCCGGCCACCTCTTTTGATACCACTAAATATTATACGCAAATATTTAGTTGACTAGCAGTGACCCACATTTTTGGCATTTTATTGTCCTCAACCAACAACAATCAAGCCGCTAATAATAGGATAAAAAGTAATTAAATGGATTTTTAGTCACGTGATATTTTGCGCTGTGTGGCACTCTAATTCCTTTTAATTAAAGAAAAATATAAAAAGCAATAAATATCGAAACAAAAACTATGTATAATATTAATGTTGTGTGATATTTGCAGAAGTTACAACGCCGCAAAGATCGAAAATATGATGATAAATCGAGTACTCGCTGCGAGTGGGGACTTGACCCACTTCAGACGGGTCAAGCTAAATCATAGCTGCACTTGTTTGCGTTTAAGCACGAGTTAACGGAACTGTTGCCATTATAAAATGTATACCATATGAAAGGGAGAAATACATGGTTCATTTTGAGGGGTCAAACAAATATATCGACCAAGAATGACTGAAACGGCACCAAAAGAATACTTCAACCATTTTCCCCACTACAATAAATCAAAATTTTGCTTCCGTTTGGCCCTAATCGCGATGTGACTATCGATAATTACAAATAATTATAATCTGCAATTGACACGATGATAAACGCTGAGAAGAAGTTATGCGTAGGTCACTATTTTTCATCGCCTTAAATTTGCCGGTGTTGTTCCCTATTGTACAAACTCGCGTATACGCGTTGTATAGACAGGCAATATGTACATGTATTAATTTTTTATGCGTGCTTGCGCTGAATGAACTGTCAATGTTGACGCGTTGGCCCCGTTTCTAATTATTTTCCAGCATCCAGGTGAGACAAGTTTCTCTTTAATTTTAAGGGTAGATATTTCACTTTTTGTGTAAAATATTATGTTTTGGATAAGTAAGATGATTTGAGATGCCGTGAACTTATGAGCCAACTAATTCAACTGGGTAATGACTATGGGTAAAGTCAGAGTCCTATTAACAAAACAGACTTTTTAAAGTTACGCATGCCCAAAGTCCAGCTATTGTAAACAAAAGTTCATCGAAACGAAATCACCTCAAATATAATAACAACTGTAATTTAATGAGTTTTATGAATAAAATATTGTCCAAATGAAGATCAATAGATTTTTCAAACTACTTGATAACTCAATAGTCACTATTTATGTATTTTTAAAAATTTTTAAAACGACAATAAGGTTAAATGTTGATCCATACTTTTTTTCATGGGATTGAAAATTCAAATTGAAGTTTGTTTTCAAAGGCTGAATAATTGTGCCATCTCCCACCAGCATCATAAGGGCGACATCTATAAGATTGTAAAATGCAGAAGGCGAAGCATTTCCTTAAAACGAAACCTGATTATGAGATCATCGCCAGTCAGTGTTTCAAACATTTAATCAAGGCGTAAATCCCGGGGATGGGGATATATCCTCTCACTTTGTGGACTGGGTGATGGTCCATAGGATCTTTCCCCAGAATTGTCCATGCGTTGAAAAAATATGTATATATATATATATATATATATATATATATATATATATATATATAATAAAAGACACATACTGCAGAACAAATACTGACTTTTCATCACCGGATTTACTTCGAGTGCAACTTCCGTTATCACTCTCATAAAGTTGAAAACTCCAATCATGGCTTAGTGGCTGGTAACTCTCAATTTACTTGTTATTTTGTTAACATATTTATGTCACCAAAGTTCGCATGGTAACAGAATTTACTTTCAATGCATTATCCATGGAGCGAATTTTGAAGTTAATTATCCAAATTTGATATAAGATACTAAAATTTTGGTTACTATTATTTGTTATTAATTTGGTAAAATGATAACAAATTGATTTTATTTCCATAGCAACAGGATAATTATACACAAAACGTCTTCAGAGATTGTACATAAATCATGTTGAAATATATAAGCAACAAAATATTGATAAAGTTTTACTTAACATTATGTTTCTAATGTTTTTAATAATATGTAATGTTTCCATAGCAACGGTTTTTCATTCAGCAATTATATATCATATTAGTCCATGAACCTTGTGTCGTTCTTCAAAAGTTGAAAATTTTGTTCAAATCCATAAAATAATAGTGCGAATACACAGCATTTATTAACATTTTATGCTAAACAGTTATACTGCCCTTCCTATTCCACAGTGATTAGGAAGGGAAATATATATTTTTGATTTTAAAATTGTTTTATCTAGCAACACTAACTCAAGTTGCACCCCAATAGCGTGCATTGTTCAGCATTAAGAATCCCATACAAAGTAACCAGTTTGTTTTTCTCGAAAATTGTTCGAAATATGTATTTAGTTATTTATATGCTATTCCAAAAAAATTAACACCAAAGTACTGAAAAAAATCATGATTTTCAGCCAAAATTCTAACTGGTTGAAATCCGCGACGTCTATTGGACATGTAAGGCCCATTAGCGGTAAAAAATTATTCCTGTTTTTATGACGTACTTTTACGGGAGCTCGAAGGAGCCATCTTAACAGCAGTATGGCTGCCGCCGCGTTTGTCCGTGGGGTCGTACATGTACATGGTGATGGGATTTCCCTTGACCGTGCAACTCGTTTTATTGTGTGTGCGTCTGTGCGCATTTCCAGTGCAGTGTGGACATACGTATACATACCAGGGCCGGGTCATTTGTCAAACTATTGGTCTGGTTGACACCACCGGCAAGATCAGCAAGTTGTTTTATCGGCACAAAGCAAGAACAATTTGGACGCATTTTGCAGTGAAGATTAACTTTACTGATAACAAATTCAACAAATCAAATGCTGGACATTCAAAACTGTGGTTGCTCTTAGAATATTTGTTCGTAAAAGCAAAGAAAATAAGGGTACCATTGTATGTACTTATGCCGGACTCGAATTTTCCCTCAGCTTCGCCATTTTCGCCTGGTTTCGTCTGGATTTCGTCCATTCCGGGCTTAATTGATACGATTCTATGTCCACTTATATAACCAACTTTGGCATCAAGTATAATCTCCATCAAATACGACGATGATGAACAGCACAATTGGTCAGTACTACTTTTGGAAACTTCTTCAAAAACACTTTCGAGAGTCATGGTTGATAAACTTATTTTTGCAGCTGTTACGCGATGTAATATGCTTTGTCACCACAAAACGTACCGCAGTAAACAGTTGTTGCGTTCGCCTCTCGTAAATGTGCGTCATCAAAATAAACTCGATGACACTTAAGTATATCAACTTCCGTTCGCGGTAGTGTGATGATATTACATTTTCATAGGTTTTGAAGGTTAAAGAAAAATAGTTTTTATTTTTGGTGATTCCTACTTAGAATTACTTACTTTTTAAAGTGGGGTTGAGGTATTTACCGACTGTATTGTCTTTAAATGATCTCTTGGTCTGTGGAACACAAAGGTTAGTACAATTGAGAACCCATGTATCTTTACATCAGAACAGACTTTCGATGACAGGGCATGATGCCTATACTATTTCATGGCTGCGTAAATAATGAGCTCACTAAACCGGTAATTATGATTTTGTATATTTCGTCATTAGGCCACATAAAAAAAATGTTGATCGTCCCCACCCGACCCTACGAAACCCCCGACCCTTTTCTTTTTTTTTTTTTTTTTTAATCATAGAACGGCATTTTCAACGATCTTTTCAGTCAAATTTGGCTCCATTCTGCGCCGCGCACACAGTTTGTATTATGCCGAAGCGTCAAACTGATCCCACAGGTTTCGATCTCACGGCGCGGATTTTTTTCGTATCACACATTCGCTATGGGCCAAACTGCAAAGCGTAGTGCAAAAAAATGCCGGCGGTGGTTGGTCCCTGTCGTCGTGTGCACTGATTCGAGTATATTCACTTGTTTATGCGAGCGGGAAACAGACTAACACCACAGAACTTCATACTTTCAGTTCACATGTTTCCACCATGCTGTCCAGTCAACCATTCATGATTTTTAATCCCCGTACTACTCGCTTTCATGGATTTTCCCGGTAAAAATGCCTGTTGTGGTCGCAACAATAGCCCGTGAGGGCTCCAGCACGACGGTGAAGAGTTGGTTTGCATTGAAATACCCTTGTACCTACTATACACTTAACGTGTTTTTCCCATAGGAAAGGGACCGCATGTCACGTGATCTGACGTTTGTGGCTATTCGTGAAAACTTAAAAACGAGTTGTGTGCCCTTTGATGCAATGTAGTTAAATGCATGTTTTGGAGATGACTGGCTGTTCGTGAAACCAAAATACTTTTATTGAGGATTAGGTCCTTCCTATTTTGCGCAATAATTTGTCATTAAAAGGTAGTGGCTCTTCTTGACAACGATGACAATGTATCTCTTTATTCTTTCTGCTCAAACTTATCAACTCCCATATTTTCAGCTGATATTTGTTTCAAAATCTAAAAGGTTGGAAAAGATGTTTGAAGAAAGGTTGTTTATGTTGACAAAAAACAGAACAAGTATTCAACTAGAGCTTAGGGGTAGTTTGTTAGAACAAACACACACGGTGTTCAGTCCGCTTCGGTTCAATCAAATTTTCAACGATGATGTAAATATTATATTGTGCAAGGGTTTGTAATCTTTTATATAACTATCAATTTCATATTCAAAAGACATATCAATTTTTGCGTTAATGTGTTGAATTTGAACTTACTGTTTGGACAGGAAATAAAGGTCGAATTAGGTGGTTTGAAGGTCATATATGACCTCCTCATAGAATTATGAAGAAAAAAAAATTGTCAACTTATACATCAAATTAAAGCTATGAATATGACCATTTTAAAATTGGTGAAATCGTTACTTCGTGTGCCACTAATAATTGGACCATTGGCAGCAGTGATGATAAGTCATTTCACAAAATTACAAATAGGCTATTAATGTAAGGAATTCAATTGTGTTTTTGTTTTCTAATAATGTCATTTAGTTCTTGAGATATTGGCTGTTAGACTTGAAAAAGTTGTGAAGTTAAGCAATAAAATTAGAAATTAACAAGTGTGACCCGGAACACTGTTTTTTATTTAAATATTGACACTAGCCCAACACACTACCCAAAAACCATGTCGATGATAAATCAACATAAATCACTATTATGAAAATAGTTTGCCAGGGTTTGTAGGCATGGTCGCCTATTCCAGCCTTATTATGGTCATAAAGTCGCAAGTTTATTTAGCGTAGAAGGGACTACATATATTAACTGGATTAAACTTAGCTGCAATTCAAAAACTGAGGAAATTATTAGGTTAAGTTATTTGGGGCGATAAAGTTGCAGAACATGAAGCGGAGACCATATAAATATTTCCCTTTACTTTCCTTCAGCTAATTGGGCTTTCATTAGAAAACAAAGCTTATCACTACCATAGTATAAAGTTGGAAGAAAAGCTTGCATCCATTCTTTCTATCTTCCCTGCCCCCCGCAGAGAGTTTTTGTCAAAAAGTAAATAATTCCTAATTTAAACAAATTAAATGTAATTATATCCACTGGATCAAATCTGATAATTGGTTGCCTTTTCAACTGTTTGTGGAACAACTTTCAATTTCAGATTTAAATAAAGCCAACATTAGTGTTGTCTCTTGGTATTAAGTCTTGTATACAAATAAATTTATACTTTATTTACTTTCAGGTAAAGTTTATAACAAAAATATAATAATCAATTGACATGATAGTGACACTGTAATCAAGCATCTCCTTATTGTGACATGCTTATAAACTGTCTTTGTTTACAGCTGTACTGCAAATAATTTTAAAAAATAATGTAATAAATTTAAAAACAAATTCTACATTGATTTTTTACATTTTCAGGTTGTACATGATTGGCAAAATGTCTTAACTGCATCAATACTACAAGTTACAACCCTAAAGATCCAGATGCCATTTTGTACATAAATTGTTAGACGTTAGAAATAATCGACGGTTGTATGAGTGTTGCCAAATTGCTAATACAGCAATGAAATACATATTTATTTTAACTCTCTGTTGGATTTCATGACTTGACTTTTGTGGTTACACACTTCCTCCCCACAATCAATTGAAACCACTTTGTTGACCTGTTTAACCTACTTGTAACCAATCTCGTGAGTGTTGTGGTCTTACACATGTAACAAATAAAATGACTTCAGTGTAAAACAGACAACCATGATCCTTTGTTGACAAGAAAAGCGGAATATATATCCACCAGATCCAAATCGATAATTTGGGTTTGCCCCTTTTTCACTTTGTTTAAATGGAAAAACTTTCAATTTTAGATTTCAAATGAAGCCAACATGGTATTTATCTCTTGGTATTAAATTCTTGTACAAAATAAATTTAGTCTTTATTTATAATATACTTCACTTTCAGGTTAAGTTTATAACAAAATGTAATGATAAATTGACAATGATAATCACACTGTAATCAAGCATCTCCATATTGTGACATATTAACCTGTCTTTGTTTCCCTCCTATACCGCAAATAACGACAAAAAAGTATAAAATTTGAAAACAAATTCTACATTGATTTTTACATTTCAGGAGTTGTACACATGATTGGCAAAATGTCTGTGCTGCATCCATACTACAAATTACAACCCTAAGATCAGATGCCATTTTGTACATAAATTGTTGAACATTGAAATAACCAAAAAGAAGTTGTATGGGTGCTTAATGGTGCTAATAAAACAATGAAATACATATTTATTTTAACTGTCTGTTGGGTTTTTATAGTTTGACTTTTGTGATTACATTTCCTTCCCCCACTTTGTTGACCTGTTTAACCTACTTGTAACCAATCTAGAAATGAGTGTACTGGTCTGACACATGTATGCGTCAATTTACTTCAGTGTAAATGAACCCATCCTTTGTTGACAAGAAAACAGAATCAATCTGCATTTATAATAAATGAACTCTCTGTATGTCATTGGAATTGGTAATTTTGGAATAAAATGTTCACTTCCCCAAGTTCTTGGTGATGGCATGTACCTGCCACTGGTGATGAACCAGCACATTTTGTTTATTTTTTTATTCTTTTTACATTCTTTGGTTTATCATTGCAGAGAAATTTCAGAAGTTCTAATTTATGTGAATGAGGAAAATAATGTGTCTGAGTGAACATGCTGTAAAAAAATAATAGGAAGGTGTTATAAGTACATGGACCAGAATAAAGTATTTGAAAATTCAGATAAGTTCTAATTTATGTGGATGGGGGAAAATAGTGTATAATTTTGGAGTAACTGGACCATTAAAATTGAAAATGGCATTGGTTTGTTTTCAAATTGCACACAATTATTCTTGACAATGTGTAATAAATTAAAGAAATGTTCTCGCATGAAAAATGTCTGCCCCTTCCCTAAGTTCTTGGTGATGGCATGTCCTGCCATTGGTGATGAACCAACACATTTGTGTTTTTTTATTCTTTTTTTTTGCATTCTTTGGTCTATCATTGTAGAAATTTCGGAGAAGTTATAATTATGTGAATGAGGAAAATAATATGTCACAGTGAACATGCCTGCAAAAAATAATAGGAAGGTGTTGTGAGTACATGGACCAAGAATAAAAAGTGTTTAGAAAATTCAGATAAAGTTCTAAAAAATTTATGTGAATGGGGAAAATAGTGTATAATTTTGGAGTAAGCTGGACCATTAAAATTTAAAATGGCATTGATTTGTTTTCCAAATTGCACAATTATTCTTGACAATGTGTAGCCAATAAATTAAAGAAATGTTCTCGCATGAAACTACATCAAAGAAAAGGTATTTAAGGAAATTGCCGAGTCACATATACTCACTATCACTTATAATTCCATGTGTATGAGAGATGTCTAAATGAGAGAAGGCCTCGAGAACAGCCACCTACAAGTACATGTATTGTGTCATGAATATTGTGCATTTTTCCTCACCAATAATTGTCTATGTAAGTTTTGTATCTGAGAAGGGTACAAAATTGAGAAAAAGTGCACTAAACAATCACTAGGCTACCTATTTAATTTGTGCACAAACTGAAGATTTTTGGAGAAAACAGAAATTACAAAATATATGGCATAAAATTTCTACTAAAAATTACCATAACCTTAACTGAATTTTCCTATCCTTATTTATATTCTAAATACATTTTGGTGACATCATTTGTTCATATTTTTGTTAGTTGTTTACTGTCCAAAGATGTGTTCATGTGAAGCCTAACCATGGAGGAGAGGAAGCAGATTCATTTCGGCTTCCTCCATCAACTAACTTTCTTTGATTAGCCATGTTATTGTTAGTTAAACAGGCACAATGCAACGACGAATGGACAGCTTAAAAAATGTTTTCTTTGTGATAAAAACACGAGAAGAAGCCGTACAGGAAATCCTATCAAGTAACTTAAAATGTAACCTATCAAAAAAAGTAACCTATCAAAAGATGCTTAACTCTTTATGACCATATTGGCGATCCACGGCAACACATATAGGCAAACAGCGTCGATCTCGATTGTACATGCAGCTCCGTGTAACCAAATATCGTGTGAGTACGTGTTTGGTTAATCAGGAAATATGTACAATCGAGATCGACACCTATATTAATTAAACTGGCGCCTCGTATTGCGCTGCGGCGCAAAACGATCTTCAATGTATTCGTGCAACGTTTAATTTTATTCATGCAACGTATGAAACGTTTTAAATATTTTACTTTTAGCGTAATTCGACACCTGATGACGTAATCATGACGTCACAGAAAACGGACTCGTCGGCAACGGTATGTTCTGTTCATGTGTTAAGTTTGAAGGCACAAATGCTTTGCAAGGATGCCTTTGTTGCCGGACGATCGCCACTGAGATTAAAGTAAAAAAAAAAAAAAACAGTACAAAAACAATGATTGTTCACGCTGCTTTCGAACACCTAAAAAAAAAAAGTACAAAAGCAACAAATTGTTCGCTGCTAGCTCTCGAACACCTAATTAGAAGATACTTACACTGCGTTTTAGTTTTTTAGAAAATGTTTGCAGAAAATGTCTCTGCTGAAGTCTAGGAGTTAATGGGGTTTTAACAAAACAAGTAAAACATTTAAAAAACAAAAATCCCTGTTTTATAGTGATTCTGATGATTTTTGATTTGTTTATTTAATATTTTGTAATGTCAAAAACTCAATTTAAAAAAAAAAAAAAAAACCTCCACCTTACACCCGAAAAAAAGGACGCTCAACAATTTTTTTTTTTGTTATGTGGCCTTATGTAAATACTCCCCATCTCAATGGCCGACATGGTGAATAGGCGAGTACTGCTACTGCTGCTTTTTACGGAGTTCAATCACAGCTGGGTGTCTCTTTTACGAAAGATAATTTTAGAAAATAGTTTGAAGGTGAGACAAGGAGAGTACAACAAAATAGACAATAAGACAAACAAGCAAACAAATAAAAAGACAGGGAAAATATGTCGGTGCAGAAAAGAAAAATAGAAAAAGTAGTCATTCCCGTACTGTATGTTAAGACCACCAGAGATAGTGTGGATACGCCTGATCCACATGTTTTTTCTCTGTTGAGATAGACCGATTCCCTATAGTTTACCAAACGACTCAGTACCCTGCAAAATCATGTTCGAAATTGAATGACTGGGTATGTATTAAAGTAACAGCTGCCACAGGTGTGTCCAGCTTATAGGTATTTGTTTGTGGATCTGTGACCATAGAACAGTTTCTTTAGGAGTTCTTACCAATATACTGAATGCTACGTCCTGCAAGATATCGGCGGATAAATGAAGTAGTACTGTAATGCTTATTTGCCCCAGAAATTATTAGTGAGTCGTGGACTGATTTGACGCCCCCTCACTCGTTGAGGCGATGTTATCCACACGGATAGAACGTGAATATAAGGGCACGATCGATGAATCTACTATCTTTTATCTAATATTATACAAGACAAAACTTTTCAGTAGACAAATGCTCATCATTACTATATAAATACGTATTTAATTGGTGATTAAATTATAAATTCAATATGTAACATTTCCTGGATTTAAAGTTGTTAAGCATTTTTATAAAACTTAATTTTGAAGAATGTGGGACACTAAAGATAGCTCGTTTTTACTAGGCCCCCCGCTACAAAAGTTGGGCGTGATTTTGCGAACACGGTGAATAGAAACTTGTCTCTGACGTTAAATTAACTAATCAGAAACAAGAGGGGGCATAGCTACATGAAAACGAAACCAGAAACTTGTCTTCAGTTTGTGACATGTTCAGTCCTCCACGTTTCTCAAAATATAGGGTGTAATTAAAATAGGGCAAAATGGAACTTACTCGATCGGCCGCAGGTGCTAGTAATGGCCATTTGAAAGATAATAACGTATACGAACAACCATTCCATCATTTCTGACCACTTTCGTTACTATTTACAATCCAACATCTTGAAACCAAGCGTAACCGATCACAAACTTCGGTTCACGTTTAGTCAGAACAATGACGTAATCGCAGCTAAACTAGTTGAACTCGCGAAAACGCTCTTAACGATGAACGATGTGAAGCCCAAACATGTTTCTAGTCAGGGCGGCAACAATGCTTCCCTATTACATATATACGCTTAAACCTTTTAATATTCCCTTATAAAACACAGTACAAAGGTAAGCCAGCTATTTTCCATAAAACGTATGAAATCCTTATAGGCTTTACCTTATAATCACGAACCTTACGCAGAACTTTTTGTTCTCAACATACAAAATCATTAAGAATAAATATGTTTTCCCAAATTTCAAGGTGTAAAGCTTTGCCTCCCCAAAAAAGAACTAAACAAGAAAAAACAAGAACAAAAACAAAACAAAAACAAAACAGTATCACTATTTCAACAGAACTGAATTAATGAAGAAACAATAGAAGGATATCAAATCTTATTCCATTGTAATTAAGGATCACTGAATCTGTTATAAAATCATTGTCATATTACATGTATACTCTATAATTTCCATTTGTCACTTTAAAATAATAATGAGCTTATAATTGGGCTTATACTTTACAGAGCTCAAATACCTTTGCTAAAACAAACATCTTACATACAGATTATTCGTACGAAGGGAGAATCAACATGATTTTCACAAGTAAAACTTGTAGCTTTACATGGTGAAGAGGATAAGTAAAGGTTACAACTCAACATTTCGAACAGTATACTCTGATCGTCTTCAGGAAAATACCACAGTTTTTTCACTATCAAGCTGATATTAATATAAAATATTACAATATTACATTTTCAATTGATTAATTTGATTTATGGACCTACATATACAATGATTAACTTACACAAAAATGCAACATTGACATTTTATAAGTGTAATTGCTGTGTGAACTGTAAGTAAACTTTGACATAATTATATAAATCATGATGCAGTGCGTGGGTAGTCAAATCAGTCATTATCATACATTAACTCTTATTACACAAGTTCATCTTGTTGGTAGAAGCTTTCTTGATCACATTTCCCTGACAACAAATCAAATCCTTGCAGTTGTTGTATTATTCTGAAACCCAGATGAGCAATAGTGATAAAGATAACAATACAAGGTCTTATAGTTTCATGATCATTGCTATGTTCATAATAAGTTCCATCATTGTTTGTTCAAACTCTCAAAGACAACAGGACCTACATGTATGTGATTACTGATTGTGATAATACATGTGCCGAATCTAGTAATATATAACATAGGTCTAGTATAGTCTACTAGGCAGAGTAAATAATTGTGCCTTAGACATGGCTGCAACATGCATGGTCTACTGAAGTTTCTTTCCCCAAGCATTTTGTATAATAAGAAAAGTTTACTCCCTTAAGTCATTTGCTTGCATAAAACCCTAATATATCTGCAAGACTAATACTACACTATTACAAATAATAACCTGTAAAAACATTTTCTACATGTGTCTACATGTGACCTCTCCCCACCCTCAGCATTCACTAACATCAGGACCATGACCTGCTCCCCACCCCAGCATCACCCCCAGCATCACCCCAGCATCACCCCAGCATTCACTAACATCAGGATATGACCTACTCCCCCACCCCAGCATTTTACTAACATCAGGACACAAATGTCATAATTATTACAACCTGCAACAAAAATAACATTGTATGTACACAACTGACAAAACACGAACAAAAATGTGGAATGAACGCAACATTCCAGGATCATCAGATACATTGGCTCTGGTCGAAGACAACGAAATCTTCATCATTCATATTGATAGCCAGTGTTTTTCTCTGTAGAAGAAATAATAATTTAAAATAGAAGATCATTATCAGTTATCATATCATTAATTATCAGGTTAGTTTGCTTGTTTGTTTTTTTAGTTTGTTTTTAATAGGCCGTATTCTGCATTGATTACAGCCTATTTCTCAATCACATTGTTTTAAAGTTACCGGCAATTGGGGAAGCTTTCTCTCCGGTGGTCGTGTTTTTGTTCTAGGTTCTGACAATAGAGAGAAGGCCCGATTTCCCAGGTGTGTGAAGATACACTGATTGATGTATTGTAGGGCTGTTGTTATGGAATATTTGAAAATACGGAGAGCAACTTTAAAGGAGACAATTAAAAGTTGGTTAATGTAACCTCAAATCTTGTGACTTTCGCTTTTCGTACTTCATCATGGTCCTTTATTGGAGTTATTAGGAACATAATTTCTTCTAACGATAAAATAAGAAATCAATGGGCATAATGAATTTGAGAAGCAATGCGCAAGTCTGATTTGAGCTTGGGTCGGTTTTAAAAAATTAGGCCTATGTAATTATTATTTGATACTTAAAAAAATCGAAGAACATAATTGAAATACTGAAAAGGTTATGAAAAATGATTTTACTTCAAAACAATAAAAAGAAACCAATTATGGTCAGAATAAACAGTCAAATGTTGAAATCCGACAACTTTAGTAATATATTTGCATTCGATGAATCTTACAAATAGAGACATGACGTGGGAAATGTCCTTATCCACATGGAGAAGCTTTTGGATTATATACTCACCATTTTCCAGCTATCCCGCGCAGATGTGAATACGTTATATATGGCAAACACAGGAACCAATATCATTGAGGAAAGTGCCTGCGGCCATCCAGGTGCCTGACCCCGGAAAGGATACTGCATAGTCATCATATACTAGAGGTTCGCTTAGTGCAAACTTACAAAAGAAGATAAACTAGAAACAACACAAAATACAAATACATTTTACAAGTTCACATATTTTGCAAAAACACTGTCAAACAAATACCGAGGTATATCATCAATATTTAAGGCATCTTTCCTATAGGTTGTTTCTATAGTCCAACGCGGTGTTCAAGACTGTCAGGAAGATGGTTTCGAGATGAATGGATTTATATATATATATATATATATATATATATATATATATATATATATATATATAATATACATATATATATATATAAACCAGTTTCGCGAACAAGAAACATTGGGTGATGCCGGACTCGGCACCCACGACCTCTCGATTACCGTATGAGCGCTCTACCAACTGGAGCTAACCAGCCCTTATGTTGGTGGGCGGTCCACGATGCCAATTATCTATTGCTCTATGGGGCCAGGTCTCATATATAAATATATATATATATATATATATATATAAATATATATATATACATATATATACTACTCAAAACAATTTTGGGAACACCGAGTTTTTAAAAACATCAAATAGGTTTGAAATGTTCCATGAACAGGGATTTCATTTGCAACCCCTCTCTCTCTTTCAGTAGTATGACATGTGTAATCAATGCATCCTTTATCATCTGTTTCATTGTTAGCAGTTGTTTCTCATCAAAATTCTATGAAACATTGTGTTTATCTCAAATAAATGATCTTGTTTTAACTGAGATTATTCCGGTGTTCCCTAAATTGTTTTGGTGTAGTCATATATATATATATATATATATATATATATATATATATATATATATATATATATATATATATATATATATATACAGTGCGTATCAAAAAAGGTAATCCGAATTCAGGGGGGTAATATGCCACAGCAGTTATTTAGTTTGAAAATTTACATGTAGTGTACCAAAGAAGAAGACTCCTCAACTTTCCATTGATTACCTTTTTATTGAGTTCCACAGCTGTCACATGACGAAAGAGTACATTGTTATTGAAATGACAAATTACAAATCGCATTTTTGCCAAGTTTGGGTAATCAGTGCAAGGCAGGATAATTAGTGAGAAGTCATTATGATAAACCAGATTTTCTTTAAGAATGACTGGACATTATTCAAGAAGAATCTCTTCTAACATTGCCCCTTTTATGCACCCACACCTTCAACATGTCCACCTCTCCCCTTTCGACACAAAAGCTGACAGCGACGGAGCATGTCCTGCACTGCTCGTCTCACCATAGCCAGATTATTGCGTAAAGCATCCACTTCATTTCGAATACGGCCCTACACCATCAAGATCACGGGAGGAGTTGCAAACACCTTGTTCTTCAAAATGTCCCCAAAGGAAATAGTCACATGGTGTGAGGTCAGGTGATCTTGGTGGCCATTCCACCCCCTCATGGTTGACGGCGATGAATCGTTCGCCAAAAGAGAGTTCCCTCAGACGATCTCCGGACAGCGATAAGGCGATGTGCTGGGGCGCCATCTTGGGCCCTACCACAGAGGTTGGGTCTGAAGACCCCACGAACCTGTCGCTCAAAGTGTTCCTGCAGCTGCGGTAAACGTTATCATTGGAGCATCTGCAGATACATGTTACCATTGACATTCCTTTTCGAAAGAAAACGGTCCGATTAGGCTTTAATGACCACTTCCACAAAGTCCTAAATCCAAACAGTCCACTTTTGTCGACTCATGTTAACCTCAAATTTGAATTCTGGGGGTGTCTTGCTTGGTGCATATTCCAAGCAACATTATATGTATTGACCTTGCCGTTCATGGAGAAAAGCAGCTTCGTCGCCGATTACGAGATTCACTGCAGAAAATTGACATCTCTCTCGGTACGGGCTATCAACCATCTGGCAAACGCGCTTGAGCCTTTCTAGCAAAATCTCCTGGCGTAGAAAGTTGATGTCGGATGTGAATCCGATATGGATGCTGGTGGAGTGTCCAATCTCGTGATTCTGTTGAATGTCGCCGAAGGCAATCTCAGCTCATTTCGCCTGCGCTGGTGTCCCTAGGATGCTCCAAAAGTTGCTGCCTTACTGCTGCAATGTTCCCTTCTGATGATCGCCCGGTGCGCCTCCTGCCAGAATTCCCTTGTTGCGGTTGAGGCTGATGCCATACTCTTTGATATTTCTAACATTCGCGCCCAGATGGTTTTGGCTGCTGGGGGCTCCCGTTCTGGGAAACGTTCCCTGAAAGCATCGGGCTTGAGTTTGCTGCAAACTGTGAGTTTGGTGAAATGTTGTAATCACGAAAACTCGCTGTTCAGTCGTTAGTTGTACCATCTTTCAACTAGCTTAAAAATCTTACGCATAATCATCTGAGCAGGTCAAGTGATGCGTCCATTTCAGACTGCCTTGAACCGATTACCCAAACTTGCAAAATGCGATTTGAATTTGCCATTTTCAATAACAATGTACTCGGCCATGTGACAGACAATGGATCGATACAGGTATCAATGGAAAACTGAGGAGTTCCTCTTATTTGGTACACTACATGTAAATTGTCCAAACTAAATAACCTTGGCATATTAACGCCCTGAATTGGATTTCACCTTTTTTGTATACACGCACCATATATATATATAGAATTGGCTGATGCCGGACTCGAACCCGCAACCTCTCGAATACCGTTCGAGCTCTACTCACCATATATACATTTCGGACGAAGAAGCTGACAGTGTGGACGAGGTTGCAAGAGAGCAGCTATCAAAAATCAGCTAAGGAAGGGTGCACTCTTGACTTAAAATCACAATTCAAACAAAGTCTGAGACCACTATATTGGCTATTCGATAGCTTTTTGCAAAACGTTTGAAGCTCAAAGTTGACTTAAAATCCAACTTACCACTAAAAACAGAGGAGCAAAGAGATCTTCCAGCACAGTCGATACATACCACCATACCCTGGTGAAAATCCGATCATGTGTCGCTTTATGTTGCTTGTAAATTCGTCTCATTCCTGCAAATTAATAAAACAGTTAACACACATTTATATTGAGACAAGTCTAAAACATATAAGTCGTTTCCTATTTTTGATCTAGTTAGAGTGATTATAAAGTAGACTAATTGAGGGTGACACCATATGAAATTCTCTATTGAGTAGTAATAATTGGTTCTGAAAAAGAACTGGAGGTTACAACCTCGACGTTTCGTTCAATATGTTCCGATTGTCCTCAGAAGAATGAGGAGTGATTATTTTAACCTCAAACCCCATTCTAGGATGTCATATTCTGTGTATTATACTTATGTAAGAATGTCATATTTTGTGAACTCACCATAAATCCATGAGATCCCAATAGCTTCAAAACATAACAACGAAAGAGTAATGACGCACCAGCTGCAAATCTTTCTTGTAATACAAACATGTAGATACCGCCATATGTTAGCGTTGAACAAAGCGAATAAAAACACGCTCACCACTACAGCAAGAGTTAGAAGCTCGCGTCGATTCGCTTTAATTGTCTCGGGAATTTGCCTGTAAGACCAGATATAACAAGCTTCAAGACCACCGAACTAGTGAGTATGGAAGAAAAAATTTAATAACAAAGCGAGATTAGCTGGTAAGCCTTCAATAACAAAAAGGTTATAAGCAGTGTCCATGTGGGTGAATACCATTTAGAAAAGAGCCTATTATTCCAGGCAATGAATATCACAAAAATGCTCGCGTGTAATGTACAATGACCATTTATAATGTGACACACTGACACATCCGCTCCAATCATATCATGGAGTGTAGGTTTTTTGGGTAGAGCTGGCTGGACAAGATGCAGCTTTACAAAACGAATTGACTTACAGAGCTATCGAGGACCCAGAGTGATTAACATCATAGTAAAGATGATAGACCAAGCTGTGGAGCCCTGCATGGTGGCAATGGCTTCTGGGTAAACCACAAATACAAGCCCAGGACCTGGAGGTGTAAACAGCAGAAGAAAATGTGATCTAATTGCTGTATAAATTAAATCGACTAGTTGTAGAAAGTAATGAGTCATTTCAAACAATGGCGTTAAATATTAATCCAGTCCCAACACCGTGACCATGTTATGTGCCCCCCGCCCCCGCTGTGCTAAAAGTTTATTTAACCATTTCTCTGGACGATTACCCGCAAATTTAAGGGTAAATATATTCCAACTTCTCCGGGGAGGTTACGCATCCATGGTTTCAAAGTTAAGTAGAATGATTATATTTCCAAACATGAAACAACAATTTAAGCATCCACGAACCATATTAAAATTGATGAGTCAAGCATGCACTCCCTTTCACTACTAACCTGCATAATGATTGGCTCATTCGTTATTGTCCTCTTAGAAATCAATAAGGAGAGCTTTTCTATTATAAGAGCTTGGTTTTCTTTATTTCCCTATAAGCTGGTCTATTCAATAAATCTTACATAGGCCTAGCACAAAAAATAATAAATAGTGAAGCTTCTACATAAACTCAGCTGTTAACATCACAATGCAACATCACAATTGCCTCATTTTAAACCAAACAAAACCCATAATTGAATAATGTAGGACAACTCATTGTCATCAATCTTTGGAGCGCGCCTAGCTGTATCATTCGGTTTAAACATTTCCCCATGGTAGATAAACCCTTACTTATAACCAATTAATCGGGTTGATGACGCTTTAATATGTTGTCCAATTGGTGAAGTTTATTTTTGTTGGATCTTAAAATGTTGTATTTATTGACTTTGTTTTAATTAAAGTTCTATGCATAAAAGTAGATTAAGTAAGATTTTTCAAAGTAAAATTATTGATTTTCACTAATTTCCCTTTAAGTGACGATAATCAGGTTTCTCTATGTGGTTCAACATAATCCCATAGAGGTAATTGACCCAGCTGCAGATTGCAGGCTAACCGTCAAGGAGGCGTTTGATATCATATGACACGTTTTATGAATGAGTTGTTTACCAACAGGTCTGTGGGGGGTTAGAAAGAGGCGGGGCTTTTAAGAGCAAACGAAGCTGACTGAAAACAGCTGTTTCACTTGGCTTGTAAACGACTGTTTGACCTTCACGTGGCGTGAAGGAGCTATGTTTGGGAAGTAATAATTGTTTGGCACGCCAAGCATAGCGTATCTAGCTATAAACTGGAGGAAGAGTAGGTTTGACTGCCCATTTAGCCACCCCGCCCCACATCCCTCCTTTTTCCATGGTGGGAGGTGGGTTTTCCAAAGGTGTAAACATGGAGCTATAAAAGGATGGTGTAAACAAATGAGTGGGACCTTGAAAACCCCAAATAATACAAAACATAACCCAGGTGGTTATTATCCAGAAAAAAAAAATAATCTTACCCCCACCCCACCTGCCTACCCCCTTAACAATTCCTGGATCACGCCCTGAAATGGTTATATACCAACCTCTAGACTATCTGAAAGGAAATGTGAGAATGCTTAGGAGAACGATTATGCAACGGTATATGCCCTCATTCATTGAGTTACGCGTGCCAGTTGTCGACCTGGCAGCCCTGTATAGTGTACAAAAACGGATCGCGCGCACTTAAGGGTTTTAAGCATATATTGGGATGTTGAAGATAGTGATTTAATTGTGCATTGTAATTTAATCTGCTTTGTAATTAAACATTTTGGAAATAAATTAATGTGAATTGGATTGAATTAAAACAGATGCAATCACAGTTGATTTCTCCGAAGTCAGATTGGTAATAATTAATAATAATAATTTTATTAACTTATATTAGCGCAAATTCCATATAGAGATAAAGTTCAAATGCGCATTACAAATTTTACATACAATTTCAAATGTGACAATACAATAAAATATATTAAAAAAATATCAATAAAAAGCACATCACAAAATATCAATAAAATGCACATACAGAAAAATGTGTTTTAAGTATTGTTTTAAAAACAGTCAAACTAGTCGATTTCCCAACATATTTAATGGTAAAGCATTCCATAATTTGGGAGCAAGTAAACCCAAATGCCCTATCACCCAAAGCGTGATTTTAGTAAACCGACACACACCGGGTAACTAAGGAGCATGTCGTCCCTGGCACTTCTAAGACTATATATATTTAGGACGAGACGAGATTTTTTTTGATAAGTTGGCATAAATATAAGGGAGCAAGACCATTTAAAATCTTATAAGTTAATAACAAAATTTTAAAATCAATCCTGAACCTCGCGAAGCCAGTGTGTAAGTCAATGAACAAAGGGGTGTAATATGACAGTGTTTTAAAAGCACTACAAACCAATCTAGCGCAAGAATTTTGAACACGTTGCAGCTGGTTAATTTTGGAATATCAGGCAATCCATAAAGGGAGACTGTTACAATAATCCAATCGGCTGGAAATGAAAGAATGAATTAATGTTTTGGTACATTGCCTAGATAAGTACTTCCCTGATACGTCTAATATTTATGTAAGGGCAATAAAAGCAGCAGCACAAGTTTTTTGTAATATAATTAGCCATTGTCATGTTTGCATCAAACCGGCACCAAGATTCCCTTACAATGGGGGTAGAAACCCTGGACGAACCAACTAATACCATCAATGTTAACCTTTAGCCAATTGTTGACGAGTGCCTAAGATAATAAATTCAGTTTTTACCATCGTTTAAAGAATTAATTAACCGTTACCAAGCATCCATTTGCGCACAACATGTATGCAGACCCTCCATTGCAGAAAGTGCCTGACGCCTGACTTGATACAGTATTTGGACAAAACGAAGATAAAGTTGCGTGTCATCAGTATAAGCAATGAACATTTGGGAGTTGAGTTTTCGTTACTTCAAACAAACTACTAGTATACAAAAATAAACAGTGGACCTAAACACGAACCTTGGTAACACCTTTTATCGAGGTCAAATTTCTGAGACAATTTGCCATGAACTGTCTAAATGTTTCTCTTTTAACTTTGTACATGTAATATGTATATCTTAGCGGCTCCAGTAAATCTTCTCAGTTAACCACCGTTTACTGAGCAAGGAGTACTCAAGGTTATGTATAGTGCTGATGGTGACAATTACAGTCTCATATTGTGATCTTACATGTGTCTTAGCTCAATCAGGAGACCACGGCATTTCAAATGCACAGTTATAACAACCGCCCATGTTTTTTTTTTTGTTTTTTTTTTTTTTTTGGGGGGGTTGATTTGTTTGTGTGTTTTTTTTATGGCGTATTTTGTTAAAATAAATTTCGTAATTAGTTTGTTTTTTAAGAACAGTCTATGATATATGTGACATCCATAACCTCTTACTTGGCTGTTTAGACACACTATAGTAAAATGCCCCATGGAACTTGACCAAGCATGACGGGTTTTATTTACCTGTAAATACTTATTGTGGAATTTATTATAGCAATAGGCGAAATATGAACCCCAAACCCGCCCCAATGGAATAAGAAGATCTGAACGGCAGCATCAATCCATGCCTTGGGCTGCTAAAGTTGATTAAGTCTGGTGTGTGAGATAGTACTTGATCCCATTAAGAGAACCCGGTAGCGTAGAAGACCGTGTATCAACAGAATCGTCAGGACTATGTATGGTAGTGTTGCCGTCACCCATACTACCTGTGTATAAAATAAATAAAATGTTTGACGAAAGTCAGGGGCCACCCATTGGCTCTGTAATATACAGTGATTGATCATGGTTGGGATAGGAAGTTGTTGTTAATTCACTGAGGTTTTCATGGATAACGTATCAAGGTTGATCCCCATTTCCCTTCACAATAAAAGATCCATAGAAATAACCAGGGTGGAAGGGACAACACGACCTAACGCATAAAGCTCCAACCTTTTCTTTTTAAGGACACGAATAAGTCCTCAACTCAGTAGCATAACCACTGGATGGCTCTACGGGGGAACGTGCCAACGTACCCAACTCCGACTGACTCCCACTCAAAGTCGGATCCCAAAATAACGACAGTAAGGACCCATACAAAGCATGTGCATACAACGAAGTGCATACCCCCCCACACTTGGAAAAATCCTGCTGCCTATATGAAACCCAACAGTCCGTGCGTCAGCCCAATGTCATATATGTGGGTTTTTTTATAGCAATCAACATTGGATCTACAAACCTACCTTGCCTGACGACTTGACTCCCTTCCAAAGGGAAAAATAAATGACCATTGACCAGTAAGCTGATGACAGAGAACTAATTGCTGCACTTAGTCCCCAGCAATCGTATAATCCTTCACTCAGATGCATTTCAAGAACTCTTCTGTCTAATGTGTAAAATATTTTAAAAAATACATGATAGCCACAAAACAGTTAAGTCTGTGACAGAAACTAGTAAGAGCCGAGGAGGAAGGAGGAGGAAAAAAAGCAATATAAGTTGAACTATCAAGCAAAAATTTGAACCCCTAATGTTGTCCTGTTCAGGTCATTTGGGGATGGTCCAGGTCATTGAGGGATATCAGGTCATTTGGGGATGGTCCGGATCATAGAGGTGGTCCTGATTTATCAAGGGTGGACATTATATCATCTCCATCCTCTGCCTTGTACACAAAATAAATTGCACCTGAATGTTGTGTATCGTTCTCCGTTGTGAATTAATGTAACAAGTAATTACGCAGCCATGGGATGTCGTGCAATGCATTATTAAGTGACTGTATTAAATGCACACGGTAGGATGGTAGGATGGGAGGGTAATACATGGCATAAAATGTTAAAACTCGTTGTGTTCCTCGAGTGTCGATGCCTGGATACATTTCTGTGTAAGATGCAAAGATTATTGACCAAAACAAGAAAGGGGAAATTAAAATTGTTCTAACTCTGTAAAATTCTTTGGCCCGGTGACCGCCGATAGTGGTGAGTTGGGACGAAAACGCCTCAAATCGACTGCTACCCAAGACTCGTTGAACGAACCATCATAGCATTTTTGGCGTGTTCCCATTCGTTGTTACAATCCTTTCCATGGTAATATGAGTAGTAAAGAAGCGACGAGGTAGTAAATGAACCGAGGTTATGAAGTGACGTTGTAGTAAACCCAACGTACCAGGCTATGAGAACGATGGCCCAACCAAGACCTATATTAAAGATGAAAATCAAAATTAATCTGATTTCAAAAATTATCATGTTAAACCTTTACATGTCATCAAAAACAAAACATGTCAGAGGTATATGAACATGTCAGAGGTATATGAACATGTCGAGAGGGTATATGAAGTTGGTTTTATTGTTATTATTTCCGAGACAGGCAAAAAATAATGCATGATGTACCAGGCGTGGAACCGTGATATTTAAGAATGTATTTGCCCACGTATTAAATATCTCGAAATTGCTCAACAGAGGGGTATAGGGTTAAGACATATTTCTTTAGACATGGGGAGGGCTTGAGGGGTTTAGGGTAGGTAGGTGGGAGGGGTTTGGCCCAGAGCCACCCCCCCACAGTTGAGGTTTGTGTTTTGGTTATGAAAAGTTTTTAACAAATTAGTTTGAGAACAATATTTTTTCAAATCAAGTGGTTAGTACTTAATCGTTTGCAAGTCACCTACCTTGAAATATTGGACATATATCCATAAACTGATTGCACCCTGTCCCGGAAGTACTGGCCCATCGCCAGTTCCATGTACCAACATAGAGAAGACCACCAAAGATTAAAAAAAATCACGTATGGGATTAAGAAAGCACCTGAGATAAAAAATATAAATAAAAAAAATTAAAAAACACAACACGAATGTGATTTAGAAAGACTTGAATTTTAAAGGAAGATCGCGTATTTCTAGTTTTACAAAATAATCTCAAGGCAATATTGTCCCACGGGTGACACTTCTTGCATCAACAACAACAACGCCAACAACAACAACAATAGTAATAGTAGTAGTAGTCTGGGGGCTCTAGAATGTGCAGGCGCGTTAGCCACAAATTTGTCAAAGGATGGAGGCGACGAAAAAGCAGCCCCCAGAAAATTTCCGCGCGAAAATATTTTGATTTGTATATATCACAGAACAACGCACTCCCCTTTAGAGGTAAATATGGGATCAAATAATATTCTCTCCAGTGGGCCAATTTTATGATTCAACTTAACTTGTATTATTAACAACAATCAACAGGCCGGGTTGGTGTGGACTGCAGCCTCCTTACGTCACCCCATGGATACACGCCCTGTGGTGTTATATGGGGCCAAATCCCGTGATGTTTGCGATTCGTAATTAAATCACCTTTTTTTCATAAACAATTTTTTCTAAACACAGCAACCTTGGAAATTTCAATTATTTTATGGTATACATTTTAGCTGTTCTGACCCTGCCGAACAGTTTGATCGTTTATGTGTGGAAGGACTGACATTGAGCTTTTCCATTTTATTAACTCCATCTAGCATGTACCAGCTGTACATACCATCATCAACTTTTCACCAGGGTAATTTCGAGATAACATTTAAATCATTCCCAATTCTTTATTATTTGTTTTTTTTTTTTATAATTAGCCAACAATGCATTCCAAAATTTAATACAATACCCTTATTGTACAACGGTCTCGCATTAAAACTGTCATTATTATCATGTTGACAAAAAAATGTCTACTGGGATTGCGCTTGAAAAGTTCATTGTTGTATCAATAATTTCACCGGGTTGGTTTGGACATTAACTGGAGTGCATTTTGAATAAAGTGATTTTTAAGAAACCCAAATATCCACAATTATGACGTATGCAATGTATATTAACCTAACCAACTACCCCAAATCCTTTACAAAACCTCCAAGGGACACTTTTTGGAAAAAAATCAGCACTTTTAAAAACTTGTACTTTCACCTCTTCAAATGAGGCAAAATTACTGCACCCGGCAAGAAGTACAGGCAAAAAGTGCTGACTACGAAAGAATCAACGAATGTATTGTGCACTTTTCCCAAAGGGTGCACTGGAGGGAATTTTGGAGGAATTCATCAAGGTTCCCCAGCAAGAATACCCTGGGGTTAAGGGTTAATGTACGACAATACACACATATTACCACTGCAATTTCTACCACATTCCTTTTAGACCTTTATACTTAAATTATTTACTATATAAATAGTAAAAATAATCATACGAGAATATTGACTTACTCACAATGCTAATACAAGCTTATCACATAATAACTATGTATACCAAAAAATTTTAACCTACCTCCACCATTTCGATATACCAAGGAAATCGCCAAACATTGGCCAGGTCTACTGCGAACCCAACGACAGATAGTAGGAAGTCGATCTTTCCACCCCACGTCTCTCTGCCATCCCCGGCACCTCCATCGTCTATCACGGCCAACTCAGCCGCCACTCCGTCTAACTCTAGTAACTCGTTCCCACGACCCGTAACCCTCATCTCTATCGTCGTTGTTTTACGACAGCTTTCTGGTTTTACGGACACGTCTGGATAAGAAGTATTCACTGACGGAAGTTGAGTGTCCAAGTGCTCTTACGGACGATGTGTGACAGTCGTCGAGTTCAGCTCCCCCGACAAATCCGTTACTATCCTTGTGTGAACATTGTATGCTACTATACTGTTGTTGAACATAGCACCTTCTTCTAAACTGAGTGGCCCAACCTGTGGATGTTATCTTTATCCGGATAATCAATGACATGATCCAAAAGTTTGACCAGTCATTGAAGGGGCCACGAGATGGTGCTCATCTCATTATGTCAACCGTTTCAAGCGTAATAAATGTTTCGCCTGTTTAAACAAAATATAATAGTACACAATTACCATCAGAAAACATAAGCATAGCGTTTGATGTAGATGTAAGACATTTTTAAGATGCAATTTGTTTATATTTCAGGGGCCCCTAATCTAAAGCGCAGATCACTGTGCTGTCCCCTTACAGTTACAGAGGGAAAAATAAACAATGCAGATGCAAAACAATACATTTTCTTTTCCAGTGTGTTCCATGCAAGTACAGATTAACAAATTTACCAAAACACAGTGAATAAAATGAACAAGCATGGGGAATCTGAACATAATGATGTGACTGTGAAATCAATCATTAACAGATTTGTTTATGATCTGGATGTTGAACTGAAGTTTCCGCCCCAATTAATATAGTCCTAAGTTGATGTGGTGGCAAATGCACCACCGGCGTCTTTAGTCGAATTGCTAGGAGATGAATCACAGAGTCTGAATTGATTTCAAGTCTTAGTATAATAATATATGCATAGCAGTGACGTAGCCAGGATTTTCAGAGAGAGGGGAAACATTTTTGGGGGTAAACTTAACTTGACACAAAACTCTAATCTAATATTAACTTACTGCAATTGGTTTTCTCTCAGGCACTACATAGACTTGCTTCATAGATCAGCCCAGCTGTAGTGTCAGAATATTCAATTTATTGTTGGCATTTTAAAGTTCAGTTTGGGTATAGGCATTTATTTGGATTGTATACAGAATCGCCTTCGTTTGCTGCCTTGAAAGCCACTCGTCTGCAAGCCCAAACAATGGGTGAACAAAAAATGTAGCTGGCCACCAGACAAAACTTTACGCTTCACACCAAAGGCTGGACGACTTAAGGGGTGTTGTTAATGTAACAATAGTTGAACTCTGAATCACAAAAATCCTATTTACAATGTGAAATAAGTTGTGGACCAGTGAACACATGCCCCTTTTCCTAATTACGAAAAGTAGTATTGTCGATAGCGGTTCTAGCCACCTACTTTAAAAACGATTTTTAGGGACTTTCCTAAATGTAAATGAGGCTTCTGGCCCACTTTTTTTTATTTCAGGAAACGTGTTGGCGCTAGGTGAGGGTTGAGTAGGGACAGGGGGATGATGATAATGATGGTGATGATGGTGGGACAGGAGGTTGATGACGATGATGATGGGTGAGGTTGAGTAGGGATAGGGGTTGATGACGATGATGATGGTGGGTGAGGATAGGGCGTTGATGATTGTGGTTGAGGTTGAGTAGGGATAGGGGTTGACGATGATGTTACGAGGTTGAGTACGGATTGAGGGGTGGCTGTGGTTGATAAATTGTTAGATAGCGGTTCTAGCCCACCCACTTTAAAAAACGATTTTTAGGGGACTTTCCCTAAATGTAAATAGGGTTTCTGGCTCACTTGGTTTTCATTTCAGGAAACGTGTTAAGGCGCTAGGTGAGGTTGAGTAGGGATAGCGGGTTGATGGTGGGTGAGGTTGAGGGGTTGATGATTGTGGGCGAGGATAGGGGTTGATGATGATGATGTTACGAGAGGTTGAGTACGGATAGGGTTGATGATTTGTGGTTGAGAATTATAGTGGGTGCGTAGAAGTAGGAGGATGTTTAGGAAGTTACCTTTTAGATGATGTTGTCGTGTTAAGAGTATTGAAGATGTTAAGAATGTTGTGGGTAATAGAATTAAAAATGTAATAAAAAAGTAATAAATTGATTTTTTGGTTTGAGTAATTGTAAAGATGACGACAAAGATAATTTTTGGGAAAAATACCGTTACTCAACTGAAAGAGGTATGTTGAGGTAAATAATATAACGGTAGTACGAGCATCCAGCAAGAATGGTAAAGTGAATTAAAAATGTTTATTTAGTATTAAAAACATTTAAACGCTTTACCGGCTGAAAAGATTATTCCTTGAATGGCTTTTAGTAGGTAAAAAACAGACAAGTGCTTAAAAGCTAGCGTGTGTGGTGGTGATTTTTGCGGGTTGCATAAAAGTCGTATAAAGGCGGGAAAATCAATTCCTCTCGCGTGTATGAAATGTGGTATGGGTACAAAAACAAAAGCACAAATATGTTCAAGATGTAAAGGTTAAATTTTGTTTTACTATTTTATGACTTATAAAATTGAGAAATTGATTTAACATTTTATAACTTATAAAAGTGATAAATTAATTTAATATTATCTAGTACTATAATAAATGGAAGAAAGAAAATATTTATCGAAATGGACATTGCCAGAATTGAAAGAGTTTGCTCGAGAACACATTGGTCGAATAATTCTTATGCAAAACAGCAAGGGTAAAGTTGATAAACGCAGTTATTACAACGCGGTAAAAAAGTATATAAAACGGCAAAAACAAAAGCCATTATATAAATTAAATTTAGTTGAATTGGAGAGAGCGGCGGTTGAAAATATAAATCTACCAGAACGCGGCGCGGGGAAAAAGTGGGAGGTTGTTAAAAAGACTACATCGGCGCTATTAAAGGTTTCACAACCGAGAAGAAGCGTTGAGATTTAAACCTCCGATCGATGGTGGGAAGATATTTACGCGAACGAAGAATGGTAGTTCCGCTGAATCACAGCAAAGAAACGATTTAAATATTTTTGGGAAGCGGTAAAACCAAAGATAATTGCCAAGTTGGTATAGACTTACGAGAATTTAAAGCGTACAGTTTATGATATTTATACGCGTTAAATTACGTAAAGAAAAACATGGCACGATCGATTTTACCGAACCAAATTTTCATAATAATAAGCAAATTGTTTTATTGAATTTAGACGATGTCGAAAATATACTCGATACTGTTTTTTCGCAAATTGTAGAGGCTTTTAGAAAATGGACTCAAAAAGGGCAGCGGATGGGAGGTAGACCGTATCGTAGATATGAATATCACCGTCGCGAGATATCAACCTTTGAAAGGCGGTAGTTATATCGAGCTATGCGGCTACATAAAATATAAAAACGTGCATTAACGTAAAAACAAAGACGATGATTGTTTAAGGGGATGATTCGTTGTTATAATAAACATAAGGAAAAATCGATATAATTAAATATTCCAATTGAAAAGTAAAATAAACATTCAGATAGAATGTCAAAATACTCAGTAGAGGACGGTTTAAATTTTAATAATATCGACACACCCACACCGATTAATCAAATTAAGCGAGTGGAGAAACAAAACGATATAGCGATAAACGTTTTTGGTTGCGAGTCAAAATCGATACTAGTTTACAAATTCAGCGATCAACCCGCGAGACTAGAACGTATAAATATATTATTAATTCACGAGGAAGAAAAAGAAGGAACTAGATCTCACTACGTTTGGATTAAAGATGTGAATAAATTACTTTACGATCAAACGAAATACGAGCATCGTAAACATTTTTGTTTGAGATGTTTGCAGGGTTTTTCAACAGAAGCGTATCTCGAAAATCATAAAAATGTGCGAGGAATAAACGACAGACCGACAAAGATCGTGATGCCACAAAAGGTAAAACGATAAGGTTAAATTTATACATTTTCATAAAAAGATGAAAGTTCCTTTCGTAATATACGCCGACTTTGAAAGTATTATTAAAAAGGTTGACGATGTTAACTCTACTAATACTACGAAACTACAAGAACACGTTGTTTGCGGTTATTCGTACGTCGTCGTTCGTTGCGACGGTGAAACTAGCGATGTTGTCGTTTACAGAGGAGAAGATGCGGCTAAACATTTTTAAAATGAATTAGAAAAAGAAGAAGAAAACATCAACGAGATATTTAAAAATCCTCAAAAATTAATAATGACTAAAGAAGATGTAAAAGATTTTAAAAACGCTAAACAGTGTTGGATATGTGAAAAGAAATTTTTTGAAAGTGATGACGCCAAGTTTGCAAAAGTACGCGATCATTGTCACATTACTGGAAAGTATAGAGGCGCTGCGCACAATAATTGTAATTTAAAACTGAGTTTAAAACCGAGTAAAACTTTTATTCCGGTCGTGTTTCATAATTTGCGAGGCTACGACTCTCATCTCATTATGCAGGCCGCGAGTCAAACGACGGGAAATCTAACGTGCATTCCAAACAATATCGAAAAGTATATTTCTTTTTCAATCGGGCAACTACGATTTATCGACAGCGCTCAATTTTTATTGGCGTCGTTGGATAAACTCGTAAAATCAAACAATTATTTTCCGATTACAATAAAACTCGAACCCGATTTAGAAAAATTTAATCTCGTTAAAAGCAAGGGTATTTATCTCACGAATACATGGATAGTTTTAAACGATTTGAAGAAAACAACTTCCTTCGATAGAATCTTTTTATAGTAGTTTAAACGACCAACGCATTACTAAAGAACAATACGAGCACGCTAAAAACGTTTACAACAAGTTTGATTGTAAAAATTTAGGAGATTATCACGATTTGTACGTGCGTACCGCAACGGCGGATCTAGGCCCAAAGTTTAGGGGGGGGCCAAATGCTCAGTGGAGGGGCGTATTTGCGAGCGCAAAACGTTTCTGGTGGGGTTTGTTTGTTTTGTGGGTCTAGACGACAATACTTGATTTAGTATGAAATTTCAGTGATAAGCTTTGGATTTGAACCCGCAACCTTGTGATTGTAGGCTAGGTCCTGCGGTCTAACCACTTGACTAATGCAGGGTTTCCGGAAATGCTTAGCTTCTGGTTGCTCTGAGCGGACAAATATTATTCATAAATAGATTAGCTTTTTCCACTGTATATGAGCCCTATAATGGTCGTTGAAATACCTGTATGGCAAAATGTGGCGATTGGAGGAAACAACAATCAGTTAAAGCAAGAAACTAAAGTTCAATCGATGGACACCGCTTGTGGCGAAGTACTCAATAACCCGAGTGGTGGTTGGGAGACGGTCACGATGAGCTTGAAGGAGGATGAGAGACTCCAGGCGATCCTCTCTCATGGAAACCCCACACAACCAGTCGCGTGTGCATAAGCCATGCATACAATCACCGTGTACGCCTCGTCTAATGCAGCTTGGCTTAACTGCACAAACTACCATTGCAAATGTTGTGGCAATGTTGGATCGTGAGTAGGATTATGAACACATTCATGTAGCCAATCAGTGTGTTGTAATTTGCATACTTTAACAAAAGCTGAACGTATAAGCAAGACTTAGCTGCACAAGGAGGGGGCGTAAAGTTGTGGGGTTTTGTTTTGTCTCTCTTTTCCCTTTTTTCTTTCTTTCTTTCTTTTTTTGTTTTTGCTTTTTGGGGCGCACAGCTTCGGTTTTGTTGGGGGGCCATGGCCCCCGTTGGCCCCCCCCCCCCTGGATCCGCCGTTGGCGTACCGATACTTGCTTATTGGCGGACGTATTTGAAAATTTCCGTAATACTTGCATGAAACAATACGATTTAGATCCGGCTAATTATTATACGAGTCCGGGTCTAAGTTGGGACGCTTTGTTAAAACATTCTAAACAAACTTTAGATTTGTTTACGGACGTTGACATGCATTTGTTATATAGAAAAGGGTACGCGAGGAGGAACGTGCATGGCGAGTAAACGATACGCTAAAAGCAAACAATGTACATTTAGACGATTACGATTCATCGAGACCATCGAGTTACATTATGTATTTAGACGCTAATAATTTATACGGATACGCGATGAGTCAACCTTTACCAACGGGTAATTTTAAATGGATGACTAGTAAACAAATTGACAAACTCGAGAGCGAAGGATTAAAAGTAAAAAGGATGTATTTTAGAAGTTGATTTAGAATACCCTAACACATTACACAATTTCACAACGCGTTTCCACTCGCGCCAGAGTCGTTGATAGTGCCGAAAGAATGGATGTCACCGTATCAGCTCGAGTTATTAAAAGACAAACCCGCTCCAAACGTCGTAAAATTACTTCCAAAAAACTACGTGCTCCATTATCGTAATTTGCGATTGTATTTACAACTCAGTATGAAACTAACTAAAATCATCGCGTTTTAGAATTTGATGAATCGTGTTGGATGAAATCGTACATCGATAAAAACACTCAACTCAGAAAACTCGCGACGAGTGATTTTGAAAAAGATTTGTACAAACTCATGAACAATTCAGTTTTTGGAAAGACGATGGAAAATGTACGAAAACGCGTCAACGTAAATTTGAAGCGGTTAAACGATGAAAAAGCGGAAAATCAAATTCGCGCGCTCATCTCGAAACCAAATTTTGCCGAGGCGAGGATTTTCGATAACGATCTAGTAGCGATTCACATGCACAAAACAAAACTCGTTCTCAACCGCCCGGTATACGTAGGAATGAGCGTACTGGATTGATCTAAACACTTAATGTATGATTTTTATTACAATCGATTAAAGAAGAAATACAACGACGAGTGTGACTTGGTATACACGGATACGGATAGTTTGTTACTCGAGATTCAAACTCAAGATGTATATAAAGATTTATTAAAAGACAAAGATTTATACGATTTTAGTAATTATAATAAACAACATTTTCTATTTTCTGAAGAAAATAAAAAGTGATCGGTAAAATGAAAGACGAGACTGCGGGAACTTGCATCTCTGAAATTGTATGTTTAAGACCAAAAATGTATTCGATACTTTTTATCGAATGAAAAGAAATAAGAAAAGCTAAAGGAGTTAAAACAAGTTTTAGAACAAGATATTAAACACTCACGATATAAACAAGTTTTTATCTCAAAATGTTACGCTACACCACCCTATGAGTTTTATTAGGCATGAAAAACATAGATTATATACAACGCGAGTAGATAAAATATCGCTATCTCCTTTAGACACAAAGAGATATATTTTAGAAAACGGAATACATACTCACGCTTACGGTTATTATAAATGTTGAGCTATACAACTTGATGAGATGTATTTTCCATGTGCGGTGGTACAAACTATTAAGCTGTATAGCTTTACTAAATCATAACCTTTTTTAACTCTACCAAAAGCGTAAGATTTATATACTAAATATCTAAACTAACGGGGTTCTTCTTAACGCTCAGCGAGGCTGGATTTTTGTTCAACGACTAGTTATTTAACGCTTTTAAACATTCTCTAGAAATTAGTTAATCTTTCGTTTTAAGTTTTATTAAACCACCCTTTCGCTCTAGCCTTAGCGACTAACGCCGGAGCTTGCGAATACGTTGACGGCCAACATAAATTCTTTTCGAGGATAAACTTTAATGCGTGACTGGCTTGAGTAGCGCGTTTGTGCGTTTTTAAACTATTTGCCGGGTTACAACAGGGAACTTGAGCGATTTTTTGCGCGATTCTCGTCAGCTTAGCGATTAAAGCTAGCGGGTTTACGAATGCGTACTAACGCTCAATGTCTTTAACAAAACTTTGCTAAGAGGTAGATGTTATAGTAATATATAAACTAACGGGCGGTGGGTTGAACCAAATTTTAAATAATACAAAATAGAATGATGTTGCGCTTTTTCAACTTGTCAAATTATAGCCCTAGCGGCTAACGCTAGTCTAACGTTAGTAAATCAAAGATTATCTAGCTTTAGCCGGTGAATTTTACCGCTTCTCAAAACTATCGAGTTGTATAATACAACAGCTTTACTAAACACACCTTTTTTAGCTTCACCAAAAGCGTATAAACCAACGAGTCTAATGGGGTAATTACGCTAACTGGTGAGGCTAAAGATAATTTAATAACGGAGTTTGTTTTGTGTGTTTTTTTAAACTATTTGCTGGATTACAACAGGGGGCTTTAATCACCTACCCTCCTATGGTTTGACCTTTCAAAACCTTTCAAAATCTGCTTACTGGCCAAATGGCTATCTATAATGTATGAACCCTTTAAAACCCTCCAGAATTTGTTGCTACTGAACAACCACACCTTTCAAAACCCTTTGAAAGGTATTGAAACATTTCAACACCAGTTTGTTCAGAGAGTTGTTTCACCTTTCAAAACCTTTCATAGGTCCCTTTTGTCAGACAGTTTCACCTTTCAAAACCCTTCAGTACAGCAAACTTGAAAGGTTTTGAAAGGTCTGACACACCTATGGCAACTGCACTGTACATAGGAGGGTTAGATCATTGTAAATATCCTTTCGGGTTATAGTGCTCTCAGTTTTGTAACAAATAAAGCTCATTTTGGTTTTTCAAAAAGAGTTTATTTAAAATTAGATATGCTGAACTAGGAAAAATTTAAATACTAAATTTTCTATTACAAGTTTAAGACTAAAAAATATACTTTCTATCGTTTACTCGCATTTGAAAAATATAAAAATATTATCTAGATATATAGTAAAGATGATAACAACAACTGAGACACATTTTTGAAATAAAAACCGTTGCGCAACTGAACAACAATAATATAGCGATGAAAGCCCCATCAAACAAGGACAGTAAAGTTATTTGTCGAGCATTTAAATGCCTATTCTATACAAATAGCGTTACTTGTTAGGTTGTTAGCAATTGCTCATGGGTTGTTTAGTAATTGCTCATAGGTTGCTCATATGTTGCTCATAGGTTGCCCATAGGTCGTTAGCAATTACCCATAGGTTACCCATAGGTTACTCACAGGTCGTTGCCCATAGGTCGTGAGCAATTACCCATAGGTCGTGAGCAATTACCCATAGGTTACTCACAGGTCGTTAGCAATTACCCATCAATTACCCATAGGTCGTGAGCACCACCCATAGGTTACCTCACAGGTTACCCATAGGGTCGTGAGCAATTACCCATAGGTTACTCACAGGTCGTTGAGCAATTACCCATAGGTTACTCACAGGTCGTTGAGCAATTACCCATAGGTTACTCACAGGTCGTTGAGCAATTACCCATAGGTTACTCACAGGTCGTTGAGCAATTGTCCATAGGTCGTTAGCAATTACCCACAAGTCGTTAAGCAATTACCCATAGGTAGAGAGCAATTACCCATAGGTTACTCTCAGGTTATCTCACAGGTTGTTAACATGTTACTCACAAGTTGTTAAGCAATTACCCATAGGTAGAGAGCAATTACCCATAGGTTACTCTCAGGTTACTCACAGGTTACTTACAGGTTGTTAACAGGTTACTCACAGGTTACTCACAGGTTACTCACAGGTTACTCACATGTTGTTAACAGGTTACTCACAGGTTGTTAACAGGTTACTCAGAGGTTACTCTCAGGTTGTTAACAGGTTACTCACAGGTTACTAACAGGTTACTCACTACATTGAGCATTAATCACAAACAAGCTTTCGTAAACACATTGAGCGTTAGTCGTAAACAAGCTTTCGTAAACACACATTGAACATTAGTCGCAAACAAGCTAGCTTTAGTCACTAAGACTATAAGGTTGACAGTCGAGTGATTGCAAAACCTAAAGATTTGAGCAAAACCTCACATACGTCTATTATACCAACTACAAAGGTCTAAGCGCGATTATAAATTAGTTAAAAACTAAAATTTCCCCCTGTTGTACAGCAAATGATTAAAAAGATGTACCGTTAACCACCACCGCTAAAATAAAACAACTCTACTATTAAATTATCTCTTGTCGAATGAGTTTAGCCTCACCAGTTAGCGTAATTACCCCATTAGACTCGTTGGTTTATACGCTTTTGGTGAAGCTAAAAAAGGTGTGTTTAGTAAAGCTGTTGTATTATACAACTCGATAGTTTTGAGAAGCGGTAAAATTCACCGGCTAAAGCTAGATAATCTTTGATTTACTAACGTTAGACTAGCGTTAGCCGCTAGGGCTATAATTTGACAAGTTGAAAAAGCGCAACATCATTCTATTTTGTATTATTTAAAATTTGGTTCAACCCACCGCCCGTTAGTTTATATATTACTATAACATCTACCTCTTAGCAAAGTTTTGTAAAGACATTGAGCGTTAGTACGCATTCGTAAACCCGCTAGCTTTAATCGCTAAGCTGACGAGAATCGCGCAAAAAATCAACTCAAGTTCCCTGTTGTAACCCGGCAAATAGTTTAAAAAACGCACAAACGCGCTACTCAAGCCAGTCACGCATTAAAAAGTTTATCCTCGAAAAGAATTTATGTTGGCCGTCAACGTATTCGCAAGCTCCGGCGTTAGTCGCTAAGGCTAGAGCGAAAGGGTGGTTTAATAAAACTTAAAACGAAAGATTAACTAATTTCTAGAGAATGTTTAAAAGCGTTAAATAACTAGTCGTTGAACAAAAATCCAGCCTCGCTGAGCGTTAAGAAGAACCCCGTTAGTTTAGATATTTAGTATATAAATCTTACGCTTTTGGTAGAGTTAAAAAAGGTTATGATTTAGTAAAGCTATACAGCTTAATAGTTTGTACCACCGCACATGGAAAATACATCTCATCAAGTTGTATAGCTCAACATTTATAATAACCGTAAGCGTGAGTATGTATTCCGTTTTCTAAAATATATCTCTTTGTGTCTAAAGGAGATAGCGATATTTTATCTACTCGCGTTGTATATAATCTATGTTTTCATGCCTAATAAAACTCATAGGGTGGTGTAGCGTAACATTTTGAGATAAAACTTGTTTATATCGTGAGTGTTTAATATCTTGTTCTAAAACTTGTTTTTAACTCATTTTAGCTTTTCTTATTTCTTTTTCATTCGATAAAAAGTATCGAATACATTTTTGGTCTTAAACATACAATTTCAGAGATGCAAGTTCCCGCAGTCTCGTCTTTCATTTTACCGATCACTTTTATTTTCTTCAGAAAATAGAAAATGTTGTTTATTATAATTACTAAAATCGTATAAATCTTTGTCTTTAATAAATCTTTATATACATCTTGAGTTTGAATCTGAGTAACAAACTATCCGTATCCGTGTATACCAAGTCACACTCGTCGTTGTATTTCTTCTTTAATCGATTGTAATAAAAATCATACATTAAGTGTTTAGATAAATCAGTACGCTCATTCCTACGTATACCGGGCGGTTGAGAACGAGTTTTGTTTTGTGCATGTGAATCGCCTACTAGATCGTTATCGAAAATCCTCGCCTCGGCAAAATTTGGTTTTCGAGATGAGCGCGCGAATTTGATTTTCCGCTTTTTTCATCGTTTAACCGCTTCAAATTTACGTTGACGCGTTTTCGTACATTTTCCATCGTCTTTCCAAAACTGAATTGTTCATGAGTTTGTACAAATCTTTTTCAAAATCACTCGTCGCGAGTTTTCTGAGTTGAGTGTTTTATCGATGTACGATTTCATCCAACACGATTCATCAAATTCTAAAACGCGATGAATTTTAGTTAGTTTCATACTGAGTTGTAAATACAATCGCAAATTACGATAATGGAGCACGTAGTTTTTTTGAGTAATTTTACGACGTTTGGAGCGGGTTTGTCTTTTAATAACTCGAGCTGATACGGTGACATCCATTCTTTCGGCACTATCAACGACTCTGGCGCGAGTGGAAACGCGTTGTGAGAATTGTGTAATGTATTAGGGTATTCTAAATCAACTTCTAAAATACATCCTTTTTACTTTTAATCCTTCGCTCTCGAGTTTGTCAATTTGTTTACTAGTCATCCATTTAAAATTACCCGTTGGTAAAGGTTGACTCATCGCGTATCCGTATAAATTATTAGCGTCTAAATACATAATGTAACTCGATGGTCTCGATGAATCGTAATCGTCTAAATGTACATTGTTTGCTTTAGCGTATCGTTTACTCGCCATGCACGTTCCCTCCTCCTCCTTCTTTTTCTATAAACAAATGCATGTCAACGTCCGTAAACAAATCAAAGTTTGTTTAGAATGTTTTAACAAAGCGTCCCAACTTAGACCCGGACTCGTATAATAATTAGCGGGATCTAAATCGTATTGTTTCATGCAAGTATTACGAAAATTTTCAAATACGTCCGCCAATAAACAAGTATCGGTACGCACGTACAAATCGTGATAATCTCCTAAATTTTTACAATCAAACTCGCTATAAACGTTTTTTGCGTGCTCGTATTGTTCTTTAGTAATGCGTTGGTCGTTTAAACTACTATAAAAAGATTCTATCGAAGGAAGTTGTTTTTCTTCAAATCGTTTAAAACTATCCATGTATTCGTAAGGATAAATACCCTTGCTTTTAACGAGATTAAATTTTTCTAAATCGGGTTCGAGTTTTATTGTAATCGGAAAAGAATTGTTTGATTTTACGAGTTTATCCAACGACGCCAATAAAAATTGAGCGCTGTCGATAAATCGTAGTTGCCCGATTGAAAAAGAAATATACTTTTCGATATTGTTTGGAATGCACGTTAGATTTCCCGTCGTTTGACGAGATGAGAGTCGTAGCCTCGCAAATTATGAAATACGACCGGAATAAAAGTTTTACTCGGTTTTAAACTCAGTTTTAAATTACAATTATTGTGCGCAGCGCCTCTATACTTTCCAGTAATGTGACAATGATCGCGTACTTTTGCAAACTTGGCGTCATCACTTTCAAAAAATTTCTTTTCACATAGCCAACACTGTTTAGCGTTTTTAAAATCTTCTACATCTTCTTTAGTCATTATTAATTTTGAGGATTTTAAATATCTCGTTGATGTTTTCTTCTTCTTTTCTAATTCATTTTAAAATGTTTAGCCGCATCTTCTCCTCTGTAAACGACAACATCGCTAGTTTCACCGTCGCAACGAACGACGACGTACGAATAACCACAAACAACGTGTTATTGTAGTTTCGTAGTATTAGTAGAGTTAACATCGTCAACCTTTTAATAATACTTTCAAAGTCGGCGTATATTACGAAAGGAACTTTCATCTTTTTATGAACATTTATAATTTAACCTTATCGTTTTTACCTTTTGTGGCATCACGATCTTTGTCTGTCTGTCGTTTATTCCCTCGCACATTTTATGTGATTTTCGAGATACGCTTCTGTTGAAAACCCGCAAACATCTCAAACAAAAATGTTTACGATGCTCGTATTTCGTTTGATCGTAAAGTAATGTATTCACATCTTTAATCCAAACGTAGTGAGATCTAGTTCCTTCTTTTTCTTCCTCGTGAATTAATAATATATTTATACGTTCTAGTCTCGCGGGTTGATCGCTGAATTTGTAAACTAGTATCGATTTTGACTCGCAACCAAAAACGTTTATGGCTATATCGTTTTGTTTCTCCACTCGCTTAATTTGATTAATCGGTGTGGGTGTGTCGATATTATTAAAATTTAAACCGTCCTCTACTGAGTATTTTGACATTCTATCTGAATGTTTTATTTTTACTTTTTCAATTGGAATATTTAATTCTATCGATTTTTCCTTATGTTTATTATAACAACGAATCATCCACCTTAAACAATCATCGTCTTTGTTTTTTACGTTAATGCACGCTTTTTTATCTATTATGTAGCCGCATAGCTCGATATAACTACCGCCTTTCAAAGGTTGATATCTCGCGGCGGTGATATTCATATCTACGATACGGTCTACCTCCCATTCGCTGCCCTTTTGAGTCCATTTTTCTAAAGCCTCTACAATTTGCGAAAAAACGGTATCGAGTATATTTTCGATATCGTCTAAATTTAATAAAACAATTTGCTTATTATTATGAAAATTTGGTTCGGTAAAATCGATCGTGCCGTTTAGTTTTTCTTTACGTAATTTAACGCGTATAAATATCATAAACTTGTACGCTTTAAATTCTCGTAAGTCTATACCCAACTTGGCAATTATCTTTGGTTTTACCGCTTCCCAAAAAATATTTAAATCTTTTTTCTTTGCTGTGATTCAGCGGAACTACCATTCTTCGTTCGCGTAAATATCTTCCACCATCGATCGGAGGTTTAAATCTCAACGCTTCTTCTCGGTTGTGAAACCTTTTAATAGCGCCGATGTAGTCTTTTTTTAACAACCTCCCACTTTCCCCGCGCCGCGTTCTGGTAGATTTATATTTTCAACCGCTATACGCTCTCTCAATTCAACTAAATTTATTTATATAATGGCTTTTGTTTTTGCCGTTTTATATTTTTTACCGCGTTGTAATAACTGCGTTTATCAACTTTTACCTTGCTGTTTTGCATAATAATTATTCGACCAATGTGTTCTCGAGCAAATTCTTTCAATTCTGGCAATGTCCATTTCGATAAATATTTTCTTTCTTCCATTTATTATAGTACTAGATAATATTAAATTAATTTATCACTTTTATAAGTTATAAAATGTTAAATCAATTTCTCAATTTTATAAGTCATAAAATAGTAAAACAAAATTTAACCTTTACATCTTGAACATATTTGTGCTTTGTTTTTGTACCCATACCACATTTCATACACGCGAGAGGAATTGATTTCCGCCTTTATACGACTTTTATGCAACCCGCAAAAATCATCACCACACACGCTAGCTTTTAAACACTTGTCTGTTTTACCTACTAAAAGCCATTCGCAAGTGAATATCTCTTTCAGCCGGTAAAGCGTTTAAATGTTTTTTAATACTAAATAAATAATCTTTTTTATTCACTTTACCATTCTTGCTGGATGCTCGTACTACCGTTATATTATTTACCTCAACATACTCTTTCAGTTGCGTAACAAAATGTTAAATCAATTTATCCCTTTTTTTGTATTACATTTTTTAATTCTATTACCCACAACATTCTTAACAGCTTCAATACTCTTAACACGACAACATCATCTAAAAGGTAACTTCCCTAAACATCCTCCTACTTCTACGCACCCACTATAATTCTCTCAACCACAATCATCAACCCCTATCCGTACTCAACCTCTCGTAACATCATCATCATCAACCCCTCAACCTCACCCACCATCAACCCCTATCCCTACTCAACCTCACCTAGCGCCTTAACACGTTTCCTGAAATGAAAACCAAGTGAGCCAGAAACCCTATTTACATTTAGGGAAAGTCCCCTAAAAATCGTTTTTTAAAGTAGGTGGGCTAGAACCGCTATCTAACAATTATCAACCACAGCCACACCCCTCAATCCGTACTCAACCTCTCATAACATCATCGTCAACCCCTATCCCTACTCAACCTCAACCACAATCATCAACCCCCTATCCTCACCCACCATCATCATCGTCATCAACCCCTATCCCTACTCAACCTCACCCATCATCATCGTCATCAACCTCATATCCCCACCATCATCACCATCATTATCATCATCCCCTATCCCTACTCAACCTCACCTAGCGCCTTAACACGTTTCCTGAAATAAAACCAAGTGAGCCAGAAGCCCTATTTACATTTAGGGAAAGTCCCCTAAAAATCGTTTTTTAAAGTAGGTGGGCTAGAACCGCTATCTGACATACTACTCGAAATATACAACACAATTATAAATTCTACCAGTCAAGTGACCATAATTATGATTTATGTACGTACTCTCTTAATGTAAACGAGTGAAAACCACTCTTTCAAAGAGCTATATGGCGGAAAAGTCTTTTTTGGAATGGATAAAGAGTAAAATTAGTAGTGTATAAAGAGTGAATTGGTAGCCTTTTACTGTATTTTTCACTCGAATCAGAGTTGGTTTTACTCAAAAAAGACTTGTCCGCCATATACTGGTAGCTCTTTAAAAGTGTTTTTACTCTTTTACATGAAGAGAGTAACCTTCAAATACTTACTTCAATTACCAGTTTTCACAGTGTTCTAAGTGATGTGTTGTCCTTCAGCATAACTCCTTCAGTAGACTCACAAATGATTCATACAAAAACTACTGCTGAAGAATACTGTACAATAACGTACCCCAGATATTCACTACAACCAACTCGAAACGACGCGCCGCTTGACTGACCATTTTATGCTTAGGCCACATAAAAACAAAATTGTTGATCGTCCCCGCCCGACCCTACGAAACCCCCCGACACACTTTTTTTTTTTTTTTTTTTAAATCATAGAACGGCATTTTCAACGATCTTTTCAGTCAAATTTGGCTCCATTCTGCGCCGCGCACACAGTTTGTATTATGCCGAAGCGTCAAAACCCGATCCCACAGGTTTCGATCTCACGGCGCGGATTGTTTTTCTTTCGTATCACACATTCGCTGTAGCCAAGCTGCAAAGCGTGGTACGAAAAAAAATGCCCGGCAGTGGTTGGTCCCCTGTCGTCGTGTGCACTGATTCGAGTATATTCACTAGTTTATGCGAGGGCAGGAAACAGACTAGCACACAGAACTTCATGCTTTCAGTTCACATGTTTTTCATGCTGTCCAGTCAACCATTCATGATTTTTAATCCCCGTACTACTCGCTCGTGTGGATTTTCCCGAGTAAATGCCTAATAGTAGTCGCAACAATAGCCCGTGAGGCTCCAGCACGACGGTGAAGGGGATTGGTTTTGTGTGCAATATCGAGCTTGATGTTTCGATTTTCGATTTTTACGTGGAGTTTTCAGACGCTTGCAAGTTTGACGGGGAGCCATTGTTCGATGATCCACGCGGTACTTTTGTCAAAGTATTCGCTGGCAAAAGTAAACTTACATGACGAAAGTATCGCAGTTTGTAAAATTTATGATGTGACAAATACTTGGCTCATTTTTTGAAATTTGTACTTGCTGCGGACACGGAACATGACAGGTGCTTAGTTTGAAACTGCAAAATATAAAATTCTAAAGTAAAGGTTTGCAGTTTAAAACCCTTACAGGATTCTGTTAGAGTTTAACTTCTTCAATGACTAACTAATTCTTTTTAAAATAGTGGCTAATTGCCATAGTAATTAGTCAAAGATGCGTCTCTTCGTGAAAACTAAAAGTGAGTTGACCTACTTATACATAACGTGTTTTTCCATAGGAAGGGACGCGCATGTCACGTGATCTGACGTTTGTGGCTATTCGTGAAAACTTAAAAACGAGTTGTGGCCCTTTGATACAATGTAGTAAATGCATGTTTGAGATGACTGGCTGTTCGTGGAACCAAAAATGTTTTATTGAGGATTAGGTCCCTTCCTATTTTGCGCAATAATTTGTCATTAAAAATGAGTGCCTCTTCTTGATGACAATGTATCTCTTTATCTTTTTTTCTGCTAAAACTTATCAACTCCCAGATTTTTCAGCTGATATTTGTTTCAAAATTTAAAGGTTGGAAAAGATGTTTGAAGAAAGGTTGTTTATGTTGACAAAAACAAGAACAAGTATTCAATTAAGTTACTTACACTGCGTTTTAGTTTTTAGAAAATTTTTGCAGAAAATGTCTCTGCTGAAGTCTAGGAGTTAATGGGTTTAACAAAACAAGTAAAAACATTTTTTTTAAACAAAAATCCCCTGTTTTATAGTGATTCTGATGATTTTTTTATTTTTTTATTTAATATTTTGCCATGTCAATTAAAAAAAACAAAACAAAAAACTCCCACCCCCACCCCCGAAAAAAAAAGGACGCTCAACAATTGTTTGTTATGTGGCCTTATGCTGCATGCAGATATACTACGGAATCCCAATAGAAAACAATAATTGCGTTACGACTGTTTGACGATCCCAGAAGATCCCATGTACACACAATATAATATAAAGCAAAGATAAACAGCGACATAAAACAACCGTGGTACATGTTATGTGTCAATACAATGTGTCAATACAATGCACCATGACGTGGAATTCGCTGAATCACGACATACAGACTGCAAACAGCGTTAACCGCTTCAAATGCAAGCTGAAGGCCAGAAATGTTTAATGTTTTACGAAACTGCGTTGCCTCATGTGTTTTTACCTATTAGGTTTACCCTGTATATATTCCTTATAATCTCACAATTTATTTGTTTCTAAAAATCTTTACATCGTTTTATTTCAAGTTGTTGTATATTTCTACTTTTTCGTATGGTTTCATTCATTTTAAATTTACTTTTATATAGGGCCTATAATTCTTATCATCTCACTTGTTTTACTCTTACTTTTAAGCAGGCCTATTTGTTACTTTTTGTATTCTTTTTCATTCTTAAATTACTTGTAATTTTTCATTTTATATACATAATATATATGTCCGATTCTTGTTGTTGCTCTTTAAAATACTTTTTATTATTTATATTGTGTAATTTATGTTTACAAGGTTTTAATCACGGCCCCTTGAAAACAACCCTGGCTGAATGGGCTTACCGTGTATAAATAAGAGTAAATAAATAACCAACGAAATCTGTCTTCAGGAAGCAAATTCCTAAGGTTTCACGAGTTTCACCTCTCTTAGAAAATACTTTTAAGTTGGGTTTGCGTTTCAAACTTAAAGCTAAGATGTAGGGCCCAGTTTCTTTGATTTTATCGCATTACATTGGCATCGAAACCATGTGTATTACTGCTTTAGTCCAGAGTGAACTTGCTCAAAATTTTGTTGAAATATGTCTATCTTTATCAGAAAAAATATGATAGACTTATATAAGGGGTCGCTTTATGTTGAAATTGGGACCTTTTCAATGACGTCATTGACGGAAAATATGTGATATTCAACATATGATTTAAACGTGACAATATATTTTCAATGTTTGAGGTTATTAACTTAAAAGTGAGACTACTTTGGACACATTGTTATATTTCCTAATAAATTATTGTAATTTACTGTACCTGTAAAACGGGTAGTTAGTTCTTTGTTGAAATGACGCACAGCATGTACAACAGCTGTTTGAAAAAAATCATGTTCACAAAGCGGAAACCGCAAGGGAATAATTAAGTCAGTTTCAGTGTGTGGCGCGCGCTGCTCACAGTTGATTTATAAAAAAAGGTTGGGATGGGGTTTACATAAATAGCTACAACATCGCAGGTCACAGGTAGTCGCAGCCAATGTTGGTATCAAAATGTTGCTGAAACGTTCAGCTTCAGAGAAATATGAGAATTACAGCGGGAATTTCTAGTTCCATCATAGCTGTACAAAAAGCTATATTTTATATATGTTTTTAACCAAATTCCTGCTTTTGCTGATGAAATCAAAAGCTAATTTACAATCGACTTAATTTTTGAAGAATATAGTACCAGCAACCGGCTTTTATCAAAACAAATTCCAGTTTTTTGAGATTGTAAGGCAGTTCTACAGTCATGAAATATTAATTTGACTTTAAATTGTTTATAAAATAGTCGTAGGGGATCTTAGCAACTAAAAAAATGTAAAAGAAATAAAATCTGGAACATACGCAAATGACCCCGTTTGGCGCACTTCGATTTCGCTCTGTTACTGCCCACCAGCGCCGCAGGAGTATTGGTGATTCGCCGAGTAAACTAGAGAAAGAAACGTATTTATTTTATTTTTTGCCACGGTATCAAATCGTATCGCGCAATTGGAATTATTTTGGAGTATCGGTATGTACAAGTTCAACCATACACTGTAACTATGGCTGCTAGGTTGAAGGAACTGCCCAGCCAACGACGACTAGACTGCGTTTTTATGCCCGGCGGTATGCATGTTTTGGTTTATGTGATGTCGATACAATAACGAACAAAAAATATGGTTGACTTACTCGTTGAATGTTCAGCTGCCTGCTGCTCCAAGCCTCGAACACTGTTTTGTTCTCGACAATTTCCTCTTGACCTCCAGATCTTCGTTCCAGGTCACCATTGTCCACACATATCGTAGAGTTGATCTCCTTTCCCTGCCATCCCTTTGAAAACTAGTTGCCATTCAGAATCTGCAAAGGAAAATAAGGACACTTGTAAATTGAAACTCATAGCCAAACATTTGTTCAGCGGATAGGGGTGGGGGCAGTTGCGTAACTGAAGGCACTTTAGAAATTTTTACAGGTCCTTACCAACACAAAATGGAGTGTTAAAATGTCAAGTAGGAATGTAATTATATGTGCCTCCCTTCACTAAGCGGGGAGGGGACAAACTCAATAAATGTGTTAAAATTATTTTGTAGGTTATGTTGGAAACATTTAAGATTATGCTTAATTTCTTTGAATCAAGATCTGCTTAAATAAACCAACTTTTGAACGTTTCAGATTTTAAGTTGTGTCGTTCACGTGAAAATAGTGAAAATGCATTGAGATATTTTGTATTCATACAAAATACCTGACCTTAAGAAAAGTATACTCTTTCCTAAATTCAAACTGGAAATAGTATTGTTTTAATTACCAAAATTCTGGGAAAAATATATAATTTTTAGTGGAGATTAATACATTAAATTTTGATTAATTTTGAATTATCAAACATATACCTCATAGTACCTTTAATGACATTTGCTTGCGTTAATGTTAACAATGTATAGTTTGAAATCCTTAGAACATCATATTTGAAATTAACAGAGAATAAAGTTGCTGGTACTATTGCATTTTCTGAAAAATAAGAAATATGATTGTTAACATGAAAACAATGGATCTGACCTTTACACCCATTGAGTAATATTACCAATAATTCTTATGGCCGTAACTCTTGTTACTATGGAAACATTGCCTTGGCTTAGTGTGATGGTTTAGTAATTACTAAAGAACTAATGCATTAGATGCTCCACAGAACAGAACATGAAAGACAATATTGATGTCAATACTGTCACCGGTACCACCAAATGACACTTGACAATTGCTATACATATTTTCAGGCAAACCTGTGTAACATGGGCAAAACTGTGTGGAAGATAATATTTTCGGTTTCATAAACTGTCATTGGCCTAAACGTAATTCACTGTAGACTAAACACGAGGATTGCCAAACAACATAGTGCGCCTTTTGTTTGCGTTGGACACTCAGGTTTATACAATGTGATACATACAAGTGTATCACTTCGTGAAATTGCAAAGTTTTCGTTTTCACGAAGTATATTTAGATAATAAAAATTGCTTTTTCAGCGATAACATGCTTATTAATTAAACAGGCACTTAGGAAGATGATTTTTGCAGGGGCCAGATTATCGTCTGGTCGCTGACGCTCTTTTTCCTTGTATTGTTGCTTTGTATTTTTTTGTATTTTTTGTATTTTTATTTTTGCCAACCAGTGAAATACGAGATACATGTATCCGTGGGTATTGGAGCCACTGAGACCAAATTTCCCATACACAAAGTATGGTGGCTAAGAGAGGACGCAGTCAGCGCGCAGCCTGTTGAAAAGCCGTTCCGTTTATTTTCTACGTATGTATGGTCGTTTGGTTCTGCATACGTAATGAGCTTAGACGTCCCATTAAAAAAAATATATTTAAAATATGAAGATGCCTTTATAAAACCAATAAAAGTGAATAACAACAGAAATAAAGATTCAAATTTACCTTCTAATTTATCTAATGTTTTTTTTTGTATATTTTTTCGAGAGATTTTTGAACGAAAACAATGACGTTGATGTGAAGAAAAAAGGGTCAATGAAAAAGGCGTTTTTTTTTTACTTTCAACAATAGCCGGCAGAAACCACTTACGTGTAGATATGTAAGTTAAGTATTCATCTTCCTGGAAATGTGATAATATGTCTTGATACTTTGCGAAACAGTCAAGAGCACCTAAAAAATCCGTAAGTCCAAGCCTCAAAATCACGTTTAAATTTACACAATGGAGTCATCTGCATGGATCAGAGCGTGAATCTCATTGGTCAATGCGTGGAATGAGGGCACGTACTGACCAATCACATTTCACGAACGGTGAAGCTTAGGCCAGCGAAGCATGTAATGGTACCTAATTCGTATACATGAGTAACAGACTAAGTCTGAAATCAGAAGAATTGTTACCAGACTATTTTTGTCAACATGATTTAATTAAAGCGCGCGTCGCCGTGAAATTAAAGGTTTCTTAACATTTTAAGTGTTGGAAATCAGTCCATGAAGGAAGGAATGAACAAACTGTTTAAAATGAATTTTTGTGTATTTGTAGTTTATTAGGGGGTGGTTTTATATTTAATTGATGTAATCTGATTGCCAGTGTAAAATGTAATAAAATAAAATAAATAAAATAAAATAAATCCAGACAAGTGGGGTGGGGAAGTCGAACTTAAATTTGATTATGGGGAACATTCACAATCATTTAGCTGAAACTCTTATCTAAATAACTGTTTAAATACATGTAACGTTAGTTCTTATTTATTTTAAATTAGAGGAAATATTGACAACAATTAAATAGGCAGTTAAACAGGCGCTGTTCTAATTTTTTCACATTTTTGTTAATTTTATTGGTTCTTTTGATACATCCACAAACGTATAGAAAACTAAACTTATAAATATATAACTTAGATGTTCTTCATATAAATAAAAGGCAGCTGCATTAACACAACAAGTAACTATAAAACTAATGTTCCTTCATGATTCAAAATTAATTCACACAAACTGGAAATAAGTGTGTGCTTCATCTACAATAATCATGTTTTCACCAATGTGGGTACAGAGCCCCTAAAGGGACATATGATGAAAACAAATTTACGTGCGAACAAATAATTTGAGTTCTTTATTTCGTGCGCTCGAAATCATTTCGTGCACTCGAAATAAGTTATTTTGTGCGCTCGAAATGATTTCGAGGGCACGAAATGATTGAGGGCACGAAATAACTTATTTTGAGCGCACGAAATGATTTCGAGAGCACGAAATGATTTCGAGAGCACGAAATGATTTCGAGCGCTCGAAATGATTTCGAGCGCTCGAAATGATTTCGAGCACACGAAATGATTTCGAGTGCACGAAATGATTTCGAGGGCACGAAATAACTTATTTTAAGTGCAAGAAATGATTTCGAGAGCACGAATTGATTTCGAGCGCTCGAAATGATTTCGAGCACACGAAATGATTTCGAGAGCACGGAATCATTTCGAGCACACGAAATGATTTCGAGAGCACGAAATCATTTCGAACGCACGAAATGATTTCGAGAGCACGAAATCATTTCGAACGCACGAAATCATTTCGAGCGCACGAAATAATTTCGAGAGGACGAAATGATTTCGAGAGCACGAAATAACTTATTTCGAGTGCACGAAATGATTTCGAGAGCACGAAATGATTTTGAGTACACGAAATAGTTTATTTCGTGTGCACGAAATAATTTCGAGTGCACGAAATCATTTCGAGCGCACGAAATAACTTCGAGTGCACGAAATGATTTTGTCGTTTATACCCCTAACTAAATGTTCCACATATGTTTATAGAATCACATGTTTTGTAAACCCGTACATTTATTGTTGAAATGGTTTTCAAAAAAGTAACAATGTGGTTTGACGTTAAATATGGCATAAGTTATGTGTCACCACAGCACCGTTTTATGTCAAGTCCAAAAAATGGCAAGTTGAAAATATAAACTACAGTTATCAAATAAATTAAAATGATTGCACCAATGTGTGTTTAACATGGCTAGAATGATCATTTTAGATTCAACAATGACTACAATAAAGCATAATGAACTCGATAACCTGGTTTTGTCACTATTTCTGGGCAGAACCAATCACTATGAAGATTTTGAGGCATATACCTCGTTAAGGAGTCTCCAAACTCTAACCCTGAACCATGGAATGTCACTTTGACTGGTGGGCCTGTGGAGGGGTAGTGGATGAAAAATACAAACAAAAAATATAAATTAGTTCAATTTATATTAACAAGTCCTACTTGGGGACATCTCAATGATGTCATATGCCAGGGTACATAAATATGGGTCAAGTCTTATCCAGGTCCTCTCATTTCACTGATTTGTTTTCCAATTCATATCTCAGCATTTCACTTTTTTATTATTTTACTGATAACGTGTGAATGAGTACAAGTAGACTCTGTACCTTTTTGGGAGTAATTTCTGGGTACGAATGGATCAATGAAGGTAAAGTTAGGCAGATGGGCATGGCATAATCATAAATTAAAACTAACATTAATGTTAGGATAGTAATACAAACATTTAAAAGTCTGCTTGTCAAAGGCATTGACCATTGTCCATTATTGAGATTTATTCCCAAAAAAAGCCACATTTATTTTATCACGTAATTGATAATGCATATCGAATTTGCAATCAAAATGTGTCGGTCCGTATTGCCTTGTAGGAAAATTCGCCTTGTATACACGTACAGCCAGCATATGATTATGACGTCACATAAGTTACCGAATTATCCGCTGGAAGCTGAAAAAATTTGCTATTTTGAAACCTTAAAAAACATTATTGCCCGGTCCGGCAGAAATGAAATTGGTATGTAACGATGGCAAATTATTGAAAGAAAGCGAAAATCAACATCGTTTGAACGAATATTGTGCAAAACAGTCAGGAGCACCTTAAATATTAAGACATGCACAGAAAAGTATAGATATTTAAGCACATTTTGAGGGGTAATTTCGCTACGATTTCTTTTTTTGAAATGGGTAAAATCGGTTTTATTTCTTGAATTGTACCTTCGAAAATGTACTTACCAATCCATGTTGACCCAGCAGTGACCTGACAGGTTTCCCAAACGTTTTGCCACGGGCCCTCCTCAGATCGCGTTTTTTCTCGCGAATTTCCAGAACGCACGAGAGAGGTTTTCGCTGCAAATAAAATCTCGTGGATTGGCTCATTATAGCATAGGCTGCGCGTTGACAGGACGCACAGATCGGGCAAACATTGATACATCTGAAAAATGTGAAAAACTCGTTTAAAACACAGCGCGACATCGTTTCATAGGCTACGTGCGCGGAGACCAGAAACCAGAGACTTCTTTTTGTTGGCCTTAATGTCACAATGAAATGAGCTGAAACTTAGTTGGTTTCTGTACATCTCTCTTGATTCTTATAAAGTATTGATGCATATGGGTCCTGGACAGACATTTTACCAATGGTTAGGACAAATCCGTTAAAAGTTAAAAAAATAACAGGGTCGGTCCATCGGTGCCTAATTAATCAGTGAAACCATCACAAGGGCCATTTTACCACTCACATACAAAAGAAACACAAAGGAATACACAACAGGGGAGGATGATTCTCCCTGCGTAGCATTGCAAGGCGTGGTTTATGTGTGCCAGACTTGTATTCGAGTCCTCAAACCTCGAGGCCGAGTACGAGTCTCGAGTCCGAGTAACGAGTCATGTGGGTCGAGTCCAAGTCACGAGTCAATTAAAACGTCAAACGAAAAACAACCGTATACATATGTTAAGGTTCAAAGACACGAGTAGCCACTCTTGTGTTTATTGTGTGCATGTTTGTATCGTCCATTTTGCCTTTGAGTTTGAGAAAGAACCTGCTAGGTAACGTAAGGCCAATAACTACTATTTTGCATTTATACTACAGATCCTTCTGTAGTATACAGCTAATTATGTATTTAAGTTAAGTAAAAAAATATAAGTTAAGTGAAAAATCAACATTATTTGATTTACTTTTCTTATTTTAAAATATTAAAAAGACTTTTCTCAGATCTCAATCTTGGAAAAAAGAAGACATGTTTTTAATGTACAAATTGTCCACACAAGATGTCATAATTATTTGTAAATAAAAGGGAAGTTAGAACACTGAATTGTACAAAGGTATGTTCATTCAATTTCTTTAGAATGGACGAGCAAACGCCATGAAAATTGAGGGGACAGTGTAATAAGTCTGGTACCCATCGATATCAAGCTTTTATTTCCACGATGTTGTACACTGAACCTACAATAATTCATTGTAATCGATTTCTGGAAGACGCAATTTGTTTTCATGCGGCCGCTGCGTATAAGGCGATTCCAATCGCATTATACTAAAAGCATAGAGAAAAGACACTATGCTACAACGGAATAGGATGCACGGTATCAATTTTATAAAATGTTTAAATTAAGTAACAAGACTTAAACATGTTTGTTAATGTTTTAAAATAGCGAATATTGGACATTTTGCCGTCGAGTCCGAGTCACAAACATCGAGTACGAGTCCGAGTCTGAAGGGTTGAGTCTGAGTCATTGTACTCGAATCCAAGTCAAGGTCAAGGTCAAGGTCAAATCCAAGTCCAAGTCACAAGTCATACAAGTCTGATGAGTGGTAACATGGCATACAGTGGCTTCAATGTAAGTGCATGACCCTTGAGGGTATGTTTGTTTCACTGGAGGTCGCCGATCACGACCGTGTGATTTCACGAATCCACTGCACGAGCAGGATCGGCAAAAACAGGATCTGGATCAGTAAACTGTCTAAACAATGCGGGTGAAAGTTGGCGATTTAGGTCCTTGTATTTCTGACAGATATTTCGCTTTAAATTTGCTTTAAAATTGCCAATATTCAAATGTTTAATTGCTATTATAAAACATTATATATCATAAACAAAACTATAGAAACTTTCAATCAGTTATTACCAAGGCGCGTTTATGCTGGTGTCGCACAGACTGAGGGCAGAAGACGGAATGACGGATTGCTTATAGACAGTCCGACAGACAGAACAGACAGACAATCACTCACCTTGACTATTATTACAAGGATCTACTGATTTGTTATCATTGCAATACGTAGTACGAGTTAACCCATGCTGAATGTCGCATCCCATCTGAGGAAGAAAAATAAAACACTTGGCTGGTTTTATGTGAGCATGATTGCATCATACAAAACAATCAAATATGTACCGTCCGTATGTTTCGCTATTTTACGGGCATTTTCCAAAAATGTTGTTTTCATCTGAACATTGATCACATCGTTTTAGAAATGATACTTTAAAATGGCATTTCACAAAACATGTTCAGTTAACATTAAACAAAGAAGTGTCCGGCCAAGTTACTTAAAACAGGACCCAATAAATTAATTTCAGGACATATTTACAGAAAATTAAACCAAAAATCAGCAGGCCCCTTCCCCCCTCTGTGGTTAAACCACTGGATGTTTTCGAAAATTATTGTTGAGTCAATAATCATTTGTGAAAACATAATTATACCAGAAAAATGAAATTTGCATGTAACAAAAAAAATGAAATAATATGTTTGCCCAATGATGAAAATGAGTGCTTGATCAACATCTTGTTTGTATACTAGCTATAACAATATTGATTGAACTTAACGCCACTTTCAATTTGAATGAACTAATTTTGGTTATGAATTATACTATTTTAAGGACAATTGTTATAATTAAATTGAATGATGATGTAAAGGAGCATTCTATTTCAAATGAAATTGACTGAGCCGGGTAGGTCTAACATTTTCAATTGGCCGGAAAACCTACAGGCCTCGTATATACATATGTTTTTTCGTTCAAAAACACAGTTTGAAGTAGTTTAAGGTGCTGTTAATGCCAGCGGAGTTATGTCATGAATATTAAGCAATAATTCCAACCATTTGGACCCCTCCCTTCAAAAGATCTGGATCCGCCCCTGATGTAGGCATATACAAATTTAATACAATATATAATGGAAAAAACTGCGGTATATTGAGATGGTCACAGCAAGAAACAAAAACCATATACACGATGCAAGCAGGCAAAAAAATCATACATACCTCAGCTTCGATAAAGGTATAGATTGACCCTTGCTGCTTGACCAAATACCGGCCACAAACATTGAAGTGCGAGGCGTTGTTGAATTCACACAGATGGGTCTTTGGCCAGTAGTTAGCCGACTGACAATTCGTTGAATTCAGGCAAGCTAGATGACAGAGCTTGTGGTTTGTGGTAGTAGTCGATGAGAAATTCCTATCCACCAAGGCAACATCCACTATTCCACACCATTTTGTAATAGATGTTTTCCCGTAAGCCGTTGATACTTGCAACAGCGCATAGAGAATTAGTACAAACATTTGAACATATCCAAAGTTGTTCTGCGCCATTTCAAATCAAAACATGTTAGACATTTGGTAGGCCTATACGTGTATTCTGTACGTTTCAAATGTCACGCAGTTAACTACAAGAAGACGGAATAAGCTCCCCGAGGTCTTTGTGTTTCAATACTGAAATATGAATACTAGCCACCTATTATAAGCTTTCACGCATTTTGAGCGCGCACTTAAATAGACACACATGTTTTGACACACAATTACTGAGGTCCTCCGTCATACACGCAGGCCACAGCGAAGGCATTATCATTGAGGGGTGAGGGAGGATGAGGGGGAGGGGCGTCATCAAATTAAGTTGTATCTTCCGTTACTGTGGCGCTCCCACTATAATTCCCAAATAAGAGGGCTCACGTTCTAATCACTTGCCCAGTAGCAGATCTGGGGAACATAATGGGCGTAACGCCTCTCTCCAAATTGTGTTTGTCCACTAAACATCAGCACAAAGATTCCCCACTCTCAGAATTGTGTTACATGAATAATGAAATAAATGTACAAAAATAAAAGTATTTAAAAAAAATGAAAGTAGCAAAAACAATGGAAGGTTGTTGTGGGTTACCCCTTAGTTGTGTCACTGTTCCATTTGTCTGTTGTTTTCTGTTTGTTTTATAGCAGGCGTCTATACAAAAGCCTTGGATTTCAGAATATGGATTCAGAATTTTTTTCTGGGTTCCGTGTACTCGCTTGTCTTGTTTATTTTTTTTCCATACAATTATATATTTCCAAAAATATATCAACAAAATGTATTACTTTCCTTCACTGAAACACGAAATACAGGTAAATTTGTACAATATCCTTTTCACGGCAGCCAATTGTTGTGCGTTTACATAATCACAATTATGTACACAAGAAATAGACACTGAATATCGCCAATTAGATTATACAAAAAAGGCCATTGTCTAAAAAAATGTAAGTATGAATTTAGGAGCTGCAGAAAGACCCATCAAACAATCTTTCTCTTTACAGCGCCATTATCATGGTTTGATTAGCCTGTTCATTGATTCAATACGTACCTACGTATGTACTCACAACGAACACAATCAACTGCCTATTATTTAATTAAGGAGAGTTTAATTATTCTCTGCAAAAAAGACTAGGCGAAATGGAACCTATGCATTTATCATAATAAGTAAGACTAATTGCGGTGACACCATGTGAAATATTCTCAATTGAGTAGTAATTAGTTCTGAAAAGAACTGGGGGTACAACTCGACGTTTCGATCAGTATGCTCTGATCGTCCTCAGGAGAATGCCGGACACTGGTGAATGCTGCTGCTTAAGTAGGCTTCTGGAGGATTACGCGATGACAGGATGCTGGAGGATTAGTTTGTTGAGGCGTGCAGGCGGGAACTGTTGAGACTAGGATCCTAGGAGTTGGGGGAAGGAGTGTGTGCTCAGGAGGGTGGTTAACTTAGGATATAGGAGATCCCTCAGTCTGGGTTAGGTTCTGGACTTTGGATATAGAAGATCCTTCAGTCCGTAGTAGTGGTCGCCAAATATCACTGATGTAGAAGCCGATGTACTGTGGCACAGTGTCGTGTTTAACAATCTCGATGGCCTCTGATGCGTCTGGGGTGCCATGTGTCGATGGGTGTGATGAGTCGGGCTGCCTGCCAGTCGATTTGGTGGTCCTTGATGTATGAGTGCTTGACGATGGCTGACTTCTCAAAATCTCCTCTGCGGCCGTGTGCTCGGTGTTCTTTCAGTCGAATGGGGAGATTCCGCCCTGTTTCACCGATGTAGACCTTACCACACTCACACGGGATGCGGTAGACACCCGCTCTGTTGCTGGGATCCGGTTTATCTTTGTGAGTGTGTAGAAGTCCTTGGAGTTTGCTGGGGGCTGGTTGGTACACTTGGATGCCTGCTTGTCGGAGGATGCGTTGGAGTTTATGTGACATCGAACCTAGATATGGGAGACAAGTAGAAAAGGAATAGATTACTTACCTTGCGGTCGGGGTTTGAAACCGGCTTCGATGTGCTGATCTTGTTGGGATTGTAACCGTTGCGCTGGAGGGTAGTCCTGATGTGCCGTAGCTCCTTGGGTAGACTGTCCTTGTCACATAGGTTGTAGGCGCATTGTACGAGGGTACGGTTGACCGATGACTTGATGCTAGGGTGATGGAAGGAGCGCTGGTTGATGTAACGGTCTGTGTGGGTGGGCTTTCTGTAAACGTTGTGGTGTAGGGAGCCGTCTGGGTTTCTGGAAATGCCAACATCGAGGAACGCGATCTTGCCATCTTGCTCTGTTTCCATGGTGAACTTGATGCTAGGATGTTGCTCGTTGAGGTGTTGTAGAAAGTCCTGGAGTGTGTCTCTGCCATGTGGCCAAACCACAAAGGTGTCATCCACGTAGCGGAGCCACAGATTAGGTTGAAGGTCGGCGGTGTTGAGGGAAGAGTTTTCAAACTCCTCCATGAAAATGTCAGCAAGGACCGGGGATAGAGGAGATCCCATGGAGGTACCAAGTGTCTGCTCAATTAAAGATGTATCGCGCATGTATTTTTCATCGTAACATTGCTATTGACTTGAGGATGTAAAAACAAATGCTTGGAAATAACTAATTTTTCAAAATAATCTTAATAAGCATGCTTCTATACAGTAAATATGTACTGAAATAAATTGATGGCGGGTCTCGTCATAAATTCTGTTGCACATTTTTTACTGTTAAATTAAACTTCAGAAAAACCATTAAAAACGGATTTTTCTCATAAAAACATTTCCGAAAATTGCCAGGTGAACACGGGTGATGCATCTTTAATACTCATAAATGGTTTACAAACAACCTGGATCAATTTGTTGTTTTAGAGGGTTGGGGGAGGGAACAGAAAACAAACACACAAACAACAAACTTTGTTAAAAAGTCGGAAAACAAAACATTTAAAAAGCGTTTATGTAAAAATGTTCGGAAGTTTTTTTGGAACTGATTACTTGTGCACGGACGATATCCATGAACGGAGAAGAGTAATAAAAGAAGTGCTGTAATGTTCATAGCAGATTTCGAACTCAGGACCTTCTGATGCCAAATTAAAATGTTTATTTATAAAGATGAAGAAACAAAAACAATGGAAGGTTGTTGTGGGTTCAAGCCCTACCCTTTACTTGTGTCACTGTTCCATTAGTCCGTTCCTGTGTTCATATTATTGTCCATTGTTTTCTGGTTATTTTATATCACACGTGTGTTACGGACCATAATGTCCGCAAGAACCATTATGTCCGCAAGCCGATTTGGGCCCATTATGTCCGGCCCATTACGTCCGCAAGCTCATTAAGTCCGGTCCATTACGTCCGCGGGCCCATTATGTCCGGCCCATTATATCCGCGGGCGCATTATGTCCGGCCCATTACGTCCGCAGGCGCCTCTCTGGTGGAAGCCTAGCCTTTAGTCATCTCTGTAAACGTAGAAGGCTTTTCAACGGCCAAGCAACAAATCTTAGCTGAACTTTGCAGCAATCTCCACTGTGATGTCCTTTGCCTGCAGGAGACGCATAGAGGGAGCGACAACAACTGCCCATCCATACCTGGTATGGTCCTTGTCACCGAGCGACCGCATCGACAGTATAATAATAATAATAATAATAATAATAATAATAAAGATTTGTAGCGCGCACATATCCACCCTGCTGGGCGCTCAAGGCGCGGAAACAAAGAAAAAACATGACATACAAACAATATACAATGATAGCATAGGGAACAATGTTTGTGCTGAGATACATGTACCTACAATGCAATTACAAATATACATCATCTTTGAAGAATTGTGACATAAGATGAGTTTTAGGCATTGACTTAAATCTAGTTATACCATGACAAGATTTGAGTTTTATTGGAAGATGATTCCAGAGTCTCGGAGCCGCGACAGAAAAAGACCTATCACCCCAGTTCCGTTTTGAAGTTGGTTCCTTTAGGAGTGACATGTTGCTGGAGCGCAAATTGCGTGATGGGGTGTAGACTTTAAGCAGTTCAGAAATATAAATTGGAGCAATGTTATTAAAAGATTTGTGAACAATTAGCATAAGTTTAAAAACAATTCTCTGTGAAACAGGAAGCCAGTGCAGGTCTTTCAAGATTGGTGTGATATGGCATGACTTTTCTGGACAAAGTATGTGCTGAAGACGAGATATTTGATTCTGCGGAAGACCGTAGAGTAGAGCATTCCCGTTATCGAGACGTGATGTGACAAACGCATGTATAATTTGTTCAGCAGCACTTTTATTCAAGTATTTCCTTATTCGGCTAATATTTCTGATATGAAATGATGATATGCGAACAATCTTGGAGATATGAGGTTTTAAAGTCATTGTCGAATCAAATATAACACCCAAATTACGTGCTTGTGATGAGGGGGTTATCTGCGAGTCACCAATTGTAATAAATGGGAGATAAACTTTAGACAATTGCTGACGTGATCCAAATAGAACAAATTCTGTTTTTTCATCGTTCAATTTCAGGACGTTTTGTCTCATCCAACTTCGAATCTCTTGAATACATTTCTCCAGTGTTGTAATGCAGGAATCGGCAGGTTCTTGAGAAGATTTAAAAGTAATGTAAAGCTGCGTGTCATCAGCGTAGACATGGTAATTTAAATTATACTTCAAAATTATATCACGAACTGGAAAGGTATAAACAGTAAACCACTGTGGGCCGAGCACGGAGCCTTGGGGTACAGAATAGTCAAGAATAACAGGCTCGGAGATAGCGTTACCAATACAAACATGCTGAGGCCTATTTAAAAGGTAGGACCTACACCAATCCAGGGCTGTGTCATGTATTCCAAGATGATATTGAAGGCGGGAGAGAAGGATTTTGTGATCGACCGTGTCAAAAGCGGCGCTTAAGTCTAACAAAACTAATGCAGTGATTTTTCCATCATCCATGGCGGATAAAATGTCATTGTTGACGCGGAGAAGAGCAGTTTTCGTTCCATGAAATGGTTTATAGGCTGACTGAAATGTGTCCGACAGGTTATTAGCACGAACATGGTCAGAGATCCATGATGAAACAACTCGCTCGATTGTTTTTCCAAGGTACTTTAAATTCGCTACCGGTCAGTAATTTTTGAAAACTTCCAAATTGGGTTTCTTCAGGAGAGGTTTAACATGAGCAACCTTCTGGCTATCAGGGAAGCAACCACAAGAAAGAGATCTATTTACAATAATTGTGATATACTTAGCAAACACATCAATATTTTGTTTTATTAGCGAAGTTGGTACTTGATCAAGTTCACATGATTTTGATGGCGATTTCATGATGAGTTTCTTGATCTCCGTAACACTAGTAGGCTCAAACATAGACAGTCTATATTGTGGATTCTTGCGTGACGGTGTTTGTGATAGAATGGCAGGTACTGGGGGAAAAGAACGACGGATATTCTCAATTTTTGTGACAAAAAAGTTTGAAAAAGCATTTGGTAGGTCCTGATCGGAGTGTGTAGATGGAAGCACTGGAGTTTTGGGTTTATGAAGCAGCTTTTCAACAATGTTAAAGAGTTTTTTCTGATCGCCAGAGCTCTCTTCCACAAGAGATGAGTAGTGAGTTATTTTTGCCTGGTTAATCATGTTCTTCACAATATCACGTTGGTTACAGTATTCTTGCCGATGGACTCCAAGTTTCCCATTGTCACGCCATTTTCGCTCAAGGTGACGGCGAATTTTCCTTGCAGCACGGATATCATCATTGAACCAGGGGGATTCAGATTGTAGTTTAACAGTTCGAGTTTTTTGCGGAGCATGATCATCCAATATGTTACGGACAGTAGATTCAAATAGACTGACACAAGAATCCAGCTCACCATCTTTAAGGTTTACATTTTCGAGTTGAGATTCAATATCATGACATAAATCTTTAATAGTTACATTTTTCCAGTGGCGAGTAGTTACAGAAATGGTAGGTATAGGAGGTTTTTTAAGGTTCATATTGACCATGATTGCATAATGATCAGATAACCCAGGATGGATAGTTATATTCGAGATGAGAGGTGAAGTATTTTCACGCGTTATCATGAGGTCAAGACAGTGACCATATCGATGAGTGGGTGCTGTGATATGCTGGATTAGTCCATGAGCAGAGAGCAGATCTTTAAACTGATTTGCATAATTGTTTGAAGTGATGTCCATATGACTGTTAAAATCGCCGGTTAAAATAATGTCAGATGGGTGCAAGAGATAATCCACAATTAATTTCTCAAATTCCTGTAGAAAAATGGAGAATTTTACATGTTTACCATTAACATCCCTTTCTGGTCGATACATATTAACTAGGCGAACAGATCTAGAGTTGCACGTTACCTCAGCATGCAGAGATTCAAATGTTAGGTAGTCAATGTTAACATTTTTCATACTGACAGATAAACTGGACCTAAAGAGAAGTGCAACTCCTCCACCGGTCTTTTTTGGTCTGGGGATATGATGGAGAGAGTAGCCAGCATGGGTGCACTCACGGGGTAGCAAGTCATCATCAGGTTTAAACCATGTATCGGATATAGCAACAAGATCCAAATTGTTTTGAAGTACAAAGTCAACAAATTCATCCGGTTTGATGCATATTGATTGAGTGTTCAAGACACAGAGCTGAAGTTTAGACTCATCATGAACTTTTGGAGTTGAAGTTATGCCAATGTCGCTTGTTGATGTGGTTAAGTTCACTGTTGGGGGTTGGTGAGGCCGGAGTGCTCGTTGTGTAAGTCTGTCCATTCTACGGCGACCAGCTGTTTTACCTCTATGTGTGCGGCGGTATGTTTGGAGTTGATTGGCAAGTATTCCAAGACAGTTCAATTGACTCAATGCTGAATAAGATAGAGCTGCATCAGTACATGGAGTATTGCGAAGATTGAGTAATTCATTACGGCTGTAGGAAATGTTATGGAGCTGATGAGTGGCGTTTGTGGGTGTGTTAATCAGTGTTTCAGGTCCAGGGTTTGGGTTTATGTCACCAGAAATTAAGAGCTCCAGGTGAAAGGTGGCAGATGAATTATCATAATATGAAATAGGACAACTCAAGAATTTAAGATGGCGGATTTTTTTTTTTTTAGCATACAAGATGTAGGTTGCTTGATGTAGGCTGCATATTATTCTAAAGATGAGTCATTGAGACACAATGGTCCAGATAGCAGGAGTAGAATAAACAGGATGTAGACCTCCATTGTCTAATCACAAAGTTGTTTATCCAAACAAAGGCTTGTGGTCAAGCTACAGGTTATAATCTGAGTCAGAGTTGACTCCACAAATAAAATGGAGATCCAAGATGTGTATACACTAAACAGTAAATTCTTACAGCAAAGACAGACAAAATATAAAAGTTTTTTCACTTATTATAAGAAAACAAATGTACCAATACTCACATAAAACGTCCAGTAGATTCCAGGTGTAATAAGAAATCCACTAGTATAAAAATGAAGACAAACTTGTAGCTACAAAACACTTACTTAGCACAAACACTGGAGAGCTGTTTTGAGTGGCTGCTTGTTAGGCGCTCATTGGGAGTATGGCAGTGCAATATTTGTCAAAGCAAGTTCTGTTATAGAAGCTACATCCGTCTCAGAAGATGACAACATCGAAGTACTAACAGTTGAATTGAGCAGTGTAGTAGTAACATCTGTCTACAAGCCACGAGCAGTTGACTACAAGTTCCCGCACTCTGTTCCACAAGTACACAGCAAACCACAGATCATCATTGGTGACTTTAACAGCCATAGCACCCAATGGGGGTACAAGGAAACCAACAAAGATGGAGAAGCAGTAGAGGAATGGATGGACACCAACCAACTCAGTCTCATTCATGACCCCAAGCTACCATCATCATTTCATAGTGCCCGATGGAGACGTGGTTATGACCCAGATTTAGCCATCGTCACCAGTAACATTGCAGGACTGTGTCAGAAGATCGTGTTGAACCCAATCCCATTAAGTGAACACCGGCCAAGTGGCATCCAAGTCAATGCAGCTGTAAAACCAACTAGTGTGCCTTTCAAGAGGCGCTTCAACTATAAGAAAGCTGACTGGAAAGGGTTCACCGACGAGCTAGAACAGAAAGTGAAACAAATTGCACCAATATCATGCAACTACGGCCGTTTTGCTGAACTTGTTAAGAAAACTGCAAGAAGACACATTCCACGGAGCTGTAGAGTGGAGTACATACCCGGGCTTTCAAAGGAAAGCTCAGAACTCTATGAAGAGTATGTCACCATGTTTGAAGAAGACCCTTTCTCTGATGAAACAACTGAAGTAGGCGATAAAGTGATGCAAAGAATATCTCAGGAGCGTCGCAAGACCTGGCACGCCCTGATAGAGTCAACTGATATGTCAAAGAACAGTAAGAAAGCATGGTCAATCATTTGAAACCTTCGTGGCGATCCCAAAGCACCACCTCAACAGCCCAAAGTCACTGCAAACCAAGTTGCTAACCAACTGCTATTGAACAGCAAAAGGGGAAATATGAAATATAAGACCAAACTAGACCGCAAAAAGTACAGCAAAGACCCTGGTCACACTAGACCCATGACTATATGGAAGAGCTAGAAAAGGGCATCTCTTCACTGAAGCCAGGAAAAGCAATCGGCCTAGATAACATCTCATCAGAGCAGGACCTGCTGTGAAGAAATGGCTGCTCCAGTTGTATAATCACTGCTTAACTACACACAGGCTTCCTAAGATCTGGAAGAAAGCACATGTAATGGCACTCCTGAAACCGGGAAAAGATCCATCGATTCCCAAGAGTTACAGGCCTATCTCACTTCTGAGTCATACGCATAAGCTGTTCGAACGACTCGTACTCGGCAGAATTGGACCAGTTGTTGACGAATTCCTCATGCAAGAGCAAGCTGGTTTCCGCCCCGGCAAGTCTACGACGAGCCAAGTACTCAACCTCACTCAGCACATCGAAGATGGTTTCGAGGAAGGGATGGTTACCGGTGTAGTGTTTGTTGACCTCTCAGCTGCTTACGATACAGTTAACCACAGATGCCTTCTCCGCAAGTTTCTGGAGTTTACCAAGGACATCCGTCTAACGGAACTGATTGAAAGCATGCTCGAGAACAGGCTTTTCTTTGTTGAGTTGGGCGGTAAGAAGAGCAGATGGCGGAGACTCAAGAATGGTCTACCACAGGGAAGTGTGCTTGCACCACTTCTCTTCAACATCTACACAAACGACCAACCGAGAAGTGAAGGTACCAGGCGCTTTATCTATGCAGATGACCTTGGTGTAGCTGCTCAAGACAGTGACTTCAGTATTGTTGAAGAACGACTCTCAAATGCTCTCAACGAATTAACCCCCTACTATGAAGAGAACCACCTTCGTGCAAATCCATCAAAGACACAGGTGTGTGCTTTCCATCTGCGCAACCGAGAAGTCAGACGCCAACTGAACGTCACCTGGTCAGGTACTCAACTTGAAAACTGCGATCACCCAGTATATCTAGGCATCACCTTAGATCGATGCCTTTCCTTCAAAATATTTCTGTCATAAAAAATCATGTATCAAATTTCTACAAAAACCTCTATTCTAAAAACTCGACCGATGAGGGCGCCCGCGAAAACATTTTAAGGGACCTGCCTCGTCTTGATCCTGTAGAGGCAGAGGACCTGGAACGTCCTCTATCTCTAGAGGAATTAGAAATAGCTGTTGGCCAACTTAGCAAGGATAAAACGCCTGGCCTGGACGGCCTGTCCGGTGAATTCTATCAAACTTTTTGGAATATTCTAAAAAACGACATATTTTCTGTTTTAAATTATTCTTTTCTCACCGGCGGGCTTCCTCGTTCGTTCAGGAGGGCGGTAATTACTCTTTTACTCAAGAAGGGAGATCTGGCCGACATAGCCAATTGGCGGCCAATCTCCCTTCTAAACAATGATTACAAAATCCTTGCAAGGTTGCTCGCTAACAGACTGAAAGAGTGCATCAGCAGCGTCGTAGGTGAGGATCAGACCTACTGCGTCCATGGACGTTCAATCCATGACAACGTAGGTCTGATAAGGGACATCATCGAATATGCCAATGAAAATGATGTCCCTTTAGCCGTGGTCAACCTCGATCAGCAAAAAGCGTTCGATAAAGTTGATCGCGACTACCTCATCGACACCATGAGAGCTATGGGCTTCGGAGACCGTTTCCTCGACTACATAAAAATCCTGTATAGCGGTTCCGAGACTTTGGTCAAAATCTGCGGTTCTCTGACGGCCCCCTTCTCCGTTGAGAAGGGCATCCGTCAGGGCTGCCCACTCTCGGGACTGCTGTACTCGATTGCTATTGAACCTTTTCTAAATCGCCTAAGGGGCGAAGTCGGGGACGACGGTTTCCGAATACCCGGCTCTGACGTTTCTTGCTCGGTGTCTGCGTATGCAGATGATGTTTCCATTTTTGTCACCTCCGAGCGCGGCTTTGACGCGATCAGAGACACTATGATCTCTTTGGTCGCGCCTCTGCCGCGCGCCTAAATACGAGAAAAACCCAGGGTTGTGGGCAGGATCTTGGATCGGGCGAAGCGACCGGCCGCTTAATTTTCGTGGAATGACGATGGCCTGTCATTCCTCGGAGTTCATTAGGAAATACCAAAAAGTACACAGACAAAAACTGGGATATTTGTAAAACCCGTTTATTCAAAACTCTCGCTAGCTGGTCTGGCATCTCGACCTCCCTTTCTTTAAAAGGGAGAGTCTTGATTGCCAACCAGCTAGCTGCATCCAAAATATTTCACTGTCTGGCGGCACTGGCCCCGCCAGACGATTTCCTAAGTGAACTCCAACGGCGGCTGGTCGATTTCGTCTGGTCCAACAAAAAACACTACCTTAAAGAACAAATTGTGTATCAGAAACCTGACAAGGGGGGGTTCGGCCTTGTCAACCTCCAGGCACGAGTTCTCACCTTCAGACTATCACGTATTTTTCGTTACCTTGAAGGAAATTTTCATAACTCTTTTAATTTTCTTCAATATCATCTCCGTCGCTATAAAAAATTAAATTATGATTTTCATCTCTTTTTTATGAATACGGATCCACTTTATGACATTGCAATGCCATCTTTTTACGGTGAGATCATGCGTGCCTGGAGGTTGTCTGGAGCTCGGTTAGAAATAATACTCGACTCAGTCAGCCATGTCCTTAATCTACCCATAAATATTCCTTTAATTCAAAATGCAACTGACGATGGCGCATCCCTCTCTGAGCGGCTCTCGACGCGTGGGGTCGGCCTGGTGAGGGATCTTCTGAACTTTTCCTCTGGATCGTGGCACCAGCCTAATGACGTCGTCATCTCTTCTTCTAGCACATATCGTCCTCCATCTTCACGACTTCTTCAAAAACAGCTTTCTTCGATGCACGCGACTCTCATAAGATTGTTCCCCTCTCTATTCAACGAAAGAGGATTTCACCTACCTCTTCTAGCTCTACAAAATGTTCCTTCAAAACCAGATCGTCCCCTCAACGTCATCATCAACAACTTGGACAATGCTATCTCCGCACCATCCAAAGCACTCTACAATATCATCAACACCAATTTCAACCCGCATCCTTCACAAGAAACATCGTACTGGCATAAAATGGATTCTGGAGAACAACACAAACATTCAATGGAACAATATCTACCGTCCCCAACATCCAAAAAAAGGGGGACTACAATTTTAAACTACTGCACAACATTCTACCGTCACTCCAAGTTCTACATCATCTCAACCCGGCCATCTCTTCAACATGTGGATGGTGCGGAGACAAGGGGACGATCTGCCATCTATTCATCACGTGTCCGTCTATTCAACCTCTACTCAACTGTCTCCACAGTCTTCTTCACCGGCTTCTTCCTGATCTACTTCTGAACTTTGACCTCTACTGGGCCTTGATCCCATGTGCTAGGGGGGCCCGCAACAGAGGCGGTGCGCCTGTCAAACTACCTTATCGTCAGTTGCAAATATGTCATATACAATCTTTACCGAACCTCTAATTTCATTGATCCTCTTTTAATTTTTACTCACCGTATCAAAAACAAAGTTATTTTCGAATACAACTATTTTATGCTTGTCAATAATGATGATGAATTTCTAAAACAATGGAATATAAATAATACTTTGTTCATCATCATTAATGACAAGCTGACATGGCTGATTTAAACCCGGTTAGAATTATTTAATTTGCTCCTCCTTTGTGACTACTCTCGGTCACCCTTTCATCCCCTTTGGGGACCTTTCCTTTTCTCCGCTCTAACTCTATTCTTTGGAAGCCACTGGAGTGGGATATAAGGCCCACACCAGTAATGCCAGTGGCTTCACCACCCCAGGGGAACCACGGTGGGTTCGGCACACGCCAAAAAACGTGTTGCCGCACCCACCGTACTGGAACCCCTTTCCTTCTTTTTTCTTCGATTTTTCTTCGATTTTTTCCCTTTTTCTGAGGAGCCAAACACACAATGGTTTAAGTATTCACTGTATTACTTTTTTGTCAAATCTGTATCTGTACACTATTTTTTTCAAGTACGGCATATTTGCCTTTTCTGTTAACTTAAGAATGTAATTATGTTTCCCAATTTGTTAAATATTCCTTGATTATCTAATAATTATCTGTATTTATTTACAATTCTTTTATTGTATATTTTGAGGGGGCATCTAAAATAGTATATTCCCCCCCCCCCCACTTTCAGTGGACAAAAGCACCCAAATGTTTTGTTCAGTAAATATAACACCGAAAATATCGGTGCTGTTGTACGAGAAAGCCTAAGGGGGAATTTGGTCATCAGTCGGCTTTATTTATTTATTTATTGTTTGTTCTATTGAATGGAGTTATACGACTCCTTTTATTTCACATCATCATATACATTGACACGAATCTTCAAATAACAAAATTACTCAATAAATAAATTGCCATTAAATAGCATTAACATAGACAACTGGATAAAAAATATATGTAATATATACAAAAGTAATATATACAATTTAGAGTGACAATATAGTCACGAAAACAGAAAAATTTAAATTAAGCCAAATTCAGAGCAAAGCAACCAACCCCTTGGGTAAAGGTCGAAAATTAATAATCAAACTTCAGCTCATTATTATGAATGTAACAAAGAGCATTGTTTCTAGTATAACATAATTCGAAAGACTTTGAATTCATTCTGCTCGTTTCCATATAAATGAAGTGTTTTAAACTCTTTCTGAATTGTGTAATGATGTCGATTTCCGCCGGTCTAGAATAATTGTCAAAAACTTTTTGACACCGAATATTCCAAATTTGTCTAAGCATTTTAACTACGATGACAGCCTGAACCGGTTTTAATTTATATCCCAGAATTCTGTTAGTGTCATTTAAGTAAAAATGTTTGTTCCCCGAATATTTTCTGAGCAGATGTTCAACAGAGATCCAGGCTTCTGAGATGTTCGTGAGATTCTTCTTCCATATTACAAAGGGGACAAGTCAATTCCTTAACTATGTCATTTTTTATACAAAACATCCTTGGTAGGTAAGATCCTATGTTTTAATTTATACAGAAACTGTTTATCGTCAGGATCCATTAGAATTTTTTTTAAGCCGCTTTTACATATCAAAGACCAGTCGAGATCATGACTATAATGAAAGATATTTTGCCAAATCGTTTGGACTGGAGGAACAGAAAATTTCTTAAGAATCAAATTAACATAATTAGTCTTAGTGTTAGTTTTATGAATCGGAGTAGACTCGTTATCTTTATCATTAATAACTAGCCAATTACATATGTGGTTAGCTGGCCCTTCTCTCTTTTCTTCAATCAAGTTATAATTAATATGCTGTTTAAGACGCAATACTATTCTACCAGCATTGATATTCTGTATGGCACAACATTGTGCAATTTCCTGGAAGGAAATTAGTTTTCCCTCTCTAGTAACATCTTTAATCTTACGAATACCAACTGATTTAAGCAAGGGGCCACCAAAAGTAGAATTATCTTTTTTGACCGTAACATTGTTCCATAAAGGAACATGTCTGGTTTCTAGGACACTCGAAAACTTACACTCTAACTTTCCCCCTATCTTTTCAAATGCAAGGATAAGATCACTATAGAAAGGCGTAGTTTTTAGAGACTTTTTTCCCGTTGGCAAAAATGTACCATCCCAAATGATCAGTAGCACTAGCTTTATTAATCCAATAGTCAAAAAATAATTTCCATTTCCCTTGTGAGGAGGAGTAGCGCGCCAACCAATTCAACTTAAGACTCATTAATTTGCAGTTAACGTCAACAAGACCCATTCCCCCAAATTCTTTCGGACCGGTGACTGTACTCCTTTAATTTTTTCAATCTTACCATCCCAAAAGAATTTCCAAATCATATCACTCATCTTCTTAATAACTTCTACCGGACAGGCTATAACACTGCCCAGGTAATTAATACCTGACCCAACTAAATTATTTACAATAACAACCTTACCATTATAGTTTATAATTACGTTCAGACCATTTATCTAAAGTACAACGGATTTTATTTATTCTTGGTTCCCAATTATCAATTGGTGTGACATCGTTCCCGACAATAATCCCTAAGATTTTGAGCTTATTACACGGTTTATCAGTTCTATTATTCCATTTTCCGTGCCACAAACCCTTTAGAACTTTCTCTATATTGAGTTTAGACCACTACCTTTACAACAGGTATTAAGGATGTTCTGAATAGCATCAAATTCATCGTTATCACTGACAAAGAATGTAGTGTCGTCAGCATGTTGTATTAATATATAGAATAAAGGAGCGGGGACAGAGGACGCCCTGTCTGATCCCGAAAGACTTTAACCGGAGAACCAATACAATTATTAATAATGATATTACAATTAGGATTACTATACAACAGTTTAACCCACTTAATCAAAGATGGAGGAATCCCCATTTTCGTCATAACAGTAAACATGTAATTCCAACTAATTCTATCAAAAACCTTCTCTTGATCTATACTAATGAGAGCGGCCTCCAAATTGTCTAAATTAAGATAATCGATAACATCACGCAAGACCATAAGATTGTCTTGAATTTTCCTTCCGACAATCCCGCAAGTTTGTTCTTCTCCTATAAGGAGAGGCATAATATGTTTTAATCTATTTGTAATAACTTTGGATAAAATCTTATAGTCAACAGTGAGCAAATTGATAGGGCGTCAGTTTTTCAATTCACACCTGTTTCCCCTGTTTTTATAAATAAGTCTGATTAAAGCAGAATTCATAGAGTTACACAAACGGCCATTTTTGAAACAATGATTATAAACTTCTAAAATATCAGAACTGACAGTGTTCCAATAAGTTTGGTAAAATTCCACCGTAAGCCCATCCATGCCCGGAGACTTGTTTTTCTTCATTTGGAAGAGAGCTACTTTGACTTTGTCAGCCTAATATCTCTCTTTCTAGATCACAATAAATATTATCGGAATATATTTTTTCTCAGTTTTTGATGTAATGTCATTTAAATGCTCAGTAGAAATGACTTCCACTTTATACAGATCAGAATAGAAGTCATTGGCGCAGACTAACATAGTATAAGGTTGATCAACATATTTTCCTTCAGAATTAATCAACTTATCAATTTTACTATTTTGGATTTGTTGTTTTTCCAGATTCAGGAAGAATTTAAAAGCTTTTTCACCTTCATCTTTTATAGTATTCCTAACTCTAAATTTAGCTTTGGACCATTCATCCATCTCATAGTTTTTGAGCTGAGTCTCTAGATCTTTAATAACATCAGCATTTGAGCTTGGATTATCTATAAGTGAATTGTATCTTCTCTGTAAATCAATTTGTTTTTGTTTTTGATGATGTGCTTTTCTCTTTACCATAATCTTGAATGATTTCTTTAATTCTAAATTTACCACTTTCCCACCAATCAAGCAAGTCGTAGTTATCTTTTTGAGTAATCCAAAATTTCCAGAAGGTATCTATACGATAATTACAATCATTATCAGTGAAAAGAGTATTGTTACAAATCCACCTGCCTTGACCGTGTAAATTATTATGATCATGCAATTTCAAAGAAACAATAGAGTGATCAGAGAAGCCATGCGGATTAACCGAAACGTCTAAAACGTTACTAAGAAGATTCGAAGAAATGAAAAGATAACTATTCTGCTCGCCTGTTTAGTAGCTTTGTGATAATGTGTATAACATGCTTCTTCAGGACAAATAGTGCGCCAGACATCACAGAGGTCTTTTTCAATTAAAACATTCTTAAGAATAATTTTACTAGCATCCTTAATGTTAACATTATCAATATTGCAATTAAAATCCCCACCAATAACGCAATATTCGTTCACAGTAATGTTATCACTCAGGCCATCGAAAAAATAGCCCCTGTCGTACGATTCGTTTGGAGCATAAACCGAGGCAACAGAAATAGTGGAATTGTTCCATTGAATTTGACCTTTTATCCATCTCCTTTATCATCCCTATCAATATTATCAATATCTAAACCGGATTTGTCAGAAGTAAGAATAGCTACCCCCCTGGACTGACGATTGCCATGACTAAAAACCATCTTCCCCTGCCACTGTTTGCTCCAAACTGATTCGTCAATTTACTTCACTATGTGTTTCTTGAAGAAACACATAGTGAATCTAGTTTCTATCCCCGGTCCTTGCTGATATTTTCATGGAAGAGTTTGAAAACTCTTCCCACATCACCGCCGACCTCCAACCAAATCTGTAGCTCCGATATGTTGATGACACCTTTGTGGTTTGGCCACACGGCAGAGACACACTCCAGGATTTCCTACAACATCTCAACCAGCAACATCCGAGTATCAAGTTCACCATGGAAACAGAAGAAGATGGCAAGATCTCGTTCCTCGATGTCGGCATTTCCAGAAACCATGACGGCACCCTATACCACAACGTTTACAGAAAGCCTACCCACACAGACCGTTATCTGAACCAGCGCTCCTTCCATCACCCTAGCATCAATTCATCAGTCAAGCGTACCCTCGTTCAACGCGCCTACAACATCTGTGACAAGGACAGCCTTCCCAAGGAGCTACAGCACATCCGAACTACCCTCGAGCGCAACGGTTACAATCCCAGCAAGATCAGCACAGCGAAGCCGGTTCCAAACCCAGAACACAAGGTAAGTGATCTAACCCTTCCTGCTCGTCTCCCCTATCTAGGTTCGACGTCTCACAAACTACAACGCATTATCCGACAAGCGGGCATCCAAGTGTACCACTCAGCTCCCAGCAAACTCCAAGTAGGGGGGTATTAACCCAAAATGTTTAGATGCCCCCCTCAATATATGTACCAACCTATAAGAAACAAGGAAAAATACTTTAAAAAAATCATTTGAGAGCGTTAACCCCCCGTACATGCCCCCTGAAGATCTGTTTTTGTGAAACGGCATGGCATCCTGACTTCTTGTGCAGATTACCTGTATACCGTCGTTGGGGTACCAGCCTATTTTGTTTAAAACACAGTGATAGGGAAGCAATGAAGAGAATATCACTTCAGCAATTAATTTAAAGTACTTTCTTATGTTTACCTGTTGCAATTTTAGCAAACTATTCCATGACAACCTTTCAATTGCCTTATGAAACAAAAAATCCGATTAAAAAGTAACATTTATATGAATAAAACACAGTGTTCCCGTGGGTTTATATGGATTGCAACTGAAGATTTTATTTCATTATTGAATCAAACTTATTTTATCCTTGAAAATTTATGGATTTGATATTTGCTTTTAACATTCTTCTAGAAAAGAATTAATTAATAAAATAGTATGAATGTAAAATAGAAGTTATTGGCCTCAGTTATGTTTTGAACCTAGCAAGTTCTTTTTCAGAGAAAGAACCTGCTAGGTTTGAGATGTAAGGCCAGTAACTACTATTTTGCATTTATATAGTACGGGTCCTTTAGGTTGGTAAGCAGTTTGCAACAGCCAATTCTCTATTTATAAAATAGTACAAAAATATATTTATACATCTTACTAACATTAACAACATATTTCATGGCTTAGCAGGGATTATGGATTGTATAATGTCAAAATGTATTTCTGTAAATGATACAGTAGATCTAATGCTCTTGAGCAAGTTCTGCTAGTATGTAGATGTGAAGCATCATCTTTAGATATAGTAAGATTTGCGATGACATATTGAAATAATCTCTTTTGAGAAGTAAGGGTTCTGAGAAGAACCTTTGGTTAACTCAACATTTCGATTTGTATGCTTTGATCATCTTCTAGGAGAATGCGGAATGCTGGTGCAGGAGGGGCTAAAGTAGCTTGGTGGAGGAGTTCTGATCACTAGATCTTTGGGCTTGCTTGTACCATTCTTGTAGATGTAGCTATTACCTTAAAAAATGAATTACATTTATAATTAATTATGTGTGAAATAATGTATCTATTATTATACAATTTATTTATAGAAAGTGAAAGATAATATTGTAACAATTTTTTTTTAAATGTGCTTAAATATCAGCTGTTTTAACCAACCACACACCATCCCTTAAAAACATTCAAATAATAAATCCCATATCCCACTATTTTATTTTAAGCTAGGTTTCAACTTCAAAGGTTCAGGGGTTACACAGTTGTAAATCTTAAATTTATTTGGGAACTACCAACTTTGTGCTCTTTCACTTACTATTACTATTATATCATCATGATTGTACAAACTATACTATTTCTATGACAGTAACCACAAACACAATGTTCCCAAGTTAACTCCCATGGAAATTTCTTGCAGTAATACATGGTGAATAATATTATTATTAAAAACAAACTTACCCAACTAAGGTCACAGATAATAACTTCTGTCACTGCCCAACTTTGCCAGCAAACAATCCTTTTAGATGATATGATGTATGTACATTTACTAACCTAAATATATAATTGTCTTAATTGAGTTAAAACCCATCAACCATGTCAACAAACCACGAACAGCTGATTAGTAACCATTCTAGATTATACAGTGTGTCTCCAAAAAAAATGCAAACAAAATTTAACGGAATGCCAGACGTAGAATGAGTAACCAGCATAGATAATATAGGTATGGTTTGAAAGATACACTTTTCCACTTTAAAATGAGTACTTTTCCAAGAGAGGTCAAATTGACGATGGGACCAAGTTTTCAATTTTAGGCATTGGGACAAAGGTAGCCTAATTGCCTCTGTGTGGATAATTGCTTGGCCTACAAAAATGTGTTTAGCGAGTAAACACAATTCTAAACACTTTCTTGCTATCAGTTTGTAAACATGTTTACATGCTAAACATTTTTAGCATGAGGACGGATAGTGTTTAGCCATTGAAAATTGATGTTTAGGAATTGGACATGTGCGTTCAGCTAGTAAACATGTTTACAAACTGATACCAAGAAAAGTGTTTACTTGCTAAACAGTTTTTTAGAGTATTATGTAATGTGCTTAATTAACTTGTGCAACCGTGTACTGTCAATTCATTTTTCGTCAAACATTGATCATGGTTGGTGTTCAGCTAACTAACGAGCAGAGAGTTTTTTGTGTCACGGAGTACATCCGTACTGGAAGAGTAAATGGTGTTATCGATGCATTTATGCAGCGATTCCCAGATCGAGATCCACCTGCAGCCAGCACTATCTGGAGAAACCTGCGAAAGTACTGGAGGGAGGGTACCAGCCTCAATCTCAATCGAGGGCGTTCCGGGCGACAACGGACTGGGAGGTCGGCGGAAAACATCGAATTGGTGGAGGCGCAGCTGGATGCCAACCCGCATGTCAGTGCGAGACGGAATGGACTGGGCCTACCATGCCACGTTCAATCGCATCACTCCCGGCTGCACCTGGGCATGCACCCCTACCAAATGCGCGTGCGACATCGGCTACCGCCGGATTTGCCAAGAGACGGTTGAATTTTTGTCGTCAGTGGGTCGTCGACCAGCTGCGAGGCAGATGTGCGATTCGTCCATCATCTCGTCATTAGCGATGAAGCTGGATTTTTTCTCTCGACGGAAAAGTCAACTCACGCAATGTTCGAGAGTACGCCCCCAAACAACATCCACCTCCTTTCAATTACGAGCACAACTTCCAACGTGAGAAAGTGAGTGTCTGGGTTGGCCTCTGCGGCAGTGGCCTCATCGTCAGACCGGTGTTTTTTCAGGGCAACCTCAACGGCCGGCGTTACCTTGAGATGTTGAATGATGATGTCATCCCCATCCTTGAGGAACATTTCGAGGTTCAGGAGCGAGGTGTGTTTAGGCGCCTGTGGTGGGCTCAAGACGGCGCTCCGGCTCATCGTCTACTGGCAGTCCAAGACCGCCTTCATGAAGCGTTCGGAGACCGTGTCATAGCGTTGAATCATGTGCATGAATGGCCACCGAGATCTCCAGACCTCACCCCGTGTGATTTCTACCTCTGAGGATACTTGAAATCCAAGGTGTACACGACTCCCCCTCCGGACCTGCAGACTCTCCGTGACAGAATAACAGCTGAGATTGACATTCTGCGGCAGACTCCAGATGTTGTTAGGAGAGCGATGGGAGACATGGAGAGACGATGTCGCCTGTGTATCGAGCGAGAGGAGGGCATGTTGAGGGGAAGGGATGTAATCATCAACAGTTCATCCACATTGCAACACTTGCACATCTAAACAAAATCGATTATCACTGCATTTAAAAACTTGATCCCATCGTCAATTTGACCTCTCTTGGAAAAGTACCCATAACTCTGTCAAAAATTATCAGATTTGGACGTTTGATGTCTCATTTTAAAGTGGAAAGGTGTATCCTTCAAACTATACCTATATTATCTATGTTGGTTACTCATTCTACGTCTGGCATTCCGTTAAATTTTGTTTGCATTTTTTTTAGACACACTGTATGTGTGGTACATAATCACATATACAGTCTGGTAACCACCATTATGCATGTCTCTACAGTGCATATGGAGTCAGGGAACCTTTACGTTAAACTGACAACAGAGGGTGCCCTTCAAGAAAAACTTTCAGGGGGCATGTATTTCAGGGGGTTAGAAATATCATTTTTTTATTTTAATGATGTATTCTTGTTTCTAATAGGCCTGTACATGTTTTGAGGGGGGCAGAATATAAAAAAATCAAAAAAAGTGAAATACTACCCCCCCCCCCCCCCCTACTCCAAGGGCTTCTACACACCCACAAAGATCCCAGCAACAGAGCGGGAGTCTACAGGATCCCCTGTGAGTGCGGTAAGGTGTACATCGGCGAAACAGGACGGAATCTCCCCATCAGACTTTTAAAGACACCGAGCGCACGGCCGCAGAGGAGATTTCGAAAAGTCATCCATCGTCAAGCACTCGCACATGAAGGACCACCAGATAGACTGGCAGGCAGCCCAACTCATCACACCCATCAACGCATGGCACCCTAGACGCATCAGAGAGGCCATCGAGATCGTCAAACACGACACTGTGCCACAGGACATCGGCTTCTACATCAGCTACATTTGGCGACCACTGCTACAGACTGAAGGATCTTCTATATCCAAAGTCGATAACCCACCCCAGACTGAGGGATCTCCTATATCCTAAGTCAACCACCCTCCACCCCCTGTGCTTGTTAACAACTGATTCAGTTCAGTCAATTCGTCTTAACTCTGTTATATATCACATCTACAACATTCTCATTCCACAAACCGACCAGCTAGCTGAAAAACTCTTTGTTAATCTTAAAGCTCACATAGATGACATTCAAGGTGGTATTGTCATCTTTGGGGGTGATTTTATCTGTACTTTACACCCCTCCCTGGACCGTTTTTGTTCGCCCTATGAAAAACGTCAAAAATAGCCTCTCTTTTAAACG
>CM055822.1:40063172-40289311 GCA_029582265.1 Zoroaster sp. YZ-2022 | reverse complement strand
TATTACCCCAAAAATCCCGGGCCTAAAACAGGCACTTGTTGGCATGGGAGATAATATTATCCCAAATACCGGCTCTGAAACTGGTGGTCGCTTGCTTGGCATGGGAGATAATATTATCCCAAATACCGGGCTCTGAAACTGGTGGTCGCTTGCTTGGCATGGGAGATAATATTATCCCAAATACCTGGCTCTGAAACTGGTGGTCGCTTGCATGGCATGGGAGATAATATTATCCCAAATACTGACTCTGAAACTAATGGTCACTTGCTTGGTATGGGAGATAATATTATCCCAAATACCGGCTCTGAAACTGGTGGTCGCTTGCTTGGCATGGAGATAATATTATCCCAAATACCGGCTCTGAAACTGGTGGTCGCTTGCTTGCATGGGAGATAATATTATCCCAAAAACTGGCTCTGAAACTGGTGGTCGCTTGCTTGGCATGGGAGATAAAATTATCCCAAATACCTGGCTCTGAAACTGGTGGTCGCTTGCTTGGTATGGGAGATAATATTATCCAAAATACCGGTCTTTGAAACTGGTGGTCGCTTGCTTGTCATGGGAGATAATATTATCCAAAATACCGTGCTCTGAAATTGGGTCTGCGTCTTCGGCCACCTTAAATTGGTTTGAGTTGGAGTTGGAGTTGGAAAGTCAACCCTGAGCAAATAATTATTTTGTTTTCATAATGTACAGTAATCAAACGCGTTTAATATTTCAAGTAATTACAAAGCCTCCACTGGATACTAGATATGTTATGTTTTAGCTGAACTATAACAAAATGTATCAAATTATGAATAAAGTGTGAACTGATTTAGTTCACTTTGAGAATATTTGCTGTTTTAAGTTGACTGTTTAAATCATATCACATGTACAATGCACTCAGTGACTGGGTACAGTAAGCGGATTAGCGTTATCTCTGTTGGGCTGTGCGTTTGTCCGTGAAACCTGAATGTGGGATCTTCCATTCACAAAATGGGTGGAACAAAGTGGTAAGGTTTAGAGAACAATAATCTTTACACTGATGTGAAACCAAGACAAAATATTTCACAAAAGAAAATCACTATTTATTTACCATTACAAACCAAATCACAATGTCTATTCAATATACAATTAATATCCAAATCAGTCTCATCATTTTTGATAGATTATGTAGTAGGTGAAGAATGCATAACACGAGTAAAGCAATGGAGAATGACTTGTCGAATGCAGAATCAGACGTTGGCTGTCATTGGTCACTATGTCTTTGTAAAAAATACGGTGGTTTTTTCCAACCAATCAGAATTAGCTTTACATCAATGGAAACAGTAAGATCTGATCTGTATGGTGGTCGTTTACCCTGTTGAAATTGATACTCCAGTAAGGAAATATGTCAAGAGAACGCCGCGCGGAGCGGTTAAAAATGAGCCCTTCCACAGGAAAACAGGCCAAACTCGGAGTTTTGAAAGCAAAACATACGGTGTTTTTTTTCTTCCCCAAAAATATTTATGATATATATTAGGACTGCAATGAAACACAATTTATAAAACCGTTTTACCCGGTGAAATAGCCTGCACGGTTAAAAAGTAATTACTTAAAATGTGTGGAAAAGGGGCGTTTTAAGACCGTTTTTCTACTAATAAATGTGTGTTCAGACAGAAAATCGCTTATGTGAACATGACAAATTCATATGAGCAGTGGCGTCATGTCCCGACCTTAGAAAATCCAGCAGATATAGCTTCAAGGGGGATTCATCCGAAACTGGATGCAACGCTCTGGTTTCGGGGGCCAGCATTCCTTTGGGAGCCGGAATCCACGTGGCCGAGATCAGAAATTGTCAGAGTACTACCAGCCAAAGACCCGGAGGTCAAGCGGGTTCACGCCACCACCCTAAGGACCCGTGAAGGTTCCATGACTGTGGATCAGCTGATTGACTGGTGTTCAACCTGGAGGCAACTGAAGATAACAGTGGCATGGATACTGCGAGCGCAGAGGCTCTTCAAACAGCGCCGGGTATCAAGTGTTAAGCCAGAGGCAGTACAAGATGTGAGTCCAAGTCCCCTCAGTATTGACGAATTGGAGACAGCAGGCACAGAGATTATCAGATATGTTCAGCAGAGCCATGCCCACGCCGAGTCTGCGCGACAACTTGACCCTGTGATGGATGAAGTGGGGCTGCTGAGAGTTGGTGGGCGGCTCAAACACTCAAAGTTGCCAGTAGATGTCAAGCATCCGATAATCCTCCCAAAGGATTGCCACGTGTCAAGGCTGATACTTATCAGTGCCCATCAGAGAGTGGGACACCTTGGAGCCAACAGCACCCTCACAGAATTGAGACGCAAGTACTGGATTCCGAGGGCCAGCCTGTTGGTGCGCAGCATTATTGCAAAGTGTGTGTTGTGTCGTAGGTACCGGGGACGCCTACAGGTACAGAAAATGGCCAACTTACCGGAAGAACGTTTGGAATCAGACCAGCCAGCCTTCATGAAGTCTGGTGTTGACTACTTTGGGCCTGTTGACATCAAGCGAGGCCGTAGCGTTCTAAAACGCTATGGAGTGATTTTCACCTGCATGGCTAGCCGAGCAGTTCATCTGGAGGTTGCACAAGACCTCTCTGCTGACTCTTGCATCAATGCAGTGCGGAGATTTGCAGCGCGACGAACCGTCAAGTTCCTGAGATCCGACAACAGAACTAACTTCGTAGGTGCCAAACTCGATGATGAAGGCCTCCATACACTATTCTGCGAGGTAGAGGACATTCTGAACAGCAGACCTATCACCAGAATCTCTAACGACTATGAGGATGAAGCGGCACTTACACCCAACCATCTGTTGCACCCGGACTCCGACCAAAGGCTACCCCCTGGCATCTTTGTCAAGGAAGACATATACCTGAAGAAGAAACGGCGACAGGTTCAGTACCTGACCAACGTCTTTTGGCGGAGATTGAGCCGCGAATACCTAGTTAGACTACAGGAGCGACAGAAGTGGCACAAGGAGACTCGGAACATCAAGGTTGGAGACGTGGTTCTTGTTGCGGACAGCAACCTCGTGCGGAACAGATGGCCTATGGGGCGAGTCACTGGGGCTAGTCCAAGTGAAGACGGCTTGGTGACAAATGTCACAGTCCGCACTGGGTCATCAGAACTGAGGAGGCCTATCACCAAGCTGTGCCTCTTGCTGGAAGCAGACTAACGTCGCCATTCAGATTCGAGTGCTTAACCCTTTCGATCCCACGGGCTCTAAAAAGAGCCTTTGTTGTGATACGCTTCGATCCCCGAGGGGCTCTAAAAGGTGCCGTGAATCGGCATGCCCTTGACGACTATGGCTACTTAATTCACCACCTGAAAAATGCTTGAGTGGTTTTGGGGTTGGCGCCCTCTATTGACAGGAATGCAGTGTATAAAAGTTCATGAAGAAAAAGCGCGTCATCTTTTTTGCGGTTTCCGGTGCTAGTCCACTAGCTTTCCACAACGGTCAGTTTTTAGTTGCAATCATGATGATGGAAACAGACATAAATGATGGCATTTTGGCTGAGATTTTGGCAGACAGTGGTTCAGAATCAGATGACGAAGAAACGGATGAGGAAAGTACATTAGAACAAGTACAACTTCCACCAGTGGAATTCGTTCAAGAGGTAGGCCTAAATCACAGTAAAAATGAATAACTAACAACAGTTAACATTAGTCGTTACTCTTCCGGGCCCAATGCAAATTAATGTAATTCACATATTTTCCTAGGCTATAGCGTAAATATTGGATGATGTTTTTGTATATGTCTCAAGAGGTTTACAACTGTTGGAGATGAGGAATGTAAATTTTGAAAATGGATCCCTTGAATAGGATTGACCAAATCCCCAACCCTGGACTGGGTCCAAAAAGTCATGCACAATTTTTAGTAGTTTGTTGCGGTAATAGGCCTATTTGTGTTAATTGAAACAGCAAGTTGAAGTATAGATATAGCATAGAATGTTTAGCATCCACCCATAGCCGGTCGTGCTATTTAATTAGCGTCAACAAGCTGAAAATGCACTCTTTGTCTCACGCTTCCAAAAGAATAGCCTCGTATTCGAAAGGCCCTTATATTTATAAGTCATATAACACAAGAAGTTGGGGGAATTCACTTTCACAATCCCACATTAAAACAACAATTTATCGGCAACGAGTTTTGGAGAGTGGATGGAAGTATATTTCTTTTCTCAGCACAATATTCATTTTGCGCATGAGCCCCTGTGGCCTGTGTGCACATGCAGCAAAGTAGCATTGAGATATTGTATTTACAAATGTATGACCGAGATTAATCCTCCTTTTGCCTTGTTTTTCTGTTGCAGCCGACCTACCAAGGTGATTGATAGCCGACCGAGATCAAGGAGGACGACAGGAAAGTTAGATTTCCGATCTGGTTGGGAACGACGAGACCATTACGAGTGTGGACTGTGCAGTTCACTGGAAATTCTGGCCCCACCGGCGACTTTGCCACACTGTCGGCAGTAGAGATCTTCAAGCTGTATTTTTGTCAACTTGTGTGGAATATGCTCGTCGACGAGACTAATCGCTATGCGCAGCAAACATAGAACTCATTTCCTGATGAACAATTCTCCTGGCACCCAAACCAACATTCCAGAAATGATGGTATTTGTGGCACTTCTCATTGCTATGGGCATAAACAAATCCTCTCAATACAAGATGTACTGGTCGACATCTGAAATTCTTCACATCCATTGTATCCGTCGATCACGTCCCGTAATCGGTTCAGTTCAATTCTTCGGTTCCTCCACATCTCAAATAACCAAATTCCTCGTAGAGCCTTGCTAAACGGGACAAACTTTCCAAAGTTCGCCTTGATAGTCCGTCGTCCGAAGTTTCTCAACCTGTATAACCCTGCGCAGAATCTGTCTCCAGACGAGAGTATGTTGTTGAAATTCAAAGGGTTTAAGTTTTGTTCAGTACATGCCTAACAAACCTATCAAACGGGGTATTAAAAGCCTTCTCCTGAACGAGTCCAAAAACAGGATACACGTGTGCTTGGAAACTGTACACAGGAGCCGACGACACCCAAACTGTTTGTGATGCAGACGTAGATTTCAATTCATCAGACTGCCATACACACAAAACCCAACAGTTGCAGGAAAAAGTCGTCATTGATCTGTCCATGGACTTGAGAATAAGGGACACGTAATATATTGTGATAATTACTATACTAGCCCAGCTCTTGTAGCTAAACTTGCTAAACTAGATTCGGATGTTGTGGAACTGTTCGTTACACACTACACAGGGAATACCCCAGGCCGCAAACCCCAAAAACATAAATGAAGAAAGGAGATGACCCATTTTGGGGTGAAAGGTGAGCAATTGTGTATCGTTTGGCAAGACAAAAAATCTGTAACACACTTTTAACTAATGTAGGCAACACTGATTTGTCCAAAAGCAAATTCGGTGTAATAAAAGAACAAGTGGATTTTGTGATGTTATGAAGCCCAATTGTATTGAAGATTACAACAAAAACATGGGTGGAACTGATCTTGCCAACCAATGTTTTCAGTACTACAATCATACACACAGAAGCTTGAAATGGTGGAAAAGGTTTTTCCATATGCTGAATATCTGTATGTGTCAATAGCAGAGTAATATTCACCAGCAGGGAACAAAAAAATGTCAGTAATCTTGATTTTCGTATAGGGATTGTACAGGGCTTGCTGTTGGGTTGGGAACGTAACGCAACAAGTCAGTTGAGATACCATATTCCTATTGAGTTGACAGGGCAACAGCACTATCCTGGCAAAACCCCAATGGAAAAAACGCGACTGTATTGTTTGCAGTAACCGAAAATTAGGCAGGCGAAAACAAACAAAGATGATCTGTAAACAATGTACACAACCTATGTGCATAGTTCCTTGCTTTGAGAAATACCACATCACTTGATTGTAAACTATACTATTTGTTCAACCCCCCGTTCAATGTTGGGAATGGTCGGACAAGCCGCAGATTACAGTCCAAACCAACATTGAATTGGGGTGGGTGCTTATGGATTGTGATGTATTTACACTGAATACAAGTAAATGGTTCATTTCCAAGTACAAAAACAACAAAAATCCCAAAAAATTTATCCAAGCTATTGTTTTTCACATGGAAAAAAATCTTATACCTGTACCGTATTTGCATGAAATATCACCCATTTGTATTACTTTAGTGTAAATACTGATCTAATTATTTCGCTTTTTCACAATGTTTTTTCTCTCCTTTGTATACTCTATTTTACCATCATTTTTACATACAAATGAGAAAGTTAAAAGTGTCTATTCCTGCCGTGTGAGGGCGCACTTCAATGAAATTGTGAAAAAACCCACTGGTGCTGAAGTGACATTGGGCTCCTAATTACTGTGGTAAAAGAAGGGGTTCTCTCTGACATAACTGGCTGGTAATGAAAGGTTTAAAGCGGACTCTTATTCACATTAATCTTGGAACAGTATTGTTCTCTTATTTTGTATTTGTATGCGTCATTTGGATTGGTAATTGTTTTACCTTTCGTCCCACAACTAGGGAGCCGGGATGTTTTGGGATGGATGGATTATGCATAATTGCTCGATTGAGGGCGCTATAGATACCAGAGTGTGGATCACGAAAACCGTGTTTATCAGTTTCGTGGGAAGAAATCATTCAATTTGTCAAGGTTTATAGGACCCTGATCCCAAACCAGCGGTGAGGACATTCCTTAGTTTTTCTAGATTTGCTGTGATTCACATTTTTGGTGTCGTTGATTTGGAAGTTAAATTTGAAGGTAAAATAAGCGGCGTTATGCCACGGGACGGGATTTATAATTATTGCCGGGTTTATGGAACTAGTAATGCTTGGAGACACTTCAGTTAGACTTTGACATAAATTCTGCCTACATTGGGGCCCAACTCCTTGCACAATCATGATCAGAACCTGTTTAAATTATTCCGACTCTTTAGGCGAATATCTGTAGTAAATCTGTTGTGACTTTGGATTGATTTCCGTATTTGTTGAATTATCTGGGGCTCTATTCAGAAGCGTACGTTGCCGTTGCAGGCAACAGCGCCCTCTTTGGGGTGGAATTGTATTTTCCTTCTTTTGAAGCTTGTTCCTTGCTCTATGTTATTCTAAGTTTGGCTGTTGATTATACATATATTGTTTACTTGTTATCTGTATTTTTTATTATAGTTGACGTGGCATCAGGCAACTGTCGTGGCATTTAGGGGCAGTTGTATGTCGGTACCTGAGAGCGAATAAACCATGCAGTGTTTGCATTTAAACCGTCGTTACAAAACGAAAACAAGCAAACAATTATTTTAACAAGAACATTGTTTTAATGGTTCAAATATAAAGGAACCGAACACAAATAAGCGAACAAGGAACGTGAATTTTCTGTAATAAATGTTTCTGTAATAAATTTAATAAATAGTGATGCAATTTAAAAAATCAACAGTCTCTTTCATTTTAACCTTGATTGTTGAATACCTTCAAAATATTTATCATCCAATACATATCGGGGGAAATACGTTCAATACTACGTTGCAGCTTGATTTTTACATAAAATACTGGGATCTCATTCGATATTCTTTCAGGCATTACCCTCATTCGCAACTGTAAAAAGGGTATGGGTAATCAAATTCCTTGGCCAATTATTAGACACATTAAGCCATCAAGTGCAATTTCGTTCACACAGCTTATAATACGACTTAGTATCCCCGTTCGAACGACTTAGTATCCCCGTTCGAACGACTTAAAAAAAAATTACCATTCAATTGGCAGCAATGCGCTTCCGTACCTAATAGTGTTTTTTGTGCATATCATTTTGTTTAGCAACCAACTCGGTGTTGGAGAAATTATTTTTCCTTCAGGGTCCAGCAGTGAGAACGAAGTCGAGGAATCCCCAGGGGACGAGATTGGTGCTGGCTCCGTTTTTCAACACGATACATGTATAGTACATACGTGCTCATTGGAATATCATTGTTCTGTCATATTGTGCTATATGCGACTACCAGCAATGTCGGATGTTTCCGTGGGAGCTTGGCACGTTTTGCGAAAAATGATACATGAAATGGTGTTTACTTACACCGTATGAACGTGACCAACAATAGAGAAGTAATTTGTAGTCGTTGTCGAAATGAGGTCATTCCAGGGAGATGACATAAAGGCGCATCTTATCGAACCAGCTTGAGATGTCTGACGCGCTTCCATTGAATATCAACTCAACTTTGAGCCCAGTGTGATCATACAGGGAAAGCTTCACCTGAATATAGGTTAAATATCTGTGTTAATACATCATATTTTCTCGTTATTATATTGGAATTTAATAATGGGACGGCACAATATTGTTAATTACCGAATTAATATCCAAAAGTTAGCTTGATGTAAAGTTATCAAGGGGGTTAGTTACCAATAATACTTAAAGATTGACTACAACGGAATAATGATAAGTGCTGTGTTGCTGTTTTCGTTCAAGAAATGTGTAATGATTACTAACATATTATAATTCGATAAAACAAAAAATCAATTTGATCGGCGTTCTGCGACCCAGAAAAGCCCAGTTTCACCAAAAGCCCTCAACTCATGAATAATTCATACTTCGTGTGTGACGTAGCACCCATGACGTTTTGTTACCCCCACGCACAACAGTCCATCGTGTGTACTGTATGCATTTACCATACATGCAATGCGGAACAACAGCGGACAAGCGACATCTTCTAGACCGAAAAACAGCGAAAATGTCCGATAGCAGTGAATATTGGGAAGATCACAGTATAGATGAGGAAGAGGAGTTTCATATAGGCACTTCTGAGGATAGCGATATCAGCTCTAGCGATGAGGGGAGCTCCCCAGACGAGAGAGAAGGCGAAGACGATGACGAAGAAGTCGAAGTACGTGGCGCTGAACCATACCGGTTCGAGCCACTTGCGGCGCCTGCAGTTGACCAGCCCGGTGACGGTGATCGTCAGGCCGAAGACGACGAACCAAATCCTGATGATAGACGGCTAAACACAGACTGGTAAGCCCACAAAATGATTCGTGAATGAAATACTGAATGATGCTTCGTTTGATCAATTCGTTTCTGCTGTACGAAAATAGTTGTAGGCTATATACTTGACAAAAACATGAACGAACATGATGGAGACCCAAGGTACATAATGTAGTAGTACATGTACATGTGTACAATTGTACATGTGTACAATACATGTACAGTGGAAATTTGGGGGTAATTACTCTGTCTTGCGTTTTATGATTTGTTGGCAATATTAGCCAGTATTTATGAAGACATGATGGGAAAGTAATCACTGCTCAAAATTCAAATAAAATCATGATCTTTTACCATCATGCTTTAAGCATAATTGACATTTAGTCTTTCCCTTCAAATCAAAGGTTGTAGCCCCCTGCACAATAAAAATGTTTGATCTGCCCATGGGAAAATGTATCCCTTCGTGATGTACCTGTCCTTGATCAGTTCATGGGGGATGTATTTCAAGATCATTTTTTAAAGTAGTGCAACCCCAATGACAAAGTTACTAAAATTATATTTTCCAAACTTGTTTTTTTTGTAATAGGTGTTCGTGTGGATATTGTGTTCTTCAGCCTTTGCTCGCAAACTGTATATTTTGCAAAGAAGTTGAGAAGACAGAGAACATGATGCGGCAGCTGGACATCAACATGGATGATCCCAACCAGTGCCTTACCATCCATGATTGGTTTGATGCGATCTGCCTCCACCCAGGAGTGCTTGCAACAGCGTATCTTCAGTACAGAGCATACTATGGCAGAGATGCAGTTGAAGGAACGCTTGACCAGTAAGTGATTTGAGTGTTGACTGAATGTACAAAGCCAATGTACCATCAATTTCAATTAATATTTTAGAGCAATGTCAGTTTTGAATGATCTGCATATCAAGCTGATTACTTTTGATTGACCAGAATGAGCACCAGTGTTTACTTCAGAGTAACCGCACACAACTGAATATGACCTTGGTTGACCCACGTGCATCTATATCTTATTGTACATGCATTACATGTATGTAATTGTTACTTTTGATCATGATTGCCTTTTGGTATGGTTATAGTTTTATAGCATTTCAGTTTCACATGGTGTTAACGTAAACAATATCGATACTCCACCATGCAAATCACAAATCTTATGTTTATAATTTTGTCTGATTTTTTGTTTTGTTTTACAGAAAATATCGCCATGTTGCATATCGGCAAGTGGTGAGGTGGTGTTGGGGTTATCTTGGCCGTTTCAACCGGGTGTCACTGCCATCATGAGTCAAGGACGCAATCCGCAGGACGTTCACAAACCCTGATGGACAGTACAAAGGATTTTCGTATCCACTACTGGATTAGGCCGATTTGCTTTGTTTTAATTTTTAAATTGGTAACATTCTTCCCTAGTTATAATGATCTGGAGGGAGTTACAAATTATTTTGTGCGTTCATAAACCATGATCAATGGCAGAATCAATTATGTGTATTTCATTTTGGGTCTTTTTCGGGGAGAAGTTGATTAATTTAGCACTAATGTGAAATAAACTTGTTTTATGTTGCCAACAATACACTATGGTAAAAACATTACAAATTCGGTATGGCAGAAAGATGCCAAGAACTGAAAATTTTACAAGACCTTAGTACTTTCGAATAAATGACAAGACAAAATATGTATGTATTTGCAACCAACAATTGAGTTTATTTTTGAGGTTAAAATATCAAAATTAAAAGTTGCCTCTTGATGACGAAAACAACTTAAATCAAAATCCTGTACATACTTGTTTGGAACTTGGCCATTCTTCTGTTAAACCGAACTGGAAATCCTTTGAAATTCTTTCACACTTGCTGCTCTTTTCCCAGGAAAAAAAATTACAATCAGCATAACTCTACTGCTGAGCAGGTTCAGATTTTCTTGGATTAAAGCTAATTCAATTAGGTTTTTGGCTTTGCATCACAAAAGGAGAAGTGTGACAAAGACTAATATTGTAAATCTCATGTTGGTAAATCTCATGTACTTCTGCCTATAAAACTTGTTCTGAGTGTACAGTGGCAATAAATTGTAAAATACAAGAATAGAATAACAATAAATGTGTACAGGCCATGTCATTCTGTCTTCAATCAAACATTAATAAAAAATATAAAAGACATGTATATAGCACCAAATCCATTTGAATAAAATGCTCCAGGCCCTTTAAATATAATAAAATAACCTAAAGTAACAATAGCAAAGATTATAAAAGATTAAATACATGGGAGCCAGATAAAGTGATAAAAACAGGCAAATATCAGCAGGGGCGGATCCAGGAATTTTGGCATGAAGGTGAAATCCTTTCGTGTATTATTCACGAACTTCACTCATTCCTTTGATATCGCAGGATCCCGCGGAAATTGAAAAAAATGAGTCTCTGGATTCTTAATACTATTTCTAGTGCATCCACCAACAACACATTAAGTCGGCATTATATAACTGTTACACAACAACGTCGACAAAAAGCTTCATAAAAACTTCATGCCTCTGCTGACGCATGAAAAGGCATGTATAATATACACGGAAGTAACATGGCGTCTTCTGTTTACTCTCGGGTGCTCATGGATTATACGTCATCCCTTTTCGCTGGTTTACAAGTCCGCTGGTACTATATCGTGGATTTCATAGTGAATTTTCAATGGGTCTTTGTCGGGAACCAGTGCAGGGTGGGAAATTTCAAAAATCGAAGAAGCGGGGTCTAATTTTTTCGGTCAAATTGCAACAAAATTATAAAGAGAAAAACATGACCACAACAATAAATTGTTACCTGAACACAACATAAACAAGGTTCGATAGTCACTTTAATGTGAGAGTTCTCGTTGTAGTCCATCTTTAACAATTTTCAGAGAAATCACGAAAATAGTATGAACATTTACAAAAGTTGCAGACGTCATACATATTTACAAAAAGTTGGCTACGTCAACTTGGTTGATGGTACTAAATTGTAAATTTGTAAATGTCAGAACTAAATCAGCCTACTTATCAAAAGTATTCACACCACGATAAATAACGCACCACTCGAACCTTCTGATATTCGAATTATTTTATTTATAAAAATCTACAACTTCTTCCACTTACATGTCCGTTCGGTTCCGATTAATATTTACAAAACCACCAAATATTCCAATCTAAAAAGTTATTAAACAATATCACTTAAGACAAAGATTACGTATTGTCACCAAGGCAACTTATTAAATAATGTTAGTTAAGACATGTTATTAATTAACGTCACTAAGACATGTTATTAATTAACGTCACTAAGACATGTTATTAATTAATGTCACTATGACATAAGTTATTTGTCACAAAGACAAGTTATTAAAGAATGTCACTCAGACACGTTTTAAATAATGTCACTAAGACATAAATATAAACATTGTCACCAAGACAAAAAGGTTAAACATTGTCACCAAGACAAAAAGGTTAAACATTGTCACCAAGACAAAACGATTAAATATTGTCACCAAGACAAATTATCAAAGAATGTCACTCAGATACGTTTTAAATAATGTCACTAAGACATAAATTTAAATATTGTCACTAAGACAAGAAGGTTAAATACTGTCACCAAGACAAAAGGTTAAATATTGTCACCAAGAATTAAATAATGAAATGACCAAAATGTAGACCTATACATGTATAACCCAATTCTTTCATAGTATTATAAACTACACATTAGCCAATACAAATCTTATATAAATACATGTAGGTTCCACCCTCACTGGCATTCGTCAGGGTAATGAAAATATGGCCCTCTTTGGTCCTTACAGCAAATGTTCATATATATTGGATATTATAGGCCTAAAGGAGAAAGAAGTACTTGATCATAACAAATATTGTAACTTACATTGTTTTTGACCAATTCTTGCCTTGTTTTGATCTTCTCTGCGGTTCGATTCTGTCCGCACCATGTGTCACATGTCATACACCTACTGTTCCATCCGTTTTCACGGTCATAGGTGCATTTACTGGAGCCGAGCAGAGCCGTATTTTGGACCGGCTCTGGAGCGGTGCGGCAAACAGCGCCCCCGCCCGACTCAATGTGTTAATTTGTGTAGAAAACTTGGGCAATACAAACCCACGGCTGTTTCAGTTTTATTCAATATGTTCCATGGAAGAATGCGCTATTCAATTGATGGAATTAAGATTTCATTGTAACCATTGTCATTTGTCTTTCCACATATGTTCCTTTGCATTGTCATGTACAATTATCAGAGATTTCCTTAACAATTTCATTGAAATGAAAGAAAAGACAGAGCGGCGCCGCATGGTCCCCTATTTATACCATTCCGCTGTTGCATTATCCCCAGCTTCTTTTCAATGAAATTGTTAAGGAAATCTCTGATAATTGTACATGACAATGCAAAGGAACATAATTATGTGGAAAGACAGATGACAATGGTTCCAATGGAAATCTTATAATTCCATCAATTGAATAGCGCATTTCTTCCATTGAACATATTGAATAAAACTGAAACAGCACTGGACACGCCACTGAAGCTGAATCTCCCTGACACCTTGACTTATGCCGTTTATAAAATTTCTTAGAATAAAACCCTTGGCATATTCCACAAATGATGAGAGCCCCATCACACTTGGTTTGCCTTTCTCTTTGATATTCTGGAACATCTTCCTCCACTTGCTCTTTGTTAAAGGCAAAAATTCCTTCCTTCTTGAGTTGAGTCAAAGCCGTCATCCTTTCCCTCTGTGGAAGCTTCATGATCTCCCTCACCTTTTGCTCTTTTTTGTGCACACTTAAGATGTGTCTGGACAGCTTCTCGCCACAGGCTTTGCTGCAAAAAGGGCACCTCCTTGATGGCTTCTTGTACTTTTCTGTGCCTTTACTTTGGAGAGTCTCCGATGCTGCTGCATGTTGAGCAGCACTGGATGAGATACTGGTTGACTTAGGCTGAAAGTCGATGGTACCACTGATACTTTGTAACTCGGGCTCTGAATCAAAATCAGAAGATTCATCATCACGTCTGTACACATATGTGGGATCCAAAACTGACTCATCGCTAGAATCATCACTTGAGTTAAACAAACTTTGAAGTTTGGTCTCAGACATTTTTGTAACCAACGTGGTGTTTCCTGGATGAGGCATACTTGTTTGAGAGATGGTGTCTTCTGTGTGAGGCTCTGTTGGCTGCAAGATGGTGTCTTCAGGGTGAGGCACCATTGGCTGCGAGCTGGTGGCTTGAGGGTGAGGCACTGTTGGTTGAGAACTGGTGTCTTCTGGGTGAGGCACCGTTGGCTGTGAGTTGGTGTCTTCAGGATGAGGCAACTTTGGCAGTGCACTGGTGTCTTCTGGGTGAGGCATTGTTGGCTGTGAGGTTTTGTCATCAGGATGAGACATCGTCGGCTTTGAGATGGTGTCTTGAGAGTGAGGCACCGTCGGCTGTGAGATTGTGTCGTCCGGGTGAGGCACTGTTGAATGCAATCTGGCATCTTCAGGGTAAGGCACAGTTGGCTGCATAGTGCTTTCTTCCGGGAGCAGCAAATTCGGCTGTTGAAAAGATCAAACCAAAATTTTAACAGATATTTTAATGATAAAAATATATAATTAGCCATAGTAGGCAAAATGCAACTTTTTTGGGTGAAAGATGACTAACAGATTTGGATTGCAGCTATCCTTGTCGGCTTTTTGTAATTCTCTATGCTATGTTATCATTTTTTTCTTTTTGCAAAAAACCCAAAACAAATGGTGTGTCCTTATTTATGGAGAAAAAAAATAACACCCAAACCTCCTCTTGTTAATTTCAGACAATGTCAAATTGCCAAGGGATGTTATACTCGGGCAAATGCATCCACAGAAGGGCAAAATTATCATGTAAAGCTTGCCTAACTTGTAAACTAACCATTTTGGTTCGGTTCGGATGGCCAAGTTCGGCTATTTTTAGTTCAATTCGACGGTTCGGTTGCAGCACTAAACCTAATTAAATTGTCCTGTCCACGACACAATGTTCCTGTTAATTTGGCATACACTGACTCAGTTTAGGCTTATAATGAGAAATCTTAAAATTGACTTAAGTTGTTTGTAGGATCTGAGAATTTTTCATGAGGACATTTCTGACTTTAACAGTTTCTGTTATAATTATCAATAAGTATATGTATGTGAGAATCACTGTAATGGGCATGCTGGGAGAGATTTTCAGTTATTACTCACCTTTTTTTTCCATGGAAGACTAGACTCAGGCAATCCGTAATCATATAGCAGATCGGTACCAGCTGGAATGGTGTCCATTGCAAAAAGGCATAGGTACAGTGTGTTTTCCACACACCACCTTCATGATACAGTTACGCTCATGTCTCTCCCCATGGTTAACAAGTCTCCCATAAGAAGGCCCTTCAACTGGCTCGTCTGTAGCATCATAACTGCACATATGAAAAGAAAAGAAAAATTAGTTTTATTGGTCATGGCAGCATTTGACATAAATTGCAACATAGTACAAAAGAGATGAAACAGCCATCACAAACTAATTGTCAAAAACCATTGCCAATTACACAAATAGGACTATGGTATTTGAAAGCTTCATTTTTAAAGTGGGCTGCATAAAGCTTAACAGAGATAATCAGCTGTATGACATAGTGGTTGCGATACAATACGTATCGTGAAAAGAAAACAAAAACTATAAAAAAAGTAAAAACATGAACTGCCCCCCACAAAAAACATCTTGGCCCTTGTAAACAAATGATATAAAAATTAATGCATATATCCTAGTAATAAAATTACATGTACTGGTATGTGCCATTTCCACATAGTGTTAATGAAATGCCGAGTTGTGACAGTGGCCATCACCAACCTTACAACGCGCAAGATCCGTCACCGTGCGTGGCTGCACTGTGCAGCCGACAATGAGCCACATGCTAAGGCTGAACATTTCGCGAAACCTGCTACGCTGTATCATTTATTGTACGAGCGGTACAACATCTAAGTACAATGTAAATACACTATGTACATTTACACAGAAACGAGAAAGTTTTTCTGTTTGTCAAGGCCATATTTCCAAAAAGGGCTCATTTTAGGGCAAGAAGAGGCACTTTTGAGTAGAAGTTGGTTTCCTAGCTATTTTACTTAATCCGGGGGTGCTGAATCCGAAAATGATGGATACCAAGCCGAATTCCGAGTTTAAAGGGGCATTTCTGCAAAATTAATTTATTAACTGGATAAAAGCACAACTTTTAAATTAGATAAGTAAAGTTTAAAAAAATGTACAGTTAAAAAAGTTGTGCTTTTATCCAGTTAATAAAAATAATTTTGCAGAAATGCCCTTTAATCTTGGAATTCGACTCGGTATCCATCATTTTCGGATTCAGCACCTCCAAATTAGGTAATTTAGCTAGGATACCAACTTCTACTAAAAATGCCTCTTCGTGTAACATTTTCTGGAATATGGCCTAGGCTATGTGAAAAACTAGCGGAAATCTGCTTTTTTATTGATGTTTGTTTGGAATTTATAAGATGCCAAACTTGTCTTTTTAACCCTGCAGTCATAGCCTGGTTCCGGTTCGGTCCTTTCCCTAAGTTGGCTCTTTTAGTACGTGGCAGGCAGGTACCAGTCTACAACTGCAAAGCAAAAACGATGCAACTTGTGTATGTGTAACGATGTTGCACAGTACGGTTTCAACTTGGTTTCGACGTCATGCATGTGTATACGCCCGAAATATCATTGTGAGCTACTTTTGTCATGTTTGTCTTTACCTTTTTGAGTATTTTTGTTTATTTATCACAAATTCAGCAACATGCATGTATCGCGAACAGAGTTTTGTATCGTGATGCCGTATCGTGACATTTTAATATTGCGATTATCGATGCATCAGTGAATCGTTACAGCCCTAACAGCGAATATCTATGACCATTATGGTTCCAAAACTACCGAAGGAAATTGCATCCCTTGGACTGTGCATTATAGCAGCAGCCAGTCAGGTCTGTAGTCCAAAGACTACATGTAAGCGGTAAAACAGCAGATATCTACAACCAGTACAATTCAAAGACCAAGTCATACAGTTGCGAATAAATTGAAGCCTGTGATGAGATACACATGTATAATGCCTTTAAAATTCACTGTGCTCTTTGTAGACATATACTCACCAATATGTTTTCCCCTTGCAGGAGAAAAAGTATTGGAAGGCGCTTGACTTGTCTTCATCTGCCTCCAGTGCTTCTGCCACATCGGACCTCAACAATATCCCAGGATATTGTAGGAGAAAATCTCCTTTTTCAAACTCCCGAGTTGTGACAATTGCTCTTCCTATTAAAAAGGGAACATTGCATGTTTGTATCAGCACAGTACTGTGCTATTCAAGGTTGTGTATTGCATATAAGGGGCTACTGTTAATGTGGTGCAACTTAAAAATAACTTTTAACAAAAATGCATCAAATACCAAAATATGCGATATATTTTTGAAAATGATAGCAAGATGATGGAACACAAGATTGTCTTGCATTTTGCGATGCAATACAGGGGAAATTGCTTACTGACTTTCAACTTTTTTTCACATTTCCCCCATTCTTTCAAATTCAATATTTTAATTTTGCCTTTAAAAACCCCTCCCCATCCATGCTACTCTTTGTACTGCTGGGAAAATGTTGATAATTGTGGATTGCACCTTAACCCCAACGTGCTAGGGTGTGTGGAACTTTATACAGAATTTGTTGGATTTAGCAGGGTTAGGGTTAATCTTTAAACACTGTTTCTGTCTCTTTCACTTTTCAGTTTCTCAACTTTATGTCAGTGTCAGATAACCCAAAATATATATAAAATAACCAGAAATCTTGGTAAATGTTGCTTGCCAAATACGGGCCATCTTACTGTCGAAATGTATTCGAAATCAATTCCTTTTTAAAGGAATCAGTCACTATTGCTGAAATCCACCTGTGTTAAAACAACGTACCTTTAGGGGGGATTTCTTTAACACTGAATCCTTCTCTGTCTTTTCTCTCTATAATGAAAGATTCTGCCTCAGGCTTCTGCCTCGATTTTCTACTCCTCATTTTAACTGTAACACAAAAAAGGACAAGTCATGAGATACGTTAAATGAAAACAGTTATGTTGATCGACTATTTTACATACATGTACATGGAACTTTGCAACAATACATTTACAAAATCACCTACATGTACATTGCCACAACAGCACGTAAATACAAAATGTATGCAGTCAGTTTGAACAAATTTAAAGTACAGAGGAAAACTTCCCAATGTTGCAATGAATACACATAACCATTTTTCTCTGGGGATCTTTTTTCTAAGATGAATGTTTGGACTTGCACATAATGTAACATCATGTACCAATTAATCTTTTCTGAATTGATAGTTTCCCAAAGTTCTTTGGAGCTATACATTACTCCATGGTTCAATGTAACTACATTGTACTATAAGACACTTTAGTTTCTTAATCCCTACTTTTGCTGCATATCTAATGAAGTGCAAACATCATTGTTGCCTGGTCTCACACCTCAGTAGACAAAGATAGGAAGCTAACCACTAGTTTTATTGTACCCACATGTAAGTGTACATTGTACTGTTCTCCATGAGCTACATTATGCATCAGCACACAGTCCATGTCTTTTGTACTAGTGTAGTGGGCAAGGCATGCAAAAAGCCATTAGACTTGTACACTACATGTGGTTTCTTATTTAATCCATCAACAATGCTTATGACTTAAAACACAATAAAGGGGCCACTTTGCATCCATCAAGTTAGCAGTTTTTCCAATGGTTGTTATTTATTTTTAAGTACCCGAAACCGACCAAAAAGTGTTTCAACATGTGAATGGACATGCAGGCTTATACTAGAACTAATTTGAGTTGATTTATTTATATATTTTTTTGTTTTACCCTTAAATTTCCATAAAAATTTGACTTTTCCGTCCATTTGTTGATGGAAATTTTAAGGTAATTAAAAAAATAATAGTAATAGTCAACTCAAATTATATTTAGGATAAGCATGCATGTCTATTCAAATTTGAAATTCTTTTTGGGTGGTTTCAGATATTAAAAACAAAATTACAACCATTAGAAAAACTGCTAACGTGAAGGTAGGAAAGTGGCCCCCTTTATTGCGTTTTATGTCTTATGCCATGGTTCCAGCCAAGTTTTTCAATTTTTTATCAAAGTTTAAATTCCATTTTTCATCTTAGCAATTTTATGTCACAGTTGTCTTATTATTTACATCACCCGACTTACAATTGGAGCTATAAAATTACTATGATGAAAAATGGAATTTAAACGTTGATAAAACATTTTATAGCTCCATGGTTCAATGTAACTACATTGTACTATAAGCCAATTTAGTTTATTAATCCCTACTTTTGCTGCATATCTAATGAAGTGCAAACATCATTGTTGCCTGGTCTTACACCTCAGTGAACAAAGATAGGAAGCTAACCACTAGTTTTATTGTACCCACATGTATATGTACATTGTACTGTGCTCCATGAGCTACACATTATGCATCAGCACAGTCCATGTCTGTTGTACTAGTGTAGTGGGCAAGGCATGCAAAAAGCCATTAGACTTGTACACTACATGTGGTTTCTTGTACTATGAGTTTCTTTCCTTCTCCCCCCCCCCCCATTTCCCCCTTGATATCACCAAGTCAAAATCAGTAGTGTATTGAGATCGGTTAATTGAGATCATACTGATGGTCTGTGTCTAGCACAATTGTGGATTATCAATTTATAAATTGTAATCGTCCTGTCAAATCTTTGTATAACTGCAGTTCTAGCGCTCCAGTCACTAGAGCTATTTTACCCCACAATTTTCCTCAAATATCAAAACCCTGCCCTCTTTCCACAAAATAAGTTTTTTTGCAGTTACACTCATGCATTCAAGAACGCACCTAACGACCATTTTTTGGAGATACATATGTGTAAACAATGATGTCGGCCCGATAACAATGCACATGTAAATTTTCGTAAGCACACACGCTTTTCCATTCATAGCTGGGATTTCTTCACATTTTATGGCACTAAATTTTGTTATACGATACTGCAATTTATGTTTCGATATTACATAAAAATAGTGCCATAAAATGTTAAGAAATCCCGGCTAAGAATGAAAAAGCGTGTGTGCTTACGAAAAGTTACGTGCGTTGTTGTCGGGCCGATGTCATTGTTTATCTCCAAAAAAAAGGTCATTGGGGCACGATCGCGCATGTGCAAGTGTAACTGCAAAAAGGCTTATTAATAATCCTTGTAGTTGTACTGTACTGCGATATTGGTGTCATCGTAAGTGGTGAATCCAAAAATTAAAAGCATTTTTGTTCTCTATATTAACAGGATAAGGAACGAGGTCCTAAAGACTCCTATATGTCCTAGGCCTATGTATGCCACAATTACCACAGATACTGTGAATAGTGTTACTGATTTTCGTCACAAACTTAGTTAGCCCCCATAAATGTGGCTCAAATACTGGACTTCCTCCGTATATAGCGGTCATGCTATTTCGCGTCAACAAGCATCAACAAGCGTCAACAAAGGCTTCAAAACGTCAACAAGCTCAAAATGCACATTTAAGCTTCCTTTTTCAAAAGCTATACTCGTAATCGTATCCAACAAACTCTCACATCTCGTATTATGTAAGAAATTGGGTGAATTCTCGTTCACAATCCCACATAAAAACGGAATTTTATGGTGACAAAATTACGGTGAGTGGGCGCTGCCATCTTTGTTTTCTTTTTTTGTGCATGCGCAATGTACCATGTCCCAGAAAAACAATATGCCGCCGGAAAAAGCACTGTTGATGTCGAACTTTTTTCGCTTAAATTTCGCACATTTAAAGATACTTTTAACAAGTTTGATACGTTTAAATAATCATAGGAGCCCACTGAATATTGTGAACATAATTGTTAAGCTTATTTTTAGTTATAACTATAAGTGCTTTTACAACTTGTTGATGCTTCTTGACGCTTGTTGACGCTTAATAGCATGACCCGTATATAGACCTTATGCATTGACGTCATCACGCCGCCATCTTAGAGGTAAAACAATGATGAAACAATGGAAAACGCACATCTATACACGCGCAGCGCATAGATTGGGCCAATGAGCAACCTTCTTTTGACCTCTAGCCGAGGGCGCCCTACTTAAATGACGTCATGTGCATAAGGTCTATAAAGCCACATAGCGACATGCACAAAAAGAATGGAAAGGTCTATGGGCCCACAAATGAGATTCAGAATTTTTTTTCACTTTATATAAGCATTTTTAGGGGTCCTACTAAAAACCGACAAGTGACGACAACTGACGACAACTCACAACAACACGTTCTAAATGCACTGAAAACTCAAAAATAAAGTTAAAAATATGTTTATAAAAATATAAGGACAGTCGTCAGTAGGCTCTAACGTTAATAATAAAACAATGATGCAACTAAATTCCGAAACAAAAACAAACAAAAGGTCGTTACTTTACATACCTTGTCTCTCAAAGTCAAACTGGCAAAACTTCGTCTTTACTCCGTTTCTAAAGTTGTTTTCAGTCAATCCGCGCACGGTGGTGCCTGCTTAGTGCTACTGTACTGCTAGTGCTAGTGCTAGCGGTACTGTACTAGTACTAGTAGTAGTACGTACGCGTACATCAGCATATATCCATATGCGATGCATGCATGCAGCGCTGCGTGTAGTCTGGTACCGGGTCATGCTACGTATGTACGTGAAGACGCGCGGTCGGGGCTAGACTTAATCTAAAGCATCCTACAAATAGGGGTGCTTTTTTAATAATCTGTTGTATATTTTTAGTAATACACGTATATTTTTCCAAATTAAAGAAATTCGATTCTAAATTACTTCATTAACACATATGATGCAATCTAATGAAAGTATATATGTATAGAGTTTTTATAATCGGGCAAAAACTGAATATCTCCGTAAGTTACTTCTCTATCTGCAAGTAGTATACCCACCTAAAATCGACCCTCCCTTTACTCAGACATGAAAACCCTCACGGCCGTATGGAAATGTCCACAACCTTACCGGGTCCCCCTCAACCAATAGCAGTGCGTAATGTATTCCTCTGTACTTAGACTCGGAGCTACGACGGGTGAAAACATTAAGGAGACACAAAATTGTCTACTTAATGTAAGTGTCTCCCCAATGTACTTCTCTAACCACGAAATGTCTCCCTAAGGAGGTGCCATTAACGCTAATATATATATATATATATATATATATATATATATATATATATATATATATATATATATATATATATATATATGCGGGAAATATCGCCCTACCGCCCACACTAATCGACAATAAGCGCATCGATCGATTGGCAGCCGTCGCGGCTGGAGGAAATGTAAAGAAATATTTCGGTAAAGAGTATACCCTTTCCGAGATTAAAACTTTAAACGCGGGAGCACAAGATAAATTATACGCGCGATACGAAGCGAGACTAGGTCGTGAAATGATATCCTCATTGGCTCATCGATCATAAGTCTTTACGCTAGAGCCCTGGGATCCGGATTAAACTTGTGGTGGGATACGAATTTACGATCGATGACGAAGATGACTTAATTACCGATTTGGAAAAAGATCCGTTATCTCAAGCGCTCTTTCTTGTGGGTTATGCGAAGTATACTACAAGTACAGAAGATTTTTGGCACCAATCACAGGGGCGCTAATTTCGGCGAAACATTTCAAAATAATAGATTCTTGTCTAGATTATAAATACGATGGAACAAGAGAAAACGGTACAGCAAGAGGAGATGAACGAGGTAACGAAAACACCGACTAAAATTAAATAAAATCCGAATCGAGTCGCGGCTGGTAAAAGACTCGCAGAACTTAATAAAAAAAGAAAAAGTTTAATAAAGAAGACCGTCGTCGTTCCTAAACCACCAAGCACCACGCCGACGGAAGAAAGCGATGGTGTAAGCACGTATTACATTAGTCTGGGAATAGTAGCCACTGGAGGCATTGCATATTTTATCTACAAGGCACTCGTTCCAGTCCCGAAACCCGTACAAGCTGATTTGCCATCGCGAGACAAAGATGTTGACGATCATCATCAAAACCCAGAAATTGGTCCATTCAAAATGGATTAAAAAACATTGTCTATAATATAAAATATCTGCACTAGATACAAACAGTATCGTCAATGCAGCCTATCACGAAGGCGTTGTAGGAATTATAACCGTTATTTATAGCATGGTTGCTAGAAAAGTGTTTAAAACAAGTACGGAAGATTTTTACAAAGATCAAAAATCTATAGATGTTTTATTCGTCACCTTGGGTATGGGAGTTGTCAGTCAGTCCGCAGCGCCCGCGATAATGTGGTCAAATCTCGAATTTTATGTGAACAGAGAATTGCTTTCGTAACAGCGCGCGAGAAGTTACGAGATGTTGAGAGAGTTCGTTGGCCCATTTTCATTGCCTGCTTGCATTTACACAGTGGGGTGGTACGTGTTTCGACCGTTTTCTCTTCTTTCGATTGATGTATTTTGTCCTGATTTAACCCAATTTTGTACCTATTTATCTTGGGAAAACGAAATGGTATGCCACAGTTGTGATTTTAAGAGGTTGTTTTCATTTGTGTACCCTGACTGGACTAGGTAAAATATGAGTAAAAGAATTCATTATTCTGACAGATGACGACATGTGCTTTCGTTTGGTGTGTAGTATGACTTGTGGGAATGTTTTTTTCATGTATTTGTGGGCCAGGATTTCATCGCGAGATTTCAAATTTTCGTAGGTTTTCTGGTATCGCAACGTTATTTCTAATAAGTGCTATATACGACTGTAGATGTTTCATGACCATTTATATTTTCATGGTGACTTTTAGATCTAATATTGATGATTGTCTGATATATTTAATCAAGACTGACATTTTTTTGCGACTTTGGTATGGTGTAGGCCTTGTGTAGCTTGTAAAAAAGGCATGTGTCGCTCTAACGTTATTGGGAATGTTGAGGACTTAATTTTTCAATGTTTGTCTAAGGGATGGCTTTTGAGACATCATGGCTTTGAAATTTGCCCCCTTTTGCAAACCTTTTAGGTTTTATTTTATTCTTCCATTATCAGAACAAGAAGTCTAAAATAATAGCTAATAGTACTCTGGACAATTAAAAGAAAATAGGCTACTAGTGGATCTTGCCCTCGCCATACATGTATAACGTGTATGTCGATCCAGGAAAATTATTTATGGCTAGCGTAAATAGCCTAATGAGTAAAAAAGGCATAACGGTCGGGAATCATAGGGCGCAGGGTATCGTAGAACGATTAAACAGAACTTTAGCCGAGAGATTGTTTTCTCATCAATACGCGCGAGAAATGGTGAATAAAGATGCAAGATCTAGAGAATGGGTAAACAACTTACCGCGAGTCATCAATGAACTAGACTTATCGGACTAAAACCGATAGACGTCGGTCAAGCAGATTTCCAGCCTCACCCGCTCATCAACGCCTGGTTGGAAAGACAGCGAAAAAAATGCTCCAAACGCAGAGGTTCGATATTTGTACGCACCTCGCGATGCTAAGAGTGACACCAGGCGGAGAGCGACTGATCCAATAATGGTCTATTAAAACGTATGCGATTAAAAATTGTACGGTGGCAGAAAATCAACCGATTTTGTACTATTTATCAGGAGGACCGACAAGGTCTTTCGTAACAGAAGAATTACAGATCATACCAAACAATAGCGAGTTACCACCTGAAAGAATCATTTCAAAATAATATTATTTTCAGCTTTCATTTTTTTATCACCAACATTGAAAATCGGTAAAGGGGAACTCCCCCTTTAGAACTGGTTTAAACCAGTTTTTCTACATGCCTTGTATAGTGGTGCGGGAATTTACACATCATAGTTCAAGGTCGGGTCAGCGATTGTGTGTGTCTACACATCCAAACTGTACTTGCCAGTTTCGATACTATGAAATGAGATCTTAACATCTCATTTGAACATTACTTTTTACAACCTCCTAAAATGAAATCTTAAAATATATATATTTTTCTAAATATCGTAGAACCGCTATTTACTATACGGTATACCACTAAACGGGTAGTTAATTCTTTTGTTGAAATGACGCACAGCATGTACAACAGCTGTTTGAAAAAAAAATAGCTTATAATTATCTTACTGCTTTTCAGGCTACTTCATCAAACAATCGGGGTGGGAGATGACAACCTTCACGTGGTCCACCCTGTTTCAACTAATGTCATCAAACCGATGTATGCAGCTACTAGCACTCTAAGCTGCTCATCATCATACGAAAGAAGAAGATCAAACAATCGTAGGATTGTTTACTGAACGAGGTTAAGCTTTTTGAAATTAAACAGCGAAAATCGTTGGAAAACTAACACTAAGCTCCTGCTTCAGCAGGGCTATCATACTTGTTTTGTAAATAATACATTTTTTTGCAAGTAGAAAACCTATGATAGATTTAGTCCCTCCAGATGGTATCTGCAAATTTATTTTCAACCCCTGGCTCATTGACTATGAATCTTTACCAGACTGAATAATTACAGAAGATGTGACCAGTGTTTACAAACGCGGTCACTTGGCGCCGTCTTCCGACAAACCGCGTGTATTTACTGTATCATCCATGTACCGATGTTAACGAAGAGCTATGGACTCGCATCAAATTACGTTTTTCAGTAAAATTGTTGGCGATATTTATTTCATATTTTCACAAAAAGTGTACTAAAACCATCCCGCTGCATGAGAGCTGCATGCTGTGGTGTCGGATGCACAAACCGCCGTAAAAAAAGGATGAAAATGTGCTAAACCTAAGATTTAACAAAATTCCGTCGGGTCAAACTCCACAGTGAAAAGAGAAACGCCGTAGGTGGAGTGTTGGTGATTCGGCGAGTAAACTAGAGAAAGAAACTTATTTTTGGGATTTTGGTATCAAATGTATCGCGTAATTGGAATTATTTTGGAGTATCAGTATGTACAAGTTCAACCATACACTGTAACCATGGCTAGGTTGAAGGAACTGCTCAGCCAACGACGACTAGACTGCGTTTTATGCCCGGCGGTATGCATGCTTTGGTTTATGTGTGATGTCACAGGTCAATCGTCGATACAATAACAAAAAAAATAAAATAAAACAAACATGGTTGGCTTACTCGTTGAATGTTCAGCTCCCCACAGTTCCAAGCCTGGAACACTTTTTCGTTTCGACAATTTCCCTTGACCTCCAGATCATCGTTCCAGGTCAGGTTTGTCCACATATCGTAGAGTTGATCTCCCTTCCCTGCCATTCCTTTGAAAACTAGTTGCCATTCGGAATCTGCAAAGGAAAATAAGGACACTTGTAAACTGAAAGTCATAGCCAAACATTTGTTCAGCGGATAGGGGTGGGGGCAGTCGCGTAATTGAATGCACTTTAGACATTTTTTACAGGTCCTTTACCAACATTAAACATTTTAAAATGTCAAATTGGAATGTAAATGTTATGTGTGCCCCTCCCCCTTCATAGTTTCGCTAAGCGGGAGAAGGGGACAAACTCAAGAAATATTTTGACAATTATTTTGTAGGTTAGGATGGAAATTTTTTAGATTATGCTTAATTTCTTTGAATCAAGATATTCATTAAATAACCAACTGAACGTTTCAGATTTTTAAGTTGTGTAGTTCACGTGAAAATAGTGAAAATGCATTGAGATATTTTGTATTCATACAAAATACCCCTGACCTTAAGAAGAGTATACTCTTTCCTAAATTCAAATTGGAAATATTATTTTTTTTTAATGACCGAAATTCCGGGAAAAATATATAATTTGTAGGGGAGATTAATACATTAAAATTTGATTAATTTTGAATTACCAAATATATACCTTATAGTACCTTTAATGACATTTCTTGTGTTAATGTTAACAATGTGTAGTTTGAAATCCTTAGAACATCGTATTTAAGAGTTGTAATTAATAGAGAATAAAAATTGCTGGTACAATTGCATTTTCTGAAAAATAAGAAATATGATTGTTAACATTTAAAACAATGCATCTGACCTTTACAATCATTGAGTAACATTACCGATAATTCTTATGGCCGTAACTCTTGTTACTGTGGAAACATTGCCTCGGCTTAGTGTGATGGTGTAAATAATTAATAAAGAACTAATGTATCAGATGCTCCACTGAACAGAACACAAAAGACAATATTGATGTCACTACTGTCACCGGTACCACCAAATGACACTTGACAATTTATATACATATTTTCCGGCAAAACTGTGTAACACGGGCAAAACTGTGTGGAAGATAATATTTTCGGTTTCACAAACTGTCATTGGCCTAAACGTAATTCACTGAAGACTAACACAAGGATTGCGCCGAACAACATATAGTGCGCCTTTTGTTTGCGTTGAACACTCAGGTTTATACAATGTGATACATACACGTGTATCACTTCGTGAAATTGTTTTCATTTTACATAATAAAAATTGCTTTTTCAGCGATAAAATGCTTATTAATTAAACAGGTACTTAGGAAGATGATTTTGGCAGGGGGCCAGATTATGGTTGCTGACGCTCTTTTTCCTTTTTTGGGAGTATTTTGCTTTGTATTTTTTGGTATTTTTTGGTATTTTTATTTTTGCCAACCAGTGAAATACGTGATACATGTATACGTGGGTATTGGAACCACTGAGACCAAATTTCCCAGACACAAAGTATGGTGCCTAATGCTACAGTCACACTGTCACGATCTGGCGTTACGATTGTTCACGTATGACCACGATTAAACAAATAAAAATCATCCGTATGACCCCCGATTCACATACAAAAGAAACACAAAGGAATACACAACAGGGGAGGATGATTCTCCCTGCGTAGCATTGCAAGGCATGGTTTATGTGTGCCAGACTTGTATTCGAGTCCTCAAACCTCGAGTCCGAGTCCGAGTCCAAGTCCCTTAATGTCGAGTCTCGAGTCCGAGTAACGAGTCATGTGGGTCTAGTCCAAGTCACGAGTCAATTAAAAACGTCAAACGAAAAAACAACCGTATACATATGTCAAGGTTCAAAGACAAGAGTAGCTACTCTGATGTTTATTGTGTGCATGTTTGTATCGTCCATTTTGCCTTTGAGTTTGAGAAAGAACCTGCTAGGTTTAAAACGTAAGGCCAATAGCTACTATTTTGCGTTTATACTAAAGATCCTTCTGTAGTATACAGCTAATTCTGTATTTGAGGTTCAAAGTTAAGTGACAAAAATCAAAGTTAAGTGAAAATCAACATTATTTGATTTATTTTTCTTATTTTAAAATAAAAAGACTTATGGAGAAATATTTTTTTCAGATCTCAATCTTGGAAAAAACTTTCAATCGGTTATTACCAAGGCGCGTTTATGCTGGTGTCGCACAGACTGAGGGCAGAAGACGGAATGACGGATTGCTTAAAGACAGTCCGACAGACAGAACAGACAGACAATCACTCACCTTGACTATTATTACAAGGATCTACTGATTTGTTATCATTGCAATACGTAGTACGAGTTGACCCATGCTGAATGTCGCATCCCATCTGAGGAAGAAAAATAAAACACTTGTCTGGTTTTTATGTGAGCATGATTGCATCATACAAAACAATCAAATATGTACCGTCCGTATGTTTCGCTATTTTACGGGCATTTTCCAAAAATGTTGTTTTCATCTGAACATTGATCACATCGTTTTAGAAAGGATACTTTAAAATGACATTTCACAAAACATGTTAAGTTAACATTAAACAAAGAAGTGTCCGGCCAAGTTACTTAAAACGGGACCCACAATAAATTAATTTCGGGACATATTTACAGAAAATTAAACCAAAAATCAGCGGGCCCTTACCCCCCTCCGTGGTTAAACCACTGGATGTTTTCGATTTATTGTTGAGTCAATAATCATTTTTGAAAACACAATTCTACCAGAAAAATTAAATTTGCATGCAAAACAATAAATAAATAAATGAAATATGTTTACACAATGATGAAAATGAGTGCTTGATCAACATCTTGTTTGTATACTAGCTATAACAATATTGATTGAACTTAACGCCACTTTCAATTTGAATGAACTAATTTTGGTTATGAATTATACTATTTTAAGGACAATTGTTATAATTAAATTGAATGATGATGTAAAGGAACATTAAATTTCAAATGAAATTGACTGAGCCGGGAGGTCTAACATTTTCAATTGGCCGGGAAAACCTACAGGCCTCGTATATACATATGTTTTTTTCGTTCAAAAAACACAGTTTGAAGTAGTTTAAGGTGCTGTTAATGCCAGCGGAGTTATGTCATGAATATTAAGCAATAATTCCAACCATTTGCACCCCTCCCTTCAAAAGACCTGGATCCGCCCCTGATGTAGGCATATACAAAGTTAATACAATATATAATGGTAAAAAACTGCGGTATATTGAGATGGTCACAGCAAGAAACAAAAACCATATACACGATGCAAGCAGGCAAAAAATCATACATACCTCAGCTTCGATAAAGGTATAGATTGACCCTTGCTGCTTGAGCAAATACCGGCCACAAACATTGAAGTGTGAGGCGTTGTTGAATTCACACAAATGGGTCTTTGGCCAGTAGTTAGCCGACTGACAATTCGTTGAATTCAGGCAAGCTAGATGACAGAGCTTGTGGTTTGTGGTAGTAGTCGATGAGAAATTCCTATCCATCAAGGCAACATCCACTATTCCACACCATTTTGTAATAGATGTGTTCCCGTAAGCCGTTGATACTTGCAACAGCGCATAGAGAATTAGTACAAACATTTGAACATATCCAAAGTTGTTCTGCGCCATTTCAAATCAAAACATATGTTAGAAATTTGGTAGGCCTATACGTGTATTCTGTACGTTACAAATGTCACGCAATTAACTACAAGAAGACGGAATAAGCTCCCCGAGGTCTTTGTGTTTCAATACAGAAATATGAATACTAGCCACCTATTATAAGCTTTCACGCATTTTGAGCGCGCACTTAAATAGACACACCTGTTTTGACACACAATTATTGAGGTCCTCCGTCATACACGCAGGCCACAGCGAAGGCATTATCATTGAGGGGTGAGGGAGGATGAGGGAGAGGGAGGGGGAAGGGCGTCATCAAATTAAGTTGTATCTTCCGTTACTGTGGCGCTCCCACTATAATTCCCAAATAAGAGGGCTCACGTTCTAATCACTTGCCCAGTAGCAGATCTGGGGAACATAATGGGCGTAACGCCTCTCTCCAAATTGTGTTTGTCCACTAAACATCATCACAAAGATTCCCCACTCTCAGAATTGTGTTACATGAATAATGAAATAAATATACAAAAATAATTGATGCCGTATTAATATATGTTTATTTAAAAAAAATTGAAGGTAGCAAAAACAACGGAAGGTTGTTGTGGGTTACCCCTTAGTTGTCTCACTGTTCCATATGTCTGTTGTTTTCTGTTTGTTTTATAGCAGGCGTCTATACAAAAGCCTTGGATTTCAGAATATGGATTCAGCATTTTTTTCTGGGTTCCGTGTACTCGCTTGTCTTGTTTATTATTTTTTTTCATACAATTATATATTTCCAAAAATATATCAACAAAATGTATTATTTTCCTTCACTGAAACACGAAATACAGGTAAATGTGTACCATATCCTTTTCACGGCAGCCAATTGTTGTGCGTTTACATAACCACAATTATGTACACAAGAAATAGCCACTGAATATCGCCAATAAGATTATACAAAAAAGGCCATTGTCTAAAAAAATGTAAGTATGAATTTAGGAGCTGCAGAAAGACCCATCAAACAATCTTTCTCTTTACAGCACCATTATTATGGTTTGATTAGCATGTTCATTGCTTCAATACGTACCTACGTATGTACTCACCATGAACACAATCAACTGCCTATTATTTAAGGAGAGTTTAATTATTCTCTGCAAAAAGACTAGGCGAAATGGAACCTATGCATTTATCATAATAAGTAAGACTAATTGCGGTGACACCATGTGAAATATTCTCAATTGAGTAGTGATTAGTTCTGAAAAGAACTGGAGGTACAACTCGACGTTTCGATCAGTATGCTCTGATCGTCCTCAGGAGAATGCCGGACACTGGGGAATGCTGCTGTTTACGCGATGACAGGATGCTGGAGGATTAGTTTGTTGAGGCGTGCAGGCGGGAACTGTTGAGACTAGGATCCTAGGAGTTGGGGGAAGGAGTGTGTGCTCACTGAACCGAATCAGTTGTTGACAAGCACGGGGGGAAGGAGGGTGGTTAACTTAGGATATAGGAGATCCCTCAGTCTGGGTTAGGTTGTGGACTTTGGATATGGAAGATCCTTCAGTCCGTAGTAGTGGTCGCCAAATATCACTGATGTAGAAGCCGATGTACTGTGGCACAGTGTCGTGTTACACAATCTCGATGGCCTCTGATGCGTCTGGGGTGCCATGTGTCGATGGGTGTGATGAGTCGGGCTGCCTGCCAGTCCATTTGGTGGTCCTTGATGTGTGAGTGCTTGACGATGGCTGACTTCTCAAAATCTCCTCTGCGGCCGTGTGCTCGGTGTTCTTTCAGTCTAATGGGGAGATTCCGCCCTGTTTCACCGATGTAGACCTTACCACACTCACACGGGATGCGGTAGACCCCGCTCTGTTGCTGGGATCCGGTTTATCTTTGTGAGTGTGTAGAAGTCCTTGGAGTTTGCTGGGGGCTGATTGGGACACTTGGATGCCTGCTTGTCGGAGGATGCGTTGGAGTTTATGTGACGTCGAACCTAGATATGGGAGACAAGTAGAAAAGGAATAGATTACTTACCTTGCGGTCGGGGTTTCAAACCGGCTTCGATGTGCTGATCTTGTTGGGATTGTAACCATTGCGCTGGAGGAGAGTCCTGATGTGCCGTAGTTCCTTGCGTAGACTGTCCTTGTCACATAGGTTGTAGGCGCATTGTACGAGGGTACGGTTGACCGATGACTTTATGCTAGGGTGATGGAAGGAGCGCTGGTTGATGTAACGGTCTGTGTGGGTGGGCTTTCTGTAAACGTTATGGTGTAGGGAGCCGTCTGGGTTTCTGGAAATGCCAACATCGAGGAACGCGATCTTGCCATCTTGCTCTGTTTCCATGGTGAACTTGATGCTAGGATGTTGCTCGTTGAGGTGTTGTAGAAAGTCCTGGAGTGTGTCTCTGCCATGTGGCCAAACCACAAAGGTGTCATCCACGTAGCGGAACCACAGGTTAGGTTGAAGGTCGGCGGTGTTGAGGGAAGAGTTTTCAAACTCCTCCATGAAAATGTCAGCAAGGACCGGGGATAGAGGAGATCCCATGGAGGTCCCAACTGTCTGCTCAATTAAAGATGTATCGCGCGTGTATTTTTCATCGTAACATTGCTATTGACTTGAGGATGTAAAAACAAATGCTTGGAAATAACAAATTTTTCAAAATAATCTTAATAAGCATGCTTCTATACAGTAAATATGTACTGAAATAAATTAATGGCGAGTCTCGTCATAAATTCTGTTGAACATTTTTTACTGTTAAATTAAACTTCTGACAAACCATTAAAAACGGATTTTTCTTATAAAAACATTTCCGAAAATTGCCAGGTACATACGGGCGATGCATCTTTAATACTCATAAATGGTTTACAAACAACCTGGATCAATTTGTTGTTTTAGAGGGTTGGGGGAGGGAACAGAAAACAAACACACAAACAACAAACTTTGTTAAAAAGTCGGAAAACAAAACATTTAAAAAGCGTTTATGTAAAAATGTTCGGAAGTTTTTTTGGAACTGATTCCTTGTCCACGGACGATATCCATGAACGGAGAAGAGTAATAAAAGAAGTGCTGTAATGTTCATAGCAGATCTCGAACTCAGTACCTTCTGATGCCAAATTAAAATGTTTATTTATAAACATGAAGAAACAAAAACAGTGGAAGGTTGTTGTGGGTTTAAGCCCTACCCTTTACTTGTGTCACTCACTGTTCCATTTGTCTGTTCCTGTGTTCATATTATTGTCCTTTGTTTTCTGGATATTTTATATCACACGTGTGTTACGGACCAAAATGTCCGCAAGAACCATTATGTCCGCAAGCCGATTTGGGCCCACTATGTCCGGCCCATTACGTCCGCAAGCTCATTAAGTCCGGCCCATTATGTCCGCAGGCCCATTAAGTTCGGCCCATTACGTCTGCGGGCCCATTATGTCCGGCCCATTATATCCGCGGGCCCATTATGTCCGGCCCATTACGTCCGCAGGCGCCTCTCTGGTGGAAGCCTAGCCTTTAGTCTTCTCTGTAAACGTAGAAGGTTTTTCAACGGCCAAGCAACAAATCTTAGCTGAACTTTGCAGCAATCTCCACTGTGATGTCTTCTGCCTGCAGGAGACGCATAGAGGGAGCGACAACAACTGCCCATCCATACCTGGTATGGTCCTTGTCACCGAGCGACCGCATCGACAGTACGGCAGTGCAATATTTGTCAAAGCAAGTTCTGTTATAGAAGCTACATCCGTCTCAGAAGATGACAACATCGAAGTACTAACAGTTGAATTGAGCAGTGTAGTAGAAACATCTGTCTACAAGCCACGAGCAGTTGACTACAAGTTCCCGCACTCTGTTCCACAAGTACACAGCAAACCACAGATCATCATTGGTGACTTTAACAGCCATAGCACCCAATGGGGGTACAAGGAAACCAACAAAGATGGAGAAGCAGTAGAGGAATGGATGGACACCAACCAACTCAGTCTCATTCATGACACCAAGCTACCATCATCATTTCATAGTGCCCGGTGGAGACGTGGTTATGACCCAGATTTAGCCATCGTCACCAGTAACATTGCAGGACTGTCAGAAGATCGTGTTGAACCCAATCCCATTAAGTCAACACCGGCCAAGTGGCATCCAAGTCAATGCAGCTGTAAAACCAACTAGTGTGCCTTTCAAGAGGCGCTTCAACTATAAGAAAGCTGACTGGAAAGGGTTCACCGACGAGCTAGAACAGAAAGTGAAACAAATTGCACCAATATCATGCAACTACGGCCGTTTTGCTGAACTTGTTAAGAAAACTGCAAGAAGACACATTCCACGGGGCTGTAGAGTGGAGTACATACCTGGGCTTTCAAAGGAAAGCTCAGAACTCTATGAAGAGTATGTCACCATGTTTGAAGAAGACCCTTTCCCTGATGAAACAACTGAAGTAGGCGAGAAAGTGATGCAAAGCATATCTCAGGAGCGTCGCAAGACCTGGCACGCCCTGACAGAGTCAACTGGTATGTCAAAGAACAGTAAGAAAGCATGGTCAATCATTTGAAAGCTTCGTGGCGATCCCAACAGCCCAAAGTCACTGCAAACCAAGTTGCTAACCAACTTCTATTGAACAGCAAAAGGGGAAATATGAAATATAAGACCAAACTAGACCGCAAAAAGTACAGCAAAGACCCTGGTCACACTAGACCCATGACTATGGAAGAGCTAGAAAAGGGCATCTCTTCACTGAAGCCAGGAAAAGCAATCGGCCTAGATAACATCTCAACAGAGCAGGACCTGCTGTGAAGAAATGGCTGCTCCAGTTGTATAATCACTGCTTAACTACACACAGGCTTCCTAAGATCTGGAAGAAAGCACATGTAATGGCACTCCTGAAACCGGGAAAAGATCCATCGATTCCCAAGAGTTACAGGCCTATCTCACTTCTGAGTCATACGTATAAGCTGTTCGAACGACTCATACTCGGCAGAATTGGACCAGTTGTTGACGAATTCCTCATCCCAGAGCAAGCTGGTTTCCGCCCCGGCAAGTCTACGACGAGCCAAGTACTCAACCTCACTCAGCACATCGAAGATGGTTTCGAGGAAGGGATGGTTACCGGTGTAGTGTTTGTTGACCTCTCAGCTGCTTACGATACAGTTAACCACAGATGCCTTCTCCGCAAGTTTCTGGACTTTACCAAGGACATCCGTCTAACGGAACTGATTGAAAGCATGCTCGAGAACAGGCTTTTCTTTGTTGAGTTGGGCGGTAAGAAGAGCAGATGGCGGAGACTCAAGAATGGTCTACCACAGGAAAGTGTGCTTGCACCACTTCTCTTCAACATCTACACAAACGACCAACCGAGAAGTGAAGGTACCAGGCGCTTTATCTATGCAGATGACCTTGGTGTAGCTGCTCAAGACAGTGACTTCAGTGTTGTTGAAGAACGACTCTCAAATGCTCTCAACGAATTAACCCCCTACTATGAAGAGAACCACCTTCGTGCAAATCCATCAAAGACACAGGTGTGTGCTTTCCATCTGCGCAATCGAGAAGTCAGACGCCAACTGAACGTCACCTGGTCAGGTACTCAACTTGAAAACTGCGATCACCCAGTATATCTAGGCATCACCTTAGATCGATGCCTTTCCTTCAAGACCCATGTTGAGAAGTCAAAAGCTAAAGTCTGTGCAAGAAACAACATTGTCAGCAAACTTACTAGAACAAGTTGGGTGCCAGCCCAGATACTCTACGGTCAACCGCCTTAGCCCTCTGCTACTCAACTGCTGAGTATGCATGCCATGTTTGGGAAAGATCAGCCCATGCTAAGAAGATTGACCCAGCCATCAACGCTATATGTCGTCTAGTCACTGGATGCCTCAGACCAACACCAATAGACAGCCTATACATTCTATCAGGTATAGCACCACCAGAGATTCGACGCAGTGCAGCAAGCACTAGAGAACGCCAGCGCCAGACCACAGATGAGCGACATCCCCTATTCGACCATGAACCAGCAAAGAGACGGCTCAAATCCAGGAAAAGCTTCCTCAATGAAGTTGAACCCAGCGGAGCTGAAAGTACCAGAGTTGCCTTATGGGAAGAGAGGCTTGCCAATATTCCAACAACACCAACCATGTCCATAAGTGCCAAAGAAGAACTCCCACCTGGTGCTGACTCAAGTTGGGCTGAATGGAAATGCCTCAACAGGTTAAGATCCGGTACTGGTCGCTGTAAAGTGACTCTCAAGAAGTGGTGATATCTGGACACAGAGGATGTGACCTGTGAGTGTGGTACTGAACCACAAACCATGGAACACCTGCTGAGATGTCCCCTACTGGAGCAGGAATGCGACGCTAGGGATCTTGCAGAATTCAACGATAGTGCTAAGGATTGTGTTCAGCTATGGCGGAAACACAACATCTAGCGTGTGTGTGGGCACGATAAGAAGAAGAAGTCAAATCGCATGTGATCGGGGTGCTGCGTGGGCCTTAACTAAAGGCTAGCGTAAGCCTTAACCAAGGCTTTTGTAGCAATTTCTGGCCAGCGAAATTCAGCATACGTGAAGGGGGCGCTGTCCCCGGATGGGGTCGGCACCACACAAAGGTCGACACACCTGCAATGTACAGCGAGATAAATAACTGTGTCGTGTCGATTGTGCATTGCGACCTCATAATTATATGTTCGAACTCAATCAACAGCTTTGATTCTTCTGTAATCGAGAGTTTATGTCTATCTTCTTTTTCCATTAGAATCCCGATGGAGATTTCTCACGCAAGAGTTCTTAATTTGTCGGTGATTTTTTTTAATGATGGTCAGTCCTAGGCCCATAGCTTTGACCTGAATAATGACGTATTCGACATAAACATAGGCCTATATGCGTGCATATAAATTTGGTATTGTTATGACAATGAGCTCCGCCTTGAATGTTGGCAAGTACAGAAGGATCAAGCCCCGTCGCCCTGCCGTCGACGAAAGGTCACTACACATACACACATGTACATACAGTGTACATGAACGTGTACAATATATGCATATGATCCGTGCACTTTGTGCATGTGCGCGAACACCAACAATTTGAATATCTAAGCGGGGTAAAATTATGCAACCAAACCGTTCAGACTCGACTTGGTCAAGGCTTCTCTATGTAGCGTGCGTATTGTCAGAGATGACATCACCTCTCTCTCTCTCTCTCTCTCTCTCTCTCTCTCTCTCTCTCTCTCTCTCTCTCTCTCTCTCTCTCTCTCTCTCTCTCTCTCTCTCTCTCTCTCTCTCTCTCTCTCTCTCTCTCTCTCTCTCCATGTAATTACTAAATTTTCTAATCATTCTCATGACGTGACATCGCCGATACGGTACCATAATGTATTTTTCTCAAAACATTGCAGACCCGTCATTACACTAATTACGACATGAAGAATAAGAATATAAAATTTATGAGTCATAATTACTTAATGCAATGTACAGTATTCATGCTTTGCCTATTGCATGCAGCTGTATACAGTATAAAAGTGGGCAAAGTGTTAATGATATGTGCAGATGGATTTTAACATTTGATATGACTGCACTCTTTTTAGGCTATGTCTGCAGTGTCGAAAGAAAAGAGAATAAAACGATGAATATCCCATGTTTGTTATTTTTGCTATAAGGGGTCATGGCAATTCGGAGAAAATGCAGCTTTCAATATGTTGGACTTTGAAGATGTATAGCCCTTGTTCGCTATTTAAATTTTTTCATCGGAATGTTTCTATTTTAATTGACATTTTAACATAAAACTTTTCTCCAAAAAAATGGTGAGAAACATGTTTTTTATTTACCGAATGAATTTGGTCCCAGGTCCCGTCATAAATCAATTTTTTTGGCTTAGTTTTTTTTTCTAATGACAACTAGTTTGTAAAATATCTCATCTCGAAGTATAACTCTATTTGTATTCCTTTATACTAGGCGGAAATTATCAATGTTCCCATGAAAACAAATGGAAAATAGCATAAGAGACAAGTTAATTTGAAATAATAATGAAATGAATTTGATTTAACAAACATTTGGAAAGCTAAGTTTTTTCCCTCTCGCTACCAGGGTGTAACTCAAGATAGATGCATGGATCCATATGCACACATGTACAAGTACACTGTATGTATATGTGTACGTGTACATACAGTGGCAATCGTCGCCTTGACCCTTCTGTACTTGCCAAAATTCAAACCAAATTTAACAAAGAAAGACGTATTCTCATTAGTTATTTTTTTGGCACAGCAAGTGCACCCTGCGATGCCATGTACAAAATGCGTGGCATGCTTTGTGTACGTTAAGGTCAAATACGTCATTATTGAGGTCATAGCTAGAGGCCAGTGATTGACCATCCTTTAAACTAAACCGCCAACAAACCAACAATTCTTGCATGAGAAATTTCCATGGGATTTTCAATAGGAATATAAAGATATATTACACATAAACTTTCGATTACAGAAGATCTAAGGCTGTTGATTGAGTTCGAACATATACGAGGTCGCAATGCACAACTGTACTACGCTACATATGTATTACGCTACATATGCGCCAGCGGACATAATGGGACAGACATAATGGGCCTGCGGACATAATGGGCCTGCGGACGTGATGGGCCGGACATAATGGCTCGCGGACGTATTGGTACGGACATAATGGGCTCGCGGACGTATTGGGACGGACATAATGGGCTCGCGGACGTACTGGGACGGACATAATGGGCCCAAATCGGTTCGCGGACATAATGGTACTTGCGGACATTATGGTCCGGAACACACGTGTATATTTTAGTTTATTTTATTTTATATCAGGCGTCTATACAAAAGCCTTAGTTTTCAGAATACTCAGCAAAATGTGATATTACTTTCATTCACGAAAGCACGGAAATACATGTAAATTCCCTATCCCTTTTACGGCAACCACTGAATATCGCCAATTGGATTACACCAAAAAATATAACGTCTGTTCCGGACCATAATGTCCGCAAGTACCATTATGTCCGCGAACCGATTTGGGCCAATTACGTCCGACCCATTACGTCCGCGAAACCATTACGTCCGACCCATTACGTCCGCGGAACCATTACGTCCGACCCATTACGTCCTCAGGTCCATTATGTCCGACCCATTACGTCCGTGTGCCCATTATGTCCGACCCATTACGTCCGCGGAACCATTACGTCCGACCCATTACGTCCGCGGGTCCATTATGTCCGACCCATTACGTCCGCGGACCCATTATGTCCGACCCATTACGTCCGCGGGCTCATTATGTCCGACCCATTACGTCCGCGGGCCCATAACTCAAATAATGTTTGAACACGTAACGTTTGGGAAGTTAAAACCAACAATTTCATGTCACAGCGCTCTACTTAAAAAATGTGTTAAAAAAAGTGTGTTTGCACTGTAAGTACTTACAGTGCAAAAACTGGTATGTTAAATAGTACACCAGTGGTGCTCATATGAAGCACGATAATTCAGACACTTTACTAAATTAGCACCAGTGGTTTTTAACAACCCAATTTTGCAGTAGAGCGCTGTGGCATGAAATTGTTCTAAGTAATTGGTTTTAACTTCCCCAACGTTACGTGTTCAAACATTATTTGAGTTATGGGCCCGCGGACGTAATGGGTCGAACATAATGGGTCCGCGGACGTAATGGGTCGGACATAATGGTTCCGCGGACGTAATGGGTCGGACATAATGGGCCTGCGGACGTAATGGGTCGGACATAATGGTTCCGCGGACGTAATGGTTCCGCGGACGTAATGGGTCGGACGTAATGGTTCAGCGGACGTAATGGGTCGGACGTAATGGTTCAGCGGACGTAATGGGTCGGACGTAATGGTTCCGCGGACGTAATGGGTCGGACATAATGGGCCCAAATCGGTTCGCGGACATAATGGTACTTGCGGACATTATGGTCCGGAACAAACGTCTAAAAGAGTATAAGTATGAATTCAGGAGCCTGAGAAAGACCAGTCAAACACGTCACCATTATCATGTTATGATGAGCTTGCTGGTGGTTCAATACGTACCTACATATGTACTCACAATGAACACAATCCATTGCCTCTTAATTAAGGCCCAAACAGTCTCCAGTTTCTAGTTATCGGTCGGCTTCAAAATCGATGCGGTGACGCGCTTTTTTCGGCCATTTTTTATTATTTATTTTATTTATTTATTTTTTTGTCAACAGAGAAGTACGTGATACATTGTATACGCGGGGAATAAATTTCCCACATACAAAGTTTGGTGGCTAAGAGAGGCCTCACAAATCGGGCAAACGTTCATACCCTTATGTGAAAAAGTCGTTTAAAGCAAAGGCAGAATTCTAATCGATCCAGCAATTTTAGCTGCAGTTGGACATTGTGTCATAGCAACAAAAATTAGAAAATTTAAAATGCCGACGCGCGGGTCTGAAGCGACGCGCGCAGAGACCAGAAACCACGGACTTGTTTGGCCTAAGGAGAGTTTAACTATTCTCTTATAAAAGACTAGGCGAAATGGAACCCATGTATTTATCATAATGTTTGTTGCGCAAGTAAACTTGTATCGCGCATATATTTCGATACGTACAGCGTTTGTTCTGTTCTGACGGACGCAATACCTTCAACTATCCCCTAGAAGAAGAATTATGGAAGGTTTATTACTGTGGATCATAGTGAACGCACGCCCTAACTTGTTTTATTGACATCAACTCAACCTTATTCAAAAGGAAAAATGTTCGTATCCAGTCATAATAAGCTCTAATGAATCCAACACTTTTGTAATGATCCCAGCCGATCATGAAATGATTGTATTTATCGTGGCCCTGCCCTCAAATATAGAGTAATCCAGAATTCACAAAATTCCTCGCCCACTTAAAATACTCAAAGACATAGTCTTTGCACCAATACATTAATACGATAAATTTATTCGGAAACAACTGCACATGTACACAGTGTGCATGTTCAGCGATATTGAACACGTTCATGTCTGGGTGTATGAATAAACTGTATGTGCAGTCAAGTTCAATATTCATTTTTAATGTTGCCAGACTGGCGATGATGAAAGAACAACTATTAAATCAAAAATATTTTACTCCAAAATCTTTTTCTGCAAGCAGGTTCATATCAACAGTGTGTTTTTACAACTCTTTTTACAACTACATGTAGGGCATATGCTTTACTTCATACGTGTGCCGTAAACAAGAACAAAATCAAATGTCTTCAGAATACTTATTTATTCTCTAAGGTTCATATCAAATTTGTGTTATAATATATCTGCTTCTACAACTACAAGTAGGGCCTATGCTTTCTTCATAATGTGTGCCGTTAACAAGAAAATAATGAAAATGCATCCAGAATACTTATTTATTTTCCCAAGGTTCTTCTCAATACTGTGTTACAATTTGTCTGCAACTACAACTTCATATAGGGCCTATGCTTGTATTGAGTTGATACATCAACATGATAAAGTCTTCGGGCACCGAAGCAAAACCTAAGTATGGTAATTCACAGTTTTTGATGATTTTGGATACATAGTGCCAGATAAACAAGAACCGCAAGAATAGAATTTTATAATTCCAGTAATGTTTTCACAAATTATGCACATCTATAACTTACAGTGTATTTAAAATATGAAGTAGGTCTGTAAATATACATGTATACGTATGTAATTGATGGGCTTGAAATTATACAATCACTAGCGAGGGGAGTGAACATACAGAATATACATTTCACATAATTATTTTTCTAAAAAATAAGATCTAGTTTTTGTGGTGCATTTATTTGAACATTTCAGGGGAGGGGAAAAGGTTGGTTGGTACACGTGTGGTAAGGTGATAAAAGAATTCCTTCTCATGATGTGTGTATGTACCGTATGTATTCTTCAATTTATGTAGGCCTTCATATATCGACCGTGTTTCTTTACTATTTTACAGGCAAATTTTAGTCTATTCTGATCACTCTGAATTATCTTTCAGAAAGAAAAACAAATACCGTGAAATAAAATGTTTAATCAATTACAAATCGGTTAATATCTGCTTCTCATTTATTGTACAAGTCATAACTTTGCATGTTTGGATTCAAATCTGGAAATAAATATATTTTTGCTGCAGTTTCTATGAAATAGCTTAATTAAATTAAAAACCCGGACACTACTAAAATAACTTACACCCAAAATTACGGTGTTGGGGTTAACTTCCAAAAGTTTAATTAAAATGATCACTAATGACATGACAATTGGCATATTACTTGAAAAAGTCTGCGTCTTTTATTGTAACAATATAAATTTCACCAAATTACAATATGTTGAATTTGAACTTCTTGCTTGGACCGTAAGTAAAGGACAGAACAGCTATATGTCTGAAAAATGTTACAAAGTTCATTTTCTCAATAAATGATTATTTTCCCTGTATTCGGTTCAGGCGATTTTTTCCTTTAACCAGCCGCTAAAGGGCGGTCTAACTCTTCAAAATCACTAAACGGTGAATATAATTAAAAATTTGTGTTTCAGATTTGAACTCTTTCTGCAGAATCCGTTACTTTTCCAAAAGTGTAACACATTGTTGATGAAGTATCCTTAGTTTTCTACGTGTTTTAAGGTTTTTGTTTTTACGTGGGAATTTTGAAAACTGGTGAAACCAAAGACAATTTATAAGCAATAAGGAGATGCTTGATTACAGTGTTCATTGTCAATTTATCATTATATTTTTGTTTATTATAAACTTGAGTTGAAAGTGAAGAATATTATAAATAAAGATCACTCCCGGTATATAAACATGCAGTCCATCAATTAAATTTATTTTTGTGCAAGACTTAATACAAAGACATAAATACCAATGTTAGCTTCATCTAAATCTATCACAACTTGTGGTCTTACTTTGGGGAATTATTTACTTTTTGACAACTCTTCTTCTGAGGGCAGGGGAAGAGGGAAAGCATGGATGCAAGCTTTCTTGCAACTTTATCATGTAGTAGTTATGACATAAGCTGTATTGTTTCTTCTCCACCCAACTACTATACGGCTGTGCTTTGAGTAGACTATGTGATACCTGACACATGAACATGGATGAAATGCACAATTATTAGCCAACTTTCTATTATGTTCCAGGTAGGGAAAATTATTTACAACGTGGAAATCGAAATATCAGGAGTGTAAAGACTCTTCTCTCACTGGGTAACTTTTCCTTGGTAAAGTTTGAAAAACAAAGAAAGGGGAAATGTCTATATGCTCCTCCATGCTTCAGTGTCTTCAGTAATCCCCAGCCCCCAATCAATTTAACCCCCACTTCCTGCCCTTTGAATTTGCAGCCAAGTTTAATCCAGTTACTATACATGTAGTCCCCTTCTACCATAAATCAACTTTGACTTTATTCCCATAAATAATGCTGAATATGTTGATCTGGCTACCTGCAACCCTGGCAAACTATTTTCATAGGAGTGTTTTTACATGTTGATTTATCATCTAGCATAGTTTTTGAAAAGCATGTGTTGGGGCTCGTGTCAATATCATTATGCATATTTATCTAAGAATACATGTTTGCATAGGAGTAAGGTTTATCACCATGTAACTATATCTACAGTTTAATAGTGTTGGCTCTTATTAGAAGAACCAGTGGTGAGATAACTTGAAGTTTCCATCGGCATACTCTGATCATCTTCATCCCCCTGAAGACAATTGGAGTACACTGATTGAAACACAAAGTAATGTCACTGCCAGTTCTTCTCTGAACCAATACCATTTACTACTCTTGAAATATAATTACTCTTACTCCTACGGTTCTTCAACCATGTAAAGCTTCAAAATCTCAACAAGGTACTTTCAAGGTAGTACAGAATACTAATAGAGCAATTTGTTTGGGTGTGGGGGGTTGAGGGCTGTCAGTTGCGTTGAAACATGTTCATGTTATAATAGCAATTTTTGGCAGAGAGAGGGTCTTGAAAGTAGGACATGTCCTCTATACTTCCTAGAAACTTTTGATTGGGTGGCACCCGTAACAAACCTGAAGTTGATATAGTAGGTAATCTTCTTGAGAAAACTCTTATTCAGTGGAATGTCTGCTAGTAAGTGGGGTGTGGTAGGCTTCCGTTTACTGACACCCATTCACATACGTAGGTGGCATGATGAACTGAGCATTCGTCTGTCTCCATCTCCCTTCATGTCATCTATGGACCAAACATGAACAAACATTATGTATACAATCTTACAAAAGAAAGATTACGTTGAACTGATAGTACTCTAGAAGTTGAGAATTGAGACTGACCACAAAAACATAAATAACACAATAGCCAGCCATGAATATCACATGTAAAGCTACTTTGACTAATTATTAGTGCTACAGTACACTTATCATTCACACACACCCACACGCACACGTGTGTAAATGCCTGCAATCGGGGACATCCTTTGTCCAATTTCTTTGTCCTGGATAGCGGGGACATGATTGTTCTCCATTGTGATAGCAACCGGGGACTATTGTCCCTTTTCTTATATGTCCCCGGTTTAAATGCGCTCACACACGCACACACACACACAAACTTACATATGCTGACAAGTGGGGTATTCCTTTGTTCGTTCTATTATCCCTTTTCTATAGAATTCTCCAGTGGGGTACCAGATTTTCTATAGATTATTTGTGGGGTACCATTGTTCCATTGTGTTTGGTACCCCACAACGAATGGCGTGTAAGAACACATACACACACACACGTGTGTAAACACCGGCATTCGGGGACTTCCTTTGTCAAATTCCTTTGTCCAAAAATACGGGGACGCATTGTTCTCCATTGTGAGAGCAACCGGGGACCATTGTCCCTTTTGTTATACGTCCCCGGTTTGAATGCGCTCACACACGCACAAATGCACCCCCCCCCCCCCACACACACACACTTCAAATTATAACCAATGCTGTACTTTCCCTTTAAGAGGACAACGGTCACGATCAACAGGGCATGGAATCGGAGTGCTAGTTTTATGTTATCTCGGTGACTGAAAATAATATCCATAATATCCATAATATCATAATTGCTGCTGCATAAATGAGCTAGTAAGTTTGAGTCACTGTGTTCATCTTAAACTAGGATACTGATTCCATGCACAAGGGGAAAAAACCCTGAATGCACAACTTCATTTTTTTCTAAATGAGAAATTGTTTCTGTAAATCTGATTTTGTTTGATAGAAAAACAAATATTTACATCAACTAAGTTTTCTATATACACAAAAGTTATGGGATAAAAAATAATAATCTGAATCAATCCAAGATTTACTCTACCTTTGCAATGCTTTGTAGCTGTGAATACTGGACATGGAATCAGGCTGAACATGGTGTTGATGCAATTAAAAATACTGCCAGTGATGTTTTCTCATACTATGAAACAAAACATAACAGCTAATGAAATAATGGTCGTACTCGTACGAATACTCGTACGAATACTCGTACGAATACTCGTACGAATACTCGTACGAATACTCGTACGAATACTCGTACGAATACTCGTACGAATACTCGTACGAATACTCGTACGAATACGAATAATGGTACCTGATGCTATTTCCTCCAGTCCATGTTTGAATTTTCACCATGACCCCTTTTGACCATCTTCCCCATAAAATACCCGGGCATCGATGGTGGAAATTACAACTAATTCACTGGAAATTGTTCTGCTTTCTAAACTATATCTCATAATTACCATGTCTGTATTGTAAACATAATCATAATATCATTGTGCCTTGCCTATAGGAACTATCAAAAATAATGTGATGGCTAACAGAAATTCATCATAAGAGTTCAGCATACAGCCACACAAAAAGCCCTCAGAGCCCTCAAACAATATTTCTCTTGTATTACTACTCTTACCTGTCCAACAATAATCCTACAAATGCGACATTATTCATGGTATCATTATGGTCACCATCACGTTCAACAATCAAATCCCTGAATGTTTGCCATCATTTGAGGTTGGCTGGCCCGTCAATGGTCGCCAGGTATGCATCGTTTTGTTGCCGTAGACGGTGAGCCTTTCTTCGCCCAGCCTGCTCTGTCGAAATTCTGGCGTTGATTTTGACTGATGGCCTTCCAAACTGAACAGTTTTTGTCACTTTTTTATTGGCGTTGATATGATGAAGGAGTTGTGACGATGTTCCGAATGAATGCGTCATTGTTGTTTCCAAAACTAAACTCGCTGGCAGTATCATAATTCAAAATACCCGACACGAAAAGCACCACAGTGGTCGAGACCCTTCTTTACGCTTCCACGCGAAAAGTGTTCATATATTTATGGCCTAACCAGCAGGCTCACGCCTCGGGCGCTTTGCCGCGCTGGCGCCCATGGCTGTACTGGTACAGTCTTGGTTCGATTCCCGGTGTCTCGGCAAAGTGCCAAGACTTTCGTTTTTTTGTCGATTTTGACAATGTTCACCCATTGTTTCAAAATCATTTCACTTTTGTCAAGTATCAATGAATTATAAAAAATAATTAATCTTGAATTTGGTTCAGTAATAAACTTTTTAAACGTCTGAAAGTGCGACTATCACTTTTGTCCTCATGAGTTTTCTGGACAAATTTTGGTTCAAAAAAGTCACATGACATTGGTTTTTGTACAATAACAGAAAAACAACGCATTTTTCAGGAGTACTTTTGTGGACAGTTATATTCTACTTTTGAAAGATCTTCCCCACCATGTATGTAAAACAATGAAATATCGAGGGGCGTTTTTTATCGCCCAATTTCGCACGACAAAGGCGGTGTGTACCTTTAATGTTTTGGGAAACTATTAATCCTTTTCCCTCTTGAGTTTTTTGGGAAAAGTCAATGTTTACCCTTTGGGATTTTTTAGAAAAATATACAACGCTAAAAACCCTTCGTGATTTAAATTTAATCGAATGAGAGGGATGGAAATATGAATTATAATCAATATAATCATGTATGCATACGCATACATATATATATAGGTTGCAAATGAAGAACATATAGGCCTACAATAACATCTACACAAGGAAATATATTAGGAAGGATCCGACTTGTGAAAAACTACAAACATTGTTTTGTAGGTCTTCAATTGGTCTACAGACGGCTGCATAGCCACACTTCCCTTATACAAAATTCACAGTGTCACCACATAGTGAAACCTCTGTGTGAACACACAGTGTTCATACAGTGTATTCCACCCAGTCACCACACTGTGGCCACACTGTGTGTGACACTATGATGATGATGATGATGATGATGATGATGATGATGATGATGATGATGATGATGATGATGATGATGATGATGATGATGATGATGATGATGATGATGATGATGATGATGATGATGATGATGATGATGATGATGATGATGATGATGATGATGATGATGATGATGATGATGATGATGATGATGATGATGATGATGATGATGATGATGATGATGATGATGATGATGATGATGATGATGATGATGATGATGATGATGATGATGATGATGATGATGATGATGATGATGATGATGATGATGATGTATGATGATGATGATGATGATGATGATGATGATGATGATGATGATGATGATGATGATGATGATGATGATGATGATGATGATGATGATGATGATGATGATGATGATGATGATGATGATGATGATGATGATGATGATGATGATGATGATGATGATGATGATGATGATGATGATGATGATGATGATGATGATGATGATGATGATGATGATGATGATGATGATGATGATGATGATGATGATGATGATGATGATGATGATGATGATGATGATGATGATGATGATGATGATGATGATGATGATGATGATGATGATGATGATGATGATGATGATGATGATGATGATGATGATGATGATGATGATGATGATGATGATGATGATGATGATGATGATGATGATGATGATGATGATGATGATGATGATGATGATGATGATGATGATGATGATGATGATGATGATGATGATGATGATGATGATGATGATGATGATGATGATGATGATGATGATGATGATGATGATGATGATGATGATGATGATGATGATGATGATGATGATGATGATGATGATGATGATGATGATGATGATGATGATGATGATAATGCATGTATAATGCGCCATCTATCTAGGCATACCTATTCCGAGGCGCAACAATTAACACAGCAAAAGTATGAACATTATAGAAAGTATATACATACATAAATTATACACACACATATATATATATATATATATATATATATATATATATATATATATATATATATATATACATGTACATATAGGCCTACATATGCATACATACATACATTGTTCTTGAAAACATTGATTGAACTGCAACTGCGAAGTTCTACTGGCAACTCATTCCAAAGTTTAGGAGCAGCTGCATAAAATGCACGATCACCATAAGAAGATGCAGTCCTTGGAACAGTTAGAAGAAATTTAGATCGTAAAGTGCGTTTGGGAACATATGGAGAAAGAAGTTCACTTATATACTTTGATGCCATGTCATGAAGTGATTTCCAATAGAGCAATATGAGTTTAAATTGAATCCTTTGACGAATCGGTAGCAATTGGAGTTGTTTTAAAATTGGAGAGATATGATCAAACTTGCGAGTCCTGGTTAACATTCGTGCTGCAGAGTTTTGGGCATGTTGGAGCTTATTTAGCTGTTTATCAGTGACACCATACAGTAGGGAGTTCCCATTGTCTAATATTGACGTCACTAAAGCATGAATCAAAGTAGCTGCTGTATCGTTATCCAAAACCAGGGCTTTGCCTTTGACACCAATAGATGAGAGCCGTGGAAGGAGGATATCATGGTCGATGGTGTCAAAGGCAGCAGACAAATCTAGTAGCACTATGAATTTGGAACAAAACCATATTGTCCAAACAGTGTGAACACAGATATCATAGTGTCCCCACAGTGTGACCATAGAGATATCACAGTGTCCCCACAGTGTGACCATACAGATATCATAGTGTCCCCACAGTGTGACCATATATATATCACAGTGTCCCCACAGTGTGACCATACAGATATCATAGTGTCCCCACAGTGTGACCATAGAGATATCACAGTGTCCCCACAGTGTGACCATAGAGATATCATAGTATCCCCACAGTGTGACCATACAGATATCATAGTGTCCCCACAGTGTGACCATAGAGATATCGTAGTGTCCCCACAGTGTCACCATAGAGATATCACAGTGTCCCCACAGTGTAACCATACAAATATGATAGTGTCCCCACAGTGTGACCATACAGATATCATAGTGTCCCCACAGTGTGACCATACAGATATCATAGTGTCCCCACAGTGTGACCATACAGATATCATAGTGTCCCCACAGTGTGACCATACAGATATCATTGTGTCCCCACAGTGTGACCATACAGATATCATAGAGTCCCCACAGTGTGACCATAGAGATATCATAGTGTCCCCACAGTGTGACCATACATATATCATAGTGTCCCCACAGTATGACCATACAGATATCATAGTATCCCCACAGTGTGACCATACATATATCATAGTGTCCCCACAGTGTCACCATACAGATATCATAGTGTCCCCACAGTGTGACCATACAGATATCGTAGTGTCCCCACAGTGTCACCATAGAGATATCACAGTGTCCCCACAGTGTGACCATACAGATATCATAGTGTCCCCACAGTGTGACCATACAGATATCATAGTGTCCCCACAGTGTGACCATAGAGATATCGTAGTGTCCCCACAGTGTCACCATAGAGATATCACAGTGTCCCCACAGTGTAACCAACAAATATCATAGTGTCCCCACAGTGTGACCATACAGATATCATAGTGTCCCCACAGTGTGACCATACAGATATCATAGTGTACCCACAGTGTGACCATACAGATATCATAGTGTCTCCACAGTGTGACCATACAGATATCATAGTGTCCCCACAGTGTGACCATACAGATATCATAGTGTCCCCACAGTGTGACCATAGAGATATCATAGTGTCCCCACAGTGTGACCATACATATATCATAGTGTCCCCACAGTGTGACCATACAGATATCATAGTATCCCCACAGTGTGACCATACATATATCATAGTGTCCCCACAGTGTGACCATACATATATCATAGTGTCCCCACAGTGTGACCATACAGATATCGTAGTGTCCCCACAGTGTCACCATAGAGATATCACAGTGTCCCCACAGTGTGACCATACAGATATCATAGTGTCCCCACAGTGTGACCATACATATATCATAGTGTCCCCACAGAATGACCATACAGATATCATAGTATCCCAACAGTGTTACCATACAGATATCGTAGTGTCCCCACAGTGTCACCATAGAGATATCACAGTGTCCCCACAGTGTGACCATACAGATATCATAGTATCCCCACAGTGTGATCATACATATATCATAGTGTCCCCACAGTGTGACCATAGAGATATCGTAGTGTCCCCACAGTGTCACCATAGAGATATCACAGTGTCCCCACAGTGTGACCATAGAGATATCACAGTGTCCCCACAGTGTGACCATACAGATATCATAGTGTCCCCACAGTGTGACCATAGATATATCGTAGTGTCCCCATAGTGTCACCATAGAGATATCACAGTGTCCCCACAGTGTGACCATACAGATATCATAGTATCCCCACAGTGTGACCATACATATATCATAGTGTCCCCACAGTGTGACCCTACAGATATCATAGTGTCCCCACAGTGTGACCATACAGATATCATAGTGTTCGCACAGTGTGACCATACATATATCATAGTGTCCCCACAGTGTGACCATACAGATATCATAGTGTCCCCACAGTGTGACCATACAAATATCATAGTGTCCCCACAGTGTGACCATACAGATATCATAGTCTCCCCACAGTGTGACCATACAGATATCATAGTGTCCCCACAGTGTGACCATAGAGATATCATAGTGTCCCCACAGTGTGACCATACATATATCATAGTGTCCCAACAGTATGACCATACAGATATCATAGTATCCCAACAGTGTTACCATACAGATATCGTAGTGTCCCCACAGTGTCACCATAGAGATATCACAGTGTCCCCACAGTGTCACCATAGAGATATCACAGTGTCCCCACAGTGTGACCATACAGATATCATAGTATCCCCACAGTGTGATCATACAGATATCATAGTGTCCCCACAGTGTGACCATAGAGATATCGTAGTGTCCCCACAGTGTCACCATAGAGATATCACAGTGTCCCTACAGTGTGACCATAGAGATATCACAGTGTCCCCACAGTGTGACCATACAGATATCATAGTGTCCCCACAGTGTGACCATAGATATATCGTAGTGTCCCCACAGTGTCACCATAGAGATATCACAGTGTCCCCACAGTGTGACCATACAGATATCATAGTATCCCCACAGTGTGACCATACATATATCATAGTGTCCCCACAGTGTGACCATACAGATATCATAGTGTCCCCACAGTGTGACCATACAGATATCATAGTGTCCCCACAGTGTGACCATACATATATCATAGTGTCCCCACAGTGTGACCATACATATATCATAGTGTCCCCACAGTGTGACCATACATATATCATAGTGTCCCCACAGTGTGACCATACAGATATCATAGTGTCCCCACAGTGTGACCATACATATATCATAGTGTCCCCTACATATGCATACATACATACATTGTTCTTGAAAACATTGATTGAACTGCAACTGCGAAGTTCTACTGGCAACTCATTCCAAAGTTTAGGAGCAGCTGCATAAAATGCACGATCACCATAAGAAGATGCAGTCCTTGGAACAGTCAGAAGAAATTTAGATCGTAAAGTGCGTTTGGGAACATATGGAGAAAGAAGTTCACTTATATACTTTAGTGCCATGTCATGAAGTGATTTCCAAGTGAGCAATATGAGTTTAAATTGAATCCTTTGACGAATCGGTAGCCAGTGGAGTTGTTTTAAAATTGGAGAGATATGATCAAACTTGTGAGTCCTGGTTAACATGCGTGCTGCAGAGTTGTGGGCATGTTGGAGCTTATTTAGCTGTTTATCAGTGACACCATACAGTAGGGAGTTACCATTGCCTAATCTTGACGTCACTAAAGCATGAATCAAAGTAGCTGCTGTATCGTTATCCAAAACCAGGGCTTTGCCTTTGACACCAATATATGAGAGCCGTGGAAGGAGGATATCATGGTCGATGGTGTCAAAGGCAGCAGACAAATCTAGTAGCACTATGAATTTGGAACAAAACCATAGTGTCCCAACAGTGTGAACACAGATATTAAAAAGTCTCCCCACAGTGTGAACATACAGATATCATAGTGTCCCCACAGTGTGACCATAGAGATATCGTAGTGTCCCCACAGTGTGACCATAGAGATATCACAGTGTCCCCACAGTGTGAACATACAGATATCATAGTGTCCCCACAGTGTGACCATAGAGATATTGTAGTGTCCCCACAGTGTCCCCACAGTGTGACCATACAGATATCATAGTGTCCCCACAGTGTGACCATACAGATATCATAGTGTCCCCACAGTGTGACCATAGAGATATCGTAGTTTCCCCACAGTGTCACCATAGAGATACCACAGTGTTCCCACAGTGTGACCATACATATATCATAGTGTCCCCACAGTGTGACCATACAGATATCATAGTGTCCCCACAGTGTGACCATACAGATATCATAGTGTCCCCACAGTGTGACTATACAGATATCATAGTGTCCCCACAGTGTGACCATACAGATATCATAGTGTCCCCACAGTGTGACCATACAGATATCATAGTGTCCCCACAGTGTGACCATAGAGATATCATAGTGTCCCCACAGTGTGACCATACATATATCATAGTGTCCCCACAGTATGACCATACAGATATCATAGTATCCCCACAGTGTGACCATACATATATCATAGTGTCCCCACAGTGTGACCATACAGATATCATAGTGTCCCCACAGTGTGACCATACAGATATCGTAGTGTCCCCACAGTGTCACCATAGAGATATCACAGTGTCACCACAGTGTGACCATACAGATATCATAGTGTCCCCACAGTGTGACCATACAGATATCATAGTGTCCCCACAGTGTGACCATAGAGATATCGTAGTGTCCCCACAGTGTCACCATAGAGATATCACAGTGTCCCCACAGTGTAACCAACAAATATCATAGTGTCCCCACAGTGTGACCATACAGATATCATAGTGTCCCCACAGTGTGACCATACAGATATCATAGTGTACCCACAGTGTGACCATACAGATATCATAGTGTCTCCACAGTGTGACCATACAGATATCATAGTGTCCCCACAGTGTGACCATACAGATATCATAGTGTCCCCACAGTGTGACCATACATATATCATAGTGTCCCCACAGTGTGACCATACAGATATCATAGTGTCCCCACAGTGTGACCATACATATATCATAGTGTCCCCACAGTGTGACCATACAGATATCATAGTATCCCCACAGTGTGACCATACATATATCATAGTGTCCCCACAGTGTCACCATACAGATATCATAGTGTCCCCACAGTGTGACCATACAGATATCGTAGTGTCCCCACAGTGTCACCATAGAGATATCACAGTGTCCCCACAGTGTGACCATACAGATATCATAGTGTCCCCACAGTGTGACCATACAGATATCATAGTGTCCCCACAGTGTGACCATAGAGATATCGTAGTGTCCCCACAGTGTCACCATAGAGATATCACAGTGTCCCCACAGTGTAACCAACAAATATCATAGTGTCCCCACAGTGTGACCATACAGATATCATAGTGTCCCCACAGTGTGACCATACAGATATCATAGTGTACCCACAGTGTGACCATACAGATATCATAGTGTCCCCACAGTGTGACCATACAGATATCATAGTGTCCCCACAGTGTGACCATACAGATATCATAGTGTCCCCACAGTGTGACTATAGAGATATCATAGTGTCCCCACAGTGTGACCATACATATATCACAGTGTCCCCACAGTGTGACCATACAGATATCATAGTGTCCCCACAGTGTGACCATACATATATCATAGTATCCCCACAGTGTGACCATACATATATCATAGTGTCCCCACAGTGTGACCATACAGATATCGTAGTGTCCCCACAGTGTCACCATAGAGATATCACAGTGTCCCCACAGTGTGACCATACAGATATCATAGTGTCCCCACAGTGTGACCATACATATATCATAGTGTCCCCACAGAATGACCATACAGATATCATAGTATCCCAACAGTGTTACCATACAGATATCGTAGTGTCCCCACAGTGTCACCATAGAGATATCACAGTGTCCCCACAGTGTGACCATACAGATATCATAGTATCCCCACAGTGTGATCATACATATATATCATAGTGTCCCCACAGTGTGACCATAGAGATATCGTAGTGTCCCACAGTGTCACCATAGAGATATCACAGTGTCCCCACAGTGTGACCATAGAGATATCACCGTGTCCCCACAGTGTGACCATACAGATATCATAGTGTCCCCACAGTGTGACCATAGATATATCGTAGTGTCCCCACTGTGTCACCATAGAGATATCAGTGTTCCCACAGTGTGACCATACAGATATCATAGTATCTCCACAGTGTGACCATACATATACCATAGTATCCCCACAGTGTGACCATACAGATATCATAGTGTCCCCACAGTGTGACCATACAGATATCATAGTGTTCGCACAGTGTGACCATACATATATCATAGTGTCCCCACAGTGTGACCATACAGATATCATAGTGTCCCCACAGTGTGACCATACAAATATCATAGTGTCCCCACAGTGTGACTATAGAGATATCATAGTATCCCCACAGTGTGACCATACATATATCATAGTGTCCCCACAGTGTGACCATAGAGATATCATAGTGTCCCCACAGTGTGACCATACATATATCATAGTGTCCCCACAGTATGACCATACAGATATCATAGTATCCCAACAGTGTTACCATACAGATATCGTAGTGTCCCCACAGTGTCACCATAGAGATATCACAGTGTCCCCACAGTGTCACCATAGAGATATCACAGTGTCCCACAGTATGACCATACAGATATCATAGTATCCCCACAGTGTGATCATACAGATATCATAGTGTCCCCACAGTGTGACCATAGAGATATCGTAGTGTCCCCACAGTGTCACCATAGAGATATCACAGTGTCCCTACAGTGTGACCATAGAGATATCACAGTGTCCCCACAGTGTGACCATACAGATATCATAGTGTCCCCACAGTGTGACCATAGATATATCGTAGTGTCCCCACAGTGTCACCATAGAGATATCACAGTGTCCCCACAGTGTGACCATACAGATATCATAGTATCCCCACAGTGTGACCATACATATATCATAGTGTCCCCACAGTGTGACCATACAGATATCATAGTGTCCCCACAGTGTGACCATACAGATATCATAGTGTTCCCACAGTGTGACCATACATATATCATAGTGTTCCCACAGTGTGACCATACATATATCATAGTGTCCCCACAGTGTGACCATACATATATCATAGTGTCCCCACAGTGTGACCATACAGATATCATAGTGTCCCCACAGTGTGACCATACATATATCATAGTGTCCCCACAGTGTGACCATACAGATATCGTAGTGTCCCCACAGTGTCACCATAGAGATATCACAGTGTCCCCACAGTGTGACCATACATATATCATAGTGTCCCCACAGTGTGACCATACATATATCATAGTGTCCCCACAGTGTGACCATACAGACATAATATTGTAAATTTGCTGCACTTTGATAACAATTACACTGGAAGTACAATTTCCTACAATAGTATCGTAACATTCAGAAGTATAACAAACTACAGTGGATATGTGAAATTTGTAACACTGTAAAAGAGGGCAAACATGACGACAAATGTACGCAAGACACATAGAATCTTCATGTGACAATAACTTTTCAATTCAAATTACTCTAGTGTACATTATAAGTACTTAAACCAAAAAAAATCTTTTTTTTTTCATCTGGAGTGTCGTGGCCGAGCGGTCTAGCGCACCCAACTCAAGTTCTGGTGTTGCCAGCAGCAGGGTGTGGGTTCGAGACCCGGTCGTGACACTTGTGTCCTTGAGCAAGGTACTTAACCATAATTGCTTGTCCTTCGGATGGGACGTAAAGCCATGTAGGTCCCGTGTGTTGTGTAATGCACGTAAAAGAATGCGCCTTGAGCACCACTTAGTTGGTGGATACGTGCGCTATATAGAATCCACCCATAATGTGTGTATTATTATTATTATTATTATTATTATTATTATTATTATTATTATTATATATTATTATTATTATTATTATTATTATTATTATTATTATTATTATTATTATTATTATTATTATTATTATTATTATTATTATTATTATTATTATTATTATTATTATTATTATTATTATTATTATTATTATTATTATTATTATTATTTATTATCTTTATCTTTAATCATCACACATTGTAATATCCTTCTTGAGTGATAAACAGCATGAATACATCTCTTTTTGGAATATTTGAGTTGTTGGTCTTGCTGGCGCCTCTACTGAATACATGTTGCCACTATACCGTGAACTTGAATAATCGGCATGGTCGGACATCCTTCCAAACTGCTTGTTCATCCCCTTGGCCAGTTAGCCTCTCGTAAACAGTCTGTAAATGAAACAAAACAATATTTTAAAGTGTAAATAAAATTAACCAATAAATCAAGTGTTAAATTCTATTTCTAAAACATTAAAATATTATTCCATCAATTTTCCTGGTGGTGCAAAATTTGTGCCAAAAGACATGATGTTAAGTGAAGTAATTTCACACAGTAATTAAACAAATGATATACAATGATTCTGACAATGTAGCATTGCTAGGATTGAAACTACGGCATATGTTTTAACTTGATTACGAATGCATGGTGATGATGAAATATGAGTACAAGATCACACAGATTATTTAGTCATTAGAGGAAACCTATATCTAAATTGTGAAGTGATTGACTGGCAATATAATATTTATAATATATAATATATATAATAGGCAATCCATGGGATTGTCAGCTACACATTTCTATAAAATCAAAACAGGAAATAACCATTTTGGTATATCCAGTCCTCCATAAAAACTAAAAACAAGAATTTGTTTGTAAATTGTCTAATCTGTCCACATGCAACATCCATATCATGTTGGGCTATATGCTAGCTGTTGGTGGCATGCATACATATTTATTATTTTAATTGATGTAATACAGCGATCATCCTGCAGATTTGAACGTATCAGATCGGCTTGGCTTGAAATCTTTCTCCGACAGTAATAATAATGTATAATAATAATGTATCCACCAACTTACATTATTACCCCTGCTCATCAGGCGCATAAATCATTCCTGAAACCATCTCAGCTCCCTGGTGAATACACAGCTCAATTGCTGCCATTTCGGCGCATATGGGCTAATCAAACACAACAACCAACTCTGCACTCACAGGTACCAATTTACTCCTGGGTGGAGAGAAGCAATTTTGGTAAAGTGTCTTGCTCAAGTACCCCGGTCACGGTTGGGATTCGAACCCACATTCCGACGACTCAGCCATCAGAACACAAATCCGATGCACTAAACCACTCGAGAAGATGTGGAGAAAATAGTGTAGAGTTCCTCTCATCTACTCGTACTAGTTGCTAATGCTAGGTTCCCACTGTCGTGCGATCCGTTACGAACGCCACGATTGGCCATTCGTAGCTGATCGTGGAATTGTTGTTTCCTTTTCTGAAATTTCACGTTTGGATGCGAGTTGATGCGAGTCGATACGTTCTGGTAAGATTTGGTGCGCTTGGATGCGATATAGGCACGATTGGTCAATTTCAGATGACACGATCTGTCACGATCTGGTCTCCCGTTCAGATACGATCAGATACGTTCCGATAGGATTGTCCCGATTGAGTCCACGATTGTGTCCCGATTTTGGACGATCTGATACGTGCAGATACGTTCTGATACGTTCCGATACGATCATCACGAATCGATGCGCTCTTTTGCGATCGGATACGATTGTGGTGGCGATGTATTTCACGATCGGGATGGAGAGTGATCACGATTTGAGCCACGATTGAACCCCGACGGGTACATATACAGCCCGGCTGACCATGGACTTCATTGTTTCTTGAACTTCTACAGAGTGAAGACTACAACCCACAATCATTGACCAAACAAATGTGCTCTCTTCAAGTGTAGATCGATGAATGAAGCTCAATCAATCTTGTCCGGTATATATATGGTCGCGAGAACTCGTAACAGATCGTGAGCGCCCGTGAACAAGCGTTACTAATCGTATCTACTCGCATCTACTCGCATCTACTCGTATCAACTCGTATCAAATCGTGAGTCAATCATGTCCGGTCGTGAGCGATGGTACCCGACAGAGCGTAACAGATCGTGACAGATCGTGGGAGATCGCAGCGCATCTCAACAGAGCGTGGTGTTTGTCTTGTCCAAGGTTGATCCCGATCACCACGATTTCGAAGCACTATTAGATGCGATCTGTCGCGCTTTGTTACGATCCAATACGATCTCATGCGATGATCACGATTACAAATTAATCGTGTTGATCGTAGCAAATTTTTGAACCGTCCAAACATGTTCTACGATCAACACGATTGCCACGACTGACCTCAAGATCTGATAAGATCTGATAGGATCACCACGATTACTCAACGATTAAGACCACGATTTCAATCGTGGCGCGAATCGTGATAGTGGGAACGGGGCAATACACAGCACACAACGGCTACTTTCAATCTTGGTATTACGTAATACCTGACTATAGGGTCTAGCTGGGTGGTGTTATATTTCAAGGACTGCATATAACAAATCCTGACATCTTTACTGTAATTACAAAAATACATAGTTTGTTTATTCGTGAACTAAAATGTTATTTTGTGATTATATATAAATCAACTTTCTGTCAGTGGAGGGCGCTTTACTAAATAAACTCTCAATTATTTGGAACTTGTAAGTTGACTATTCTTGTTTTCTCTAAAATTAAAGCACTTCAGACAAAACAATTTATCAGGATGGTTGACGCCTGACGTTAATTTGATAATGTGATAAGTAAGACTAATTGCGGTGACACCATGTGAAATTCTCTATTGAGTGGTAAATAGTTCTGAAAAGAACTGGGGTTACAACTCGACGTTTCGATCAGTATGCTCTGATCGTCCTCAGGAGAAAACCTTCACAATGGTTCATGTCTTCTTCACTGAATTTTTTCACGACTTTAATGTCATTTAAATACTGATCGATGCTTTCATCAGGGATGTTTTCGATGTATAATAATATAGCTCAGTATAATAATTAACTGTTTCACGCATAATTAAGGCTTGATTATGGGTAACATTACCATTTCTTGCTTTTATCATCACTTTTTCATTGACTCTGGATTTTTCAAGACCCATGAAATACTTGGTATTCTTTTCTCCCTCAAACCATTTCACTCTGGAACGAATGATAGGACCTTTTATTTTGTAAGCAACCATTTGTTTTTTAACTCGGGCTACTTTTGGCAAATATCACGCTTTAGTTTTTTCGTTGTGAGAATTGTCCCATTTACCCTTCAGTTCATCCAACTCTTTACTCCGTTTGTCGGTGCTAGTAATTTGCTGGTGCGTCATAGCCCTTGCAAATCTGATGGAACTTTCTTTAACTTTCACTTTGAACATTTCCCAAGTGATTTGCTTTGTCTGAGAGTGCATTTGCTCTTACACTGTTGAACGATGCTTAGTATAAAATTTGTGTAGCCAGGATTTGTTACCAAATCTTAATTGAATTACCAATATCCCAGTTGTATTGTGGTCAATTGTAATGGTTGGAAGCATGTCACAACTGACAGTAAAAGGAGCAATTGATTTTGTAATAAGCCAGAAATCAATTGTAGATGCAATATTCAAACTTAATTGACTCCATGTGGATTGTGTCTGAACAAAGTTTTCTCCACATATCACAAAGATCGAATTTTGCGATTAACTTGTATAGTGATTTGATTTTCTTTATAATGACCACTTTTGTTTTTAACATCAACAAGCGGTTCAAGTACACAATTATAATCACCTCCTATAATTACGTTAGTAGACGTAAGGGTCAATTAATATGCAAATGTATGCAAATGTATGCAAATTTATGCATAAAGGGAGGGGCCTAAGATAAAGAGGGGATTGTGTCCTCAAAAATTAATCCTTAAGATAAAGAGGGTGTGTCCATAATAGGTTAATCCTTAATGTAAAGGGGGTAATGTGTGTCCCCAAAAAGTTAAGCCGTAAAAGATAAAGGTAATGGGTATCTGGATAAAGTGAATGATTAATGTAAAGAGGGTGTTGTGTGTCCTCAAAAAGTTAAGCCGTAAACGATAATGGTAATGGGTATCTCAATAAAGTGAATTATTAATTTAAAGAGGGTATTGTGTGTCCCCAAAAAGTTAATCCTTAAGTTAAAGAGGGTAATGTGTATCTCAATAAAGTGAAAGATTAATTTAAAGAAGGTAGTACGTGTCCCCAAAAAGTTAAGCCGTAAACACTAAGGGTATTGCGTATCCTAAGAAGTGCATGATTAATTTAGTATATAAAATAAATAACGGGGAGAATCATACTATAGTTATGTCCTAAAAAGGACTATTTGTGTTTATGTCATTGTACTTACATTGACTGTATGTACTGCGTAAAGATGAGATACTGAGAAAAAAACATCAACAGACATGAAAATAATCTCTTTTTGGAAGATTTGGGCGGGGGTCCTCCTTGGCCCCCTGATTTATTGGTGTGTTGCTTTTGAAGGTCGCTTGAGTTTATATCGGTTGCTCTGTACCAGAAACCTATTACTGCAGGTGTCCCACATTTACAGCATATGCAAGCGCTTCCATCTTTGATAATTATCTCTACACGAGGAAAGTTTTGGGGAATACATTCCCGTTCTCTTAATTAAGGATGTAGATTTCTTCTCTTCCATTCAGCTTCAATGACGTAAATTTTGTGGTGCTGCTCTCTCACATATTGGTAGAAAAAAGGACGGTGGCCATACTGATGACGATGCAGCTAACTTGATAACAGATGCTGTCAAATCCAGTCGGCTATGTGAATGAAGAGCTGATGCGAGGGCCCCCTATGGGATGGCTATAATTATATTGATCCCAATACGAGATGTCATCATGGACCCCCTGATGAGGACATTGACCAATATTGATTACCATGCCAAATGGGCGGATCAGTTTTTAAAATGTCCAAACGTTAATCAAATCAACACAAGACAATCAATAACTTGTGGAGAAGCATTAATTCGTCTCTGGAGGTTGGATCGATCAGTGTTTGAGCCGATTCCTTTTGAAAACAATTTGAACAAAGGTAGGAGTTAAAATCTTGATGATACAGAACTATTAATGAGTATAGAGGTTCGGAAAAATGCGGGGGAAATTATCTTGCAGGCACAAACAACGATTGAAAACAATTGGAACAAATGAAGGAGTCGAAATCTTGATGAGACAGAATTATTAATTGATTGAAAAGTGTTGGGAACAATTATCAAAATTTGATGGCAAAACTCAATGAGGTTAAGAATCAAGACCACATCCATTTGTGGGCCCTGAATGTCTGAACATTGAAAGCAGTAATAAGTGTTGGGGTGAATGGACAATATTGTTTAGTCCGCGTGGATGTGTAATTATTATAGTATTTAATTAGGCCTTTATTATGAAAGTGAAATGGGGTGCTTTTGTTACAACGGTTTTTGTTACCAGGGAAATCTGTTATAGGGAGCAAAACACGGTGATCCAATCGATGGATATTAGGGATGGATTAAATAGGATACAAGGGGTAGCATGCACAAAATGTGTATCGTCAATGGCCATACATGGTTTGAGGGATTAACCCAGGTGAAAATAAATGATACATGATGTACAGTATAATTTGAGAATGAAGTTTAATCATAAAAATGGCATGAATGAGAATGTAATGTACAGGCTTCCCAGAAAAATAAATGTTCTCCCTTTATGGAACAATTTACTCATTGGTACAATTTGAGTTATGGAGGGATTACACACACAAAAAGGGGGGAGTTATCGAACTTGCATGCAGTATATACTGTTATGAAATGATCATAATGAATAAAAGCTCTCATTCCTTACGCCATGTTTATTTCCATTCGTTTTTTCTCACTCGTCCGTGCTCTTCTTTACTAACGTTATTCATAAATCCGCTCCATTCTTTCTGCACAATTATATTTTAGTATATTGTACAGTTCACTAAACATGTTTGGTAACAAATGGGAGCGTAACGATATCAAATGAATTGGTACGGTGTACGTGGTTATTGGATAAAGAAAAACATCGCATAGTTGTACTTTAAACGTATGTCTGCACAGCTTCACTGTATTTTAATGCATTGCTTTTTTTAAACAGTATTACTTCAACTAATAAAACCAATATCTTTAGTATGACGTGTGCCATGGTCGAGCGGTTGAGTGCATCGGATTTGTGTTCTGATGGCTGAATCGCGACCGGGGTGTTTGTGTCCTTGAGCAAGACACTTTACCATAATTGCTTCTCCCACCCAGGGGTAAATGGGTACCTGTGAGGGCAGAGTTGGTTGTTGTGTTTGATTCACCCATATGCGCTGGGCAGCAATTGAGCTGTATAGTCCCTAGGGAGCTGAGATGGTTTCAGGAATGATTTACGAGCCTGATGAGCAGGGGTAATAATGTAACGCGCCTTGAGCATCAGTTTGGTGGATTCGTGCGCCATATATAATAATAATAATAATTATTATTATTATTAAAACAATTGCAACGTCGAATGGGTGAATGCGTCAACTAACGAAATTAAACAAACAATAAAACAAAGTGATCACTATAAAAAGAATCCACGTAGTAATATCGACTTTGAATCAACGTGACACTGAAAACGTTGAATCAACGTAGACATTTATACGTTGATTTAACGTCGACATCAGTACGTTGAAATAAAGTTGAAAATTTGTTGGATTTACAAATTGAATCAACGTAAAAATATCGACTTTGAATCAACGTGAAACTCAAAACGTTGAATCAACGTAGACATTTATACGTTGATTTAACGTCGACATTTGTACGTTGAAATAACGTTGAAACGTTGATGGATTTGCAAATTGAATCAACGTAGAAATATCGACTTTGAATCAACGTGACACTGAAAACGTTGAATCAACGTAGACATTTGTACGTCGAAATAACGTTGAAAAGCTATTGGATTTGCAAATTTAATCAATGTAGAAATATCGACTTTGAATCAACGTGAAACTCAAAACGTTGAATCAACGTAGATATTTAAACGTTGATTTAACGTCGACATTTGTACGTTGAAATAACGTTGAAAAGTTGTTGGATTTGCAAATTAAATCAATGTAGAAATGTTAACATTAAATCAACGGAGAATTATCAATGTTGTACAAATGCAGAAATGTCAACTTTGAATCAACGTACACGGGAAATGTTGAATCAACACTAAGATTTGAAGGTTAAAGATTAAATCAACTTTAAAAGATACAACAATGGTGGATTTTGGCATTGTTTGAATCAAAATTTGAATCAATTTGCAAATCTACTTATCTGAGTGATGATAAGTTCACGTTTTTTGTATTTAAATAAAGTTCTTTATTGATCACTTCAATGTTATTAACTTCCACGTTTCATCAGTTTACAACAGATTGTAGGTTTTGAAAATAGTAATTATTCTATACAGTGTAAAATTAAGACTTGGAAATGACTTGTTCTAACGGAATTATAGCCTACATGTATTTATAACCAGAACTTGTCTCTAATACCGCACATGATAACGAAATTTACTTTTTTCTCTCACACAAATGCAGCACTGCCATGTTTTGGTGATACAGGTTATGTTCTTACAACGGGAAATTATTACAAGGGGTGATACACATATGTACCTTTTTTAATTAATGCAACATCGAGAATCCTTTTTGTTTTTATTGTTTTTCACATACAAACCTTATCTGAAGCACAATTCTGTCATATCTATTTACTTGCAATGTGAAAATATTGCTGCAAGAGGTGGTGAGGTACACTATATGAATTTTGCAAGAGCATTAAAAACTATCAAATATAAAAAAAAAATAACAAGACCATAAAGATTAATTAGAAAATCCCCCCCCCCCTCTCATTGAGGAAAACATTTTAATTTCTTTACGACATGGTACAGCCAATTTTACCTGAAACATATCAATTAGTTCACAGCACATTCTCAATCACAAAGATTTTTATTTAGGAAATAAAAGTGTGACGATCCAGTCTTTAATGGCCAATAATGACCTTGGTTGGGTCGTGGCCACTAATATTTGACCTCACCTTCGGCTCGGACTGTTAAAAGTGGCCAGTTGGACTGAACCTAAATTTAGACAAACTTTATCTCAAAAAAGACACGAAAAGGACACCCATTCTGAAAACCAATTTTACCTAAAGTTGAATGTTAACTAAAAAAAATAATCAGTATTCTTTCATCAAATAATGACACAATTACCTTGTTATTGGACTTATTTTGTCTCTGAACATGTAAATACATACAACTTATAAAAAGTAATGCACTAAATGTTAATGGCCTCACGTTTCGACCCTATCACTAGTATCAGAGTCTTGCTCAAAGGCTAAATATTTGGAAGGGAAAATAATTTTAGATTGAAGAAAATAACTAAAGTTTTGTAATATTTAATTGTTACTATTGTTACTATCAATCTTAATTTTCTGTTATTTTGTTATCTTCAGCAAGTGTCCTCAACAGTGGAATGGGGACAGAAACTGAAGTGGCCACAATCGTGTCGGCATGTCTGAAGTATGGGTCGAAACGTGAGGCCATTAACATTTTTTTGCATTTATGCCACAGGTCATTTTGGTTTGTAAGCACCGAGTTTGCAACAATTTAATTATTTTGTTCCTTTGGGTATTTCCACACTAATAGGTACAAAAGTGTGACATGGGAGGGGAACATGGGATAGTGACACGGGATAGTAATAATAAAAGGAAGTATGTTGTCATGTGTTTTTGTCTGTGTACATTCAAAGGCACATGAGGATTGTGCTTGACAAAAAATTAGGCAAATGTCTGAGTATTTATGAAACTGGAGGATTTATACGTATGTAACGAGAACAGACATTTTGTCATCAATTGGTAGAACTTGTACTGATTGGCCAAATTTTGTCCAATTACAATTCTACAGGCCGTTAGGAATAGTTACCAGCCCAAATTAAGAAAGCCCCCTGGTTATTTAAGAAATTATAGGTTTTTCAAATTGTTATGTACAAACGGGGACAGACATTTCTTGTCACAAAATGTCTGTCCACGTTTGTAGTGACTTATTTTCCATTGTAATTTCCTTAATACGCAAAGGAATGTCTCAGTTTTGACAGCCTACAATCTTTAGGGATTAGGAATGTTAATGGCACAGCCTCTGGTTACTTTTTTTTAATTCACTTTCCAGGCCATTCTGTCTGTCTTTGTTACATACCTAACGCCTTATAAATGAAGCTGTAATTTCTAAAATTCACAGATTTTGTTGTTGTATGAACAATCATGAACAGTATTGGAATGTACAGGAAAAGACTAGGACAAAATAGTTACTTTTATCTCACTCTCCCATGCCTCTCTTAACAACGTTATCTTGTTTGCCCATTCGTGTTGAATTGCCCATTTATAAAAAAAATAACACAGCAACTACAACACTGAAGATTGTTGAACAAGTTGTTGTAACGTCTTCCTCCACCTCCTCGTCTATCTGGGGGGCATACTTCAGGCATGTCGACACTTCCGTTTCAGTCTCCATTCCGCTGTTGAGGACACTTGCTGAAGTTAACAAAATAACAGACAATAAATATTGATTAGTAACAATTAAATATTAGAAAACTTTAGTTATTTTCTTAAATCTGAAATTATTATAAATTGTAAAATGATGTAATGCATGGACAAGTATTTCAATAACAGACAAAATTAATTCCGGAAGGCAAACTTACCTTTCATATATTACATGTATTAACGGCTCTTTGTTGATTGGTGTGCACTTTTGAAGCTTGAAGAGCAACATGTAATGAAATAATGATCTGATGGCTGCCGCGAGCCACGTATAAGTGTATGCACTTTGTACATATACATGTATACATATGTATGCATGTACAACGTTGCGTTGTTCATGTTGTTATCATCACGTCAAAACATAATTCGCGCTCAATTGGCAGGTACCTGGCGCGCATAGTGTATGCGGTAACGAATTGGCCCTGTTTGCTACTAAAGGATCTGAAAAAAAATATCCTGTATCTTCTACACGTTTCCCCTTTTTGACCAATCGGTCATTATTGGTACCTTCAAACAAAAGGTCTACTATTCCCACAAATGTTATTGTCAAATGGACAAACATTGGAAATAGTCAGATTCGGATCCACTGTATTTCAATTTGTATGAGAAATGCATCTTGAAAAACAAAAACAAAAAGTCAACAAAGATGGAGTGTCACTGAATGGGATTGCACCATCATTCTTTACTACTTTTAGATTTTTTAATTAAAGAGTGAACAAACAAAAATAACAAGGAATTCATCAGGACAAAACGCTGAAGCCTTCAAGTAAATTTATTTTTTAATGACATGGTAATGATCTCTTTTTTTGAATATTTGAAAGCTCTGAAAAGAACTGGTAGTATCCCTTACAAATGAGTTTTGTACACCAACTCATTTGGTGCACTATTGCAGTGTGTGCGTGTTTGGTGTACACCAAACATGCACCACTCCTTCATACAAAATGGGACTACACCAAATGTACACCAGAATCTCTTGCACATTTTTGGACACTGTGAAAATAAAAACTAACCCACAAACTACACCAATAAAACTACACCAATAGTTCACAGAGTACTCCACCAAATGTACACCAAATGTACACCAAAAACTCTTCCACATTTTATTTGGACACTGTAAAACAATAACATCTAGTTGTTGTTTGTTTTAATCTTAGTTGTTTCATCACAAATTTTGTGTACTGATGATGGGGCGGATCCAGGGAGGCAATAAATGGGGAGAACACAGTAAAAAAAAGTGGGAACACATATTAAAACAGTAAATTTACAATGGTGCTTAAAAACAAACGCGGAGCCTGGGGCCTAATAATTGACCATTCTTAACCCCCCACCACCCCCACCTTCCGGTAAGCTATATTTAATTCCAAGTAATTACTGGCTATAGAAATTCTTATCCTTGTAACCAGTTAATTTTATCATGAGGATCACTGAATGTTAGGCCCTATTGGATTTAAAGAAAAGCATTGCTTTTGCTGTTTTATCACATTTACTATGTATATGTACATGTACATATACATGTACATATTGATGTACATATTGGACATATAGGCTTTGTACAACAGTATGTTATTCAAATGGAAAACCCACCGATGACTGCATTGTGGTTGAGTGGCAATTTTCTGGTGCAGTTGTGGTGCAGTTTTGGCGCAGTTTTGGTGTGTATCTGTTCTATATGTGATTGTACACAGGGCAATTACTGTGTCCTTGGAAAAATCAAAAAGCATGGTCCCATAATGCATTGCATTAGTAGCCATGTTGGAAATCTTAATTTGGCAGTTTTCAACTGGGCTCTGCACTTTCTGTGGTAAAATCATGAAATGTTGTGTGTACTGCCATAAATCTTGATATGAAATAATCAAAATGCATCATCTGTCATATGTGATATACATGTACAGTTGTGTAGGACTTAGACCTTGAAGCTTGGTATTCAGCAATCTTCAGTGATATAACTGCATTGGTAAGTTAATATATTGTTTTTCAGAGAAATTATGAGTTTTGCTCACAAAATATATGTAGCTCGTTTAATACTGTATCACCTGTATAGGCATATTACACAATTTTGTTAAAATCCAACCAGTTGTGCATAGTGATATTTAATGCTGCATATGTATACACATATAAAATATATATACACTTTCCAAACTAACGTTATGAAAAAACACAAAGTCAAGCTAACGTTATGCCTATTTAACTCTTTGTATACTTTCATTTCGTGCAAAAAATTGTTTTGAACTCTTGAAAGTTATCAATCAAGTATAAAGGATGGTGTCTACATTTAGGTTGACTATGTTGTGATGTTTATCATTATTATGGCTATAAAAACATATTTGAAAAGTTTGTGTGCTAGTCTAGTGGGATTGTGTCTGAACAGGTGTGTATAAAATATCATCTATGTATACTCACGTTGATCCATCTAATCCCCAATATTCATGTGGACATAAAATGTGTAATTCTAAGTTAATTTATCAGCCATTTTCTTTTCTTTGTGTTTACATATATTTATTTGTTTTCTTATCAAATCATTTTGTATTTTGTTTTCTTAACAGTTCTCTCATATTGATGCGTGATGAAGAAGCAATACATTGTAAGGATAATCACTGTGCCATCTTCATACAGACTCAAGGAACCAACTTCAAAACGGAACTGGGGTGATAGGTCGTTTTCTGTCGCAGCTCCGAGACTCTGGAATCATCTTCCAACTAAACTCAAATCTTGTCATAGTATAACCAGATTCAAGTCGATGCTTAAAACTCATCTTATGTCACAACTCTTCAAAGATGATGTATATTTGTAATTGCATTGTAGGTACATGTATCTCGGTACATAATTTGTTTTCCCTATGCTATCATTGTATATTGTTTGTATTAATGTTTTTTTCTTTGTTTCCGCGCCTTGAGCGCCCAGCAGGGTGGATATGTGCGCGCTAAAAATCTGTATTATTATTATTATTATTATTATCGGAGGATACATGTGGATTTATCCAAGACCCAACACCTCTACTTTTCCCAAAATATTCCAAAAAGAGAATATTTTTTCATGCTGTTGTAATGTTCAGTTTAAGGGGCAGTATCGTCATGATCAGTGCAGACTTTCAACAAGGCACAAAATGGGTTTCCGAAGATGAACACAGTGAATGATAATTAACTGCCTCATAATGTGCAGTAACAACGGTAATACACAAATGACCTCATCATATCATATCATAATCTAAAACTAGCATTCCAATTACATGCCCTATTGATCGTGACGATATTGTGGTAATTTTATGCAGTGTTTTCTGTAATTATTTTGTGTAGCATCATGTACATGTACAAGCACCATGTACATGTACATGTACCATACCACGATACCAGACCTTGCCCTGTAAATAATAGATAAATCAGTACTATTTCAACCAATATTTCTGAACTCAGAGATAGGAAATGGTTAGTTTAGAAGAAGAATAATTATGCACCATACTTAATTTATGAGAATTGTTAAGATGCAATTGGGTGGTGCAATTTCGAGTGTAAGGTTAACAATCATGCTAATTTAATATTCACGAAAACTGCATCAGAGCTCAAATGTGGTGCGGGTTTGGTGTAGGATTTAAGCACTACACAATGCTATACCAGAACCACACAAAAACTCACCGCACTAAAACTACACCACTGGTGCAGTTTTGGTGCTAATTTAAATAATAGGAACGCACCAGAACTACACCAGAGTATACAATCAGTTTCGGTTTTTGAACTACACCAATGCTTTCATATTATTGTTCGTCCTTAAATTTCTTATTTTTTATCTTTTTATAGTGATCACTTTGTTTTATTGTTTGTTTAATTTCGTTAGTTGACGCATTCACCCATTCGACGTTGCAATTTGATCTTGGTTTAAAAAGATGTCATACTAAACATATTATTGGTGTTATTAGTTGAAGTAATACTGCTACAAAAAGCAATGCATTAAAATACAGTGAAGCTGTGCAAACATCCGTTTAAAGTACAACATGTGCGATATATTTTTTTTCTTTATCCAATAATCGTGTACACTGTACCGATTCATTTGCTATCGTTACGCTCCAATTTCTTACTAGTTTAAAACCCTCCGACGAGGGACCTACCCACGACTTTATTCGAACGTGGCACCTCTCCACTTTCCAGTGGCACCCCTATCCCCTAGGGAATTAATTATATTAAAATTGTTCTCTGCATTCCCCATTGACTTTTTACATCCAAATGACTTCCCCACATGCCCTGCTATTGTCTAGAATTATTTTCAACCCCCAGATGACAAGACGTTGGCATAACCCCTCCTCTTTTCAGTGGCACCCTAATTTACCTACTGTAAAAAACAGTAGGGCTCACGCGTCGCAGGTTGTAATTATATTAACAATTGTTCTCTGCATTCCCCATTGACTTTTTACATCCAAATGACTTCCACACATGCCCAGCTATTGTTTGGTATTATTTACAACCCCAGATGACACACAACGGCTGTGTAGTGTATCTATCTCCTGTATAATCTTGCAAACAGTGAACAGCCGTCTGGTTTATCTCTCCAGCATGTAACCCAACCCAGACACTCTGTCTGGGGGTGGGGGTTATGCCTGGCACTGGCTGTCGCAAGACATCAAACAACACAGTCTGATGGTCAACAGATGGTTCCACTTATCAGTGGGTTAGATTTGGGGGGGGGGGTCTTTATGTTTACACAATGGATGGTTGATTTTGTGCACAGACATATGGCAGCAATTTCTTTTCCAGCCCAGAAAAAAAAACTACACAGCTCTGGGAACTGACACCCCTTCTAAGATATGTGGAATGGTCCCCTTTAGGATATCAATGACTCTCAGCCATCTGTGTTTTTTTTTCTGGGAGAAACAATGAAATACATAAAATCTGCCAGTGGCGAGAGGAGGGCTCCCTCGTCGGAGGAAAAATTTTAAGTGAACTATACAATTTACTAAAATATAATTGTGCAGAAAGAATTGAGCGGATTTATGAGTAACGTTAGTAAAGAAGAGCACGGACGAGTGAGAAAAACATTCATTGTGGCTTGCACGAGTCTTTTGTGTTTTACACTACCTGTATAATAACCCTTTCAACCCCATTGTGCCATATTGGCTCAATATTGTATATTTCTTGGGTACCGTGGTGTTCTTTTGGCACACGAAAACAATACTCATTTGTTCCCGGCGAGCCCCTGTGGCACGTCGGTAACACCTGATTTCGGAAAATGTCAATAGCGCCCTCAATTGACAAGTGTTTTCTGATTGGCTGAAAAAGGACGCCCGCGAAATTTTGCGTGCCATTGATAGCTATGGACGCCGATGGAAGTGCACACATTTTGGAAGAACTCTTCGCAGATAGTGGGTCAGATATGTCTTATGACGAGGATTCTACACCGGAGTCGGATGATAGTGAAGAGGAATGCGTCCCGACATCATCATCATCATCGGAAAAGCCAAACTACCGGTCTGGTTGGTGTGAAACTAACACATACACGAAGAAACCCATGCAATTCAGTGGAAACAGGGGAACGACTGAAGATTTGAGTAACTATACACCTTTCCAAATTTTTCAACTGTACTTCTGTCAAGCGACCTGAGAGCTGATGGTGACGGAGACAAATCGATATGCTGAGCAAACTTTGCCTGCAAACCCAACCAATCGTCAGTCTGCTTGGACTCCAACAAATATTCCCGAAATGATGGCATTCGTGGCATTATTACTTTGCATGGGCATCAACAAAAGGCCTCGATACAGCATGCACTGGTCCATGTCAGATGTTCTTCGAAGTCCGGTATATCCGTCATCTATGTCCCGCAACAGATTCACTGCAATCCTTAGATGTTTTCACCTAGCCAACAACAGAGCTCAAGTCGACAGCCCTACCGACAAACTAGCAAAACTTCGCCCTTTACTCGACATTGTACTGCCAACCTTTCTCAAAATATACAGCCCTGGACGAAACCTCTCACCAGACGAGAGTATGGCCAAGTTTAAAGGACGACTGAGCTTTAAGCAGTACTTACCGCGAAAGGCCAACAAGTGGGGAATGAAATGCTTCTCTTTAAATGAGTCCGAATCCGGGTATACGTGCGCTTGGAAGATGTTCACAGGGTCTCGGCCAAGCACAGCAACAATTCAACCCTCCACTGTGCATGCTGCAACCATGGCAACACACCATCCATCTGTTATTCATGCAGCAGGCCAGGTTGTCTTGGATCTAGTGAAAGGACTGGAACACAAGGGTCATGTCATTTTCATGGATAATTGGTACAACAGCCCAGCTCTGGTCTCAAAGTTATCACAGCTAGGATTTGGAGTTTGTGGAACTGTGCGCTACACCACACAAGGAATTCCTGATTTTGCTCATCCAAAAAAGTTTCCAATGAAAAAACAGAAGACCCCGGTTTTATACAAAGGTGGGCCAACTTTGCGTCGCCTGGCAAGACACAAAGCGTGTAACTCTCTTGACAAATTACGGGAATTGCAGTGTCACCACTAAGCAGATTCGTTGTAAAAACAGTTTAACCGGACATCGCGACATTAAAAAACCTTCTGTAGTTTGCGATTACAATAAATACATGGGAGGAACTGATATCTGGCAGCACAAATTGTGCAGTATTACTCTCATCCACACAGAACAATGAAATGGTGGAAAAGAGTATTCGTAAACATTCTTGACATCTGTTTTCTGAATGCTACTGTGGTATACAACACCATATCTACAAACCATCACCTTTCCCATTTGGATTTTAGGGTAAAGGTAATCGAAGAACTTTTATCCACCTGGAAGTACGACCCCGTACATCATGCAAGCCAACTTCCATGTGCTTCCAGGCCCTTTTCATGTCAACACTATCCTGGAAAAAATGTCTCCAGCAAAAAACGTGACTGTGTTGTTTGCAGTACTAGGGCAAAGAGAACACAAACGCATATGATCTGTAAACAGTGTAATAAGCCAATGTGTGTTGTTCCCTGTTTTGAGAATTTTCATACCCAATGATCTGTCTGTGCCCAACTACTTTTGGTTGTATACATGTACATGTGATTTCATTTAATTCCACCCTTCTCCTCCTCCTCCCCCGTTTCAATGTTGATGTGATGCACGCACACCGCAAGCCCAGATTGTCCAACATTGAACGGGGGGGGGGGGCGGGGAGCTGGAAGGGTTCAAGCCTAGATTCAAGTCCCCGTTCAGTATTTTTTGCTCAAACAAAATAGATTAAACAATTGTAGTCAGTTTCCTTACTGTATAAGTCACAATACTTAATAAACCCCAATAACAGTGTTTTGCCATTTTAATGTAGGTCAACATAATTGGTATTTTATTATAAAGTTGATTTCATGGTTCAGAGAGTAAATCATTATGACACCTGTATGTTAACAATAGAGAAATTGCCTTGCAATGCATCAACATGTGAGGGCGCTATACAATGAAACTTGCCAAAAGTCCTGTGGTAACCAAGTAGACATGAAAAAGAAATGAGTGTGGTACCCAAGGCATAATTGAAAAATTGGTCTTGGTACTGAAAGGGTTAGCTTAGTGGGTCCAAGTTGAGGTCGGTTAAAGCCTCGTCAACTTTGTCGTTCATAAAGAGGTGTTTGGAAAAAAACTTATGGCATATTGCACTGAGTGATGTGAACTTTAAAGAAAAATTAAAGAGTACGAGTAAGGCGAATAGACTGGTATCAAAACCAATGTGTTAATGTGAGTTCTGTGTTTGGCGTCTTCGACATCTTTTCCCAGTTGACTTGCTCGTTGTTTGATTAACTTGAATCTCTATAGCATTTTCGTTCAGTTCGGATTGCTCTTGTGCCATTGTGTCTCACTTGTGTTCATACGTTAGCTTCCTGACAGTTAGCTTCCTGTGCCATCAAATATTAATCAAATCTCTTATTTTTAACTTATTTTCAGTTTTTCATCAGCATGGTTTGGCTTCATTTCATTGTTTGTGACCATGAAACTGTCAAGCTGTCGCTCATCATCATCATAATAAGCCCTATATAATGTATCACGGGTTTGACTTATGTAAACAGCTGCATACAGTCTGCATACATGGGAAGAATAGAAACGAATTGTGGAATCAACCTCACTGACACACTCTGTACCCCTCTCATTTTCCCCTTTGTGCATGGCCGGAGGAGGGGAACGTACAGTCCCGGATCCAATAGGCCAAACACGGTAGCCTATGTTGGACTTTCACCTTCGTAACGTCCATCCAGGATTTAAAAGAGAAAACATGTTTTCATGATTTTTTTAAATTTTTATTTGTGTAAAGCTGCTGTAACTTGTCAGTAAAATTCCATCACCAAATACAATGCATATTAGCAAGGTTTGAATTTCAAAATATTATATTCACTAAGTGTTTTTAATGAAATAGTCCCAAAAATCCAAAAAGTATCCGGTTTCCTTTTTTGTTTTGTTTTAGTTTTTTTGTTTTTTCTTCAATGAAACGATGTCCAATTGCAGCCAAAATTGCTGATCGATTGGAATTCTGCCGTGCTGTGTTTTAAACGACTTTTTTTCACTTAGAGGTATGAATGTTTTCCCGATGTGTGACGCTTCTCTTAGCCACCATACATTGTGTACGAGAAATGTTTTTCTGGTTCCAATATTAAACAGTGTATACATGTATCACGTATTTCACCTTTTGGCAAAAAAACAAAACAAAACAAAACAAAAATTACCACAAATTTTTTTAAACCAAAAAACAAACAAACAAACAAACAAGAAACAGAAGAAAAAAGCGCGTCACCACACCGATTTTGAAGCCGACCTAAAACCAGAAACCAGATACCTTTTTGGGGGCCTTAAAGAATTACTTTAGTTTTGATGGCTGTTCGTCACTTCGTCCCTAATTTGCCATAGTGACCAATCCGACTTTTTTCAATTTTTAGTTTTCCCGCCCATTAGTACATTCAGGAAGAGACGTACCATTGTATATAATCCACATGCATGTAATCCTTATAGTTTTGGAGATAGAGCATGCATTCAAATGACGAATGCTCTATCTGGCTATTTTTGTAATTTGGCAAAGTGACCAATACCGCATTGGTCACTATGCCAACTTAATTTGGGATTGGTCACTATGGCAAATTAGGGACGACTTGAGCGTTACGACAAAACCCACATGAAACCTGCTCTGTGGAATTATTTTATTTACTCAAACTGCACAAACGCCGCCGTTTTGTCGCTACACGCGTCTACGCTAATGCACTATGGAATGACGCACAACCATCGAAACTCTAGGATTTCTTACAATAAAATGACTTAGTAAAAATGATGTTTTGAAATTCAAACCTCAGCGATGTCATTATAGTTTATCATGGAGTTTTAGTACAGAGTTTCAGCCTCCCCACACATGTAAGACTTTTAAAAAAATGAAAAAAAGAAATCAATGTATACAGATACGGAGTCCATATTTGGGCTAGCCAACATATGGTGACGTACACAGCTTCACCCCCTTTAGACACTATTTGAGGCCTATTCAGTAGCATTGTCTTGAGCCATCAAAAGGGAGGGATTCATATAGTGAATTTTCATTTTCAAGCGGTGTTAGGCAAGACAATAAGCTGAGACTGAGTCAGAAAAGGGTGAAAGTGGGAGATTGGGTGAAGAAAGCTAGAGGAGAAATAGCACAACAAAAATTGAGATTTTTATCTGTGAAGGAACAGTTTTCAAAACAGTTTATTATATATAAGACAATGGCAATTAAATTTGAATGCACAAAAAATTGGACCTCAGTCCGGATGCAGTATTTTTCTGTATTAAAGAATTGTCATCATTTTAGAAAGCTAATATAAAAAAGATTATTCTATAATTAGTTCACCTAGAAATTCAAGTGGCAGGCATGACAGTCCAGTGGTTAGAACGTTCGCCTTCTATGCAGATGGTCAGAATTTTTATAATGTTGTTATAAATTGTTTTTATTAATTTTATTTAATAGGAGCGCCGGTAGGTCGTGGGTTCAACTCCCGCTCAAGTAATTTGACTTGTTTTCACTAAATAGTCAGGGAGGACTAATATTACAAAAAACAAAGGGTCCGCTTTATTTGAGATTAAAACAAATGCATTTATTGAGATATTGAGATGAAGTTGAAAGGCCTATATAATTTGTTTTTAACAGTACATTTAAATCAAATTTAAATTTAAGAATTTCCCAAAGTCTTATAGTATATATAAATACAACCTTATGATCTCTTTGTGATGACATCAAACACCCTCTTAAATGCATAATCAATATTTAGGAGTAAGGTTGCGGTAGCACCATGTAAACAATATCTTAAGGTTTGTTCACACTACGGAAAATCTCCGTGTTGGACATGGGTTCCGACCCGTTCACCTCTGTAGAGTGTTCGATCCGTGTCTAAACCAACCCTGCTTGGGAAGTGTGTTGAGAGCTCTCAACCCGTATAGAGAATTCCAATCAGTTACACGTGTAGCGCAAATGTTGGGTTCAAGTGTAGCAAGTGTGAACGAAATGCGTTGTTGAACCGTGTTGAAACTAACATGGAGTCGACACGGATTGAATCAGTGTAGATTTTGACATGTGTGAAAAGGACTTTTGGAGTGATAATAATTGTGGTTCTGAAGAACTGGTGGGGAAAATCTCGACGTTTCGATCAGTATACTGATCTGGTCGTCTTCTGGAGAATGCCTGAGTCTAGAGGTAGCAACTCCTAAGATATTGTTTAAAAGATGCTACCGCAAACCTTACTCCTTACTTCCACCATGCAAATCTTCAAATCCTCAGATTGAAATTAAGTCTAATGAATTGAATCTAGTGACAGATCTTTTGCAGAGTGTCCACATATTATCGCAGTTATAGTGATGTTCCATCTATAACGTATACAAATTCATTGCACACTATTTTAATTACAAAGAAATCGTAAAGTGTTATAGATGAGTTTTTGCATAAGATTGGAATCAAGCACGATATTTCGCCAAGCAAAAATGTTTCTCAAGCAATATGAAATGGTCAAAAACAAGGTAGGCCTGTACACCTTTTGCATTTACATGAAAGGCAACGTTTTCGACATAACGATAATTATGTTCTCTATTAAGATGAAAGCATTTTGAACGGAATAACTTCTTAGGATGATTGATCCTTGTACCAACTTCACATCAAGTAAGCTTTGAGGTGATAATTCGTCAATTAGATAGTCTAGTCTAGTACCAATATTATACACTACAAAAACGGTGGTGTTACAAACTATAACATTGGTGTTTATATTCGGCTACTTCCTTTGAATGTCTCTTTACAAATCAATATATTATAACATTTATACAAAAATGCAAACATTTATACAAAAATAAGTCTTTATTTCTCAATAAAACAAAATCAAACTATATAAACATTGGCTTAATTGTAAACAAGCTTTGAAAAAAGTTTGAGAATGATTCGGTCGGTGATTACTTTCAATCTATGAGGAATATAGAAGAGTACCAGTTAAAGGTATATCAAGATTGGTATAAAAATCAGAATAACAAAATGATTTAATTGTAATTAGAAACTTACTTGGTGTCAAGCTGATGATGATATCAATCTTCCCTAGAAATAATTTTGTCTGAGGTACTGGGTTTTTTTATAAGAGAATTACAACATTTCCAGTTCAAAGTTATATAGGAAAGAGTATCTTCTTTCCTAAATTCCACTTCAGAATGAAATACAACAAATGAATTTGCATAACGTAAGAAGCTGAAACTTTCACAGATTGGTTGCTCTCAATGTATATCTTGATCCGAAGAGAGTATAACGCGATTGGAAACAAGTTGTCCTTATTGGAGATAAGCATTTTTTCAAGTACAATATCGTGGTTTTGAAATAATAACTTCCTTCATAACAGAACAGAGTCAAATACATAATACATACTATACCTATGAAATCAGTCTTTAAGGATCCTGTAAGTGGTGGCAATTGCCACCCCTTATAAACCTCTTTCATGACATAACAAATAAAGCATTGGTGTTTCAAGATTAAAATGAATGTTTGTTGGCAGGAGTCTTTTGGATGTGAAATGGAATTCAAATTTATTTGATAATCTTTACTTCCAATAAGGACAAGATAATTCCAGTTACGTTGTATATCAGTTTACTCGTTGAATCAGTAATGCCAACATTATCAATGCTGTACTCTGCAAAACCGTGGTGTTAAAATAACAACAGTGGTGTCAAAGTTATATGAACACCAATCGGTGTAGTTTTTAACACCACATTTTCTGAAGTGCAACTTTCCTTTACAAACTAAATTGACAGTGAAGTATATCTAGCGAAATTACGCATGTGTACATCTGTAATTAATAAATTCAGCAGTATACGTTGTTCCCCCATTTAGGGCTGTGCGTTTTCGGATATTTTTGGAACCGGATACCCGAAATCAGGAAAGTTCGGATACCTGGATACCCGTTTTCATTCTTGTTGAAAACATGCCTCCTTTGGTGTACAAATACATGTAAACGTTAACAAAATTGACCTTTATAATACAGAGGATACCTTATTTAATTCGATCTTTATTAAAGTATAACATCTTGGTGACAAAATATTGTCTTAATTAACGGAAAGTTATTTCTGAAATAAAACCGTAAAAATTGATCACACGCGCGCACGCATGTCCGGTGCATCACGCAGCTACAGCGGCCTCGCACGTGACTGTGTCAGGGAGTGACTCCATCATCAGAAGACAATAATCACTGGTGCGTGCGTGATCAGAGCGCATGCGTATAGCAAGTTCACTTTAATGTTCATGTCACAAAACACGTGTTGAATAATGTCATTGGTCAAAGGCGATGTGGGCGGAACTAACCCGTTGTGGGAAAACGATTCATGTGCTTGCGCCTTGCCGCGCCCTGCCTTCTAAATAAGGATATCCCGCACGCCATGTTGGCTTTGGATCAGAGCGCATGCGTATAGCAAGTTGAGTTTAATGTTCATGTCACAAAACACGTGTTGAATAATGTCATTGGTCAAAGGCGATGTGGGCGGAACTAACCCGTTGTGAGAAAACATTCATGTGCTTGCGCCTTGCCGCGCCCCTGCCTTCTAAATAAGGATATCCCGTACGCCATGTTGGCTTTGGATAAGGACATGATTTTGCGTACTAAAATAATATTTGATATTATTAAACTAACAAACTGCAAAAAATTAACGAATCTAAAATCAGAACTTGAATATTAATATGTTTCTATCACAATGAACTTTAGTTAAATGTCAATAAACCTGTCAATAAACATTGTTTATTGAAAGAATGAATCTTTACCACTTTGGGCCCCTTTTTCACAAAATGGGACCAAACTTGACTATTCCCTGTTGAACGTGGCATCGTGTTGATCGGTCAGTCAAGAAATGAGTCTAAAATTTAGGATGCGCACTCATCAAAAAATAACTTAACAAAACGTATCGGTGTAAGTTTTGTCTACTTTTTAATTAGTATTCAGCCAATTTGTCCCCTCCATCAATGTTTGACGATCCATAATTCGCAGCTCATCATAAGCAACCGCATTTCGTCCCTCATAAACGTCTTTTCAACTGATAGGAGATTAGGTGATTGTAAAAATATGCTGCCCAATTGAAAGGATCAAACCCGCAACTAATAATACCTTTCAAATCCGACTGATTATGGATCCTACCGTTGGTTTCAAAGACAATGACCGACTTAACACCTCCTTTTTTATCTCTTTCTTTTGAAACAAACTGTTACCTTGTCGGCAAATGTAATACACAAGAGAGCTCGGTATCGGCGGGTAAATAAATGTAAATGTTGGTGATATGCTGAGGGATGGTCAGTGGCACATCAAAATAATTACACAACAAAACCAATTTCAACACTACTTTTTTATTACGACAACAATTAATGTGGACGTCCCCGATAATAATATCCCCTCTATTAACACATCATGGTGCACACTCCAGTGCAGACATAAACCAGCAGTTATTGTCCCACTAATCCAATTACTGTGAACAATAGGCAAACATTCCATCATGAGCAGCTAGTTTGATACTTGTTTGTAGCATGCCGCAGCCAGGCTATTTGAGTCTTAATGATTAGATACAATGTATCGGTTGGAAAAAAGTGTATGGAAAATGTCCGTAAAATACTACAAAGGCGTTATCTTGAATAAAATTGCTCCTAAAAGTGTTAACAGTACATTGCTCAATAGTCAAAAATTTCTGTTCACACCGCTGAAATGGTAAGTCCCAATTTTAAAAAGTCGTTTACGGGTACTCGGAACCGAAAAACGGAACCGGGTAATGACAGTTTCGGTCGGGTATCCGGATACCCGGATACCCGGCACAGCCCTACCCCCATTATTGTCATTATATTTACATTAATAATAGACATTATTTTCAAGACACGCAAATTTAATGACGCAAGACTAATTAAATAGAACGCTGAATTATTTAACTGTTGTACGAAACCCGCAAGGATCGAACACACTAATGCAAAAACATGATAATGAGACATGGCATTTTATAACTGGGAAGTAGTGTATGAATGCATCCTCAATGTAAAAACCTAAAAGTATCAAATCTGTTGCAAAATTCTGATCGACTGCTGGTTGGGGAGGGAGGGGGACTCATCAGCTACGACACTCGGTATAAGTTGGTTTATCTCATCCAGGCAGATTGTATATAATATTGTATGTCTAACAGCGCACGTTTTTGTTCACCATTGTACAAAATCTCACCGGTGAATCTACATGAAAGTTGTCCATTTAAATGTTCGCATCAATTATTAAATATAACTTTTAATAATCCAGAAGGATTGTAATACCAGAGTGCTGAAAACATAGACCAAAAATCTATTTTTTTTTTGAACTGATCAAAAATTCTAAACACAAATACTAAGAAGCGGGTTCCAACACCCAATCTATGTATCTACCAAGAGAAGGTATTTGTTCAGCATATCTTGGTAAGGTACAACATTTAAATATAACCAAATGGTCAACAATTAATGTAAACTTAAGCTGATGACGGTATTACTCTTCTCTATACAATATAAATTTAAAGAAAAGCGAAATTATTTTAATTCGAATTCAGGAAAAAGTGTTCGATCTTGAATTAATTCCAAATTAGAATGAGTACACAATATCTAAATGCATTTTCTTTATTTGCTTGTGAATGACAGAACATCATAATAATAACATTTATGCCGCACACTTTTAAATACAACATGATCAATGCAGATCTAACCAAATAACTGATTTTCCCTGTCACGAGAGAGGTTATATCATAAGGAAATTATAACACCAAACGTTTTAATATCAAATCTCACAGTAAACGATTATTAAAAAGTCATTTTGTCCAAACCTTCTTTTCTCTCTAATTCAGAAAAGCCTAGGGCCCACTGACGGAATGATCCTCTTACGTTTCACAATCGCCTTCCTATTGTCGCCATTGTAAAGTCACCCCTTCAGTGGACAAAATCACCCTAATAATAGGTCATAATTATGTAATAAATGCCGAACATATCAACGGTGTTGCACGTGTTAACGTAATATGGACTATTTGTATCCCTAGTGGACCTTAGACTATTCTGAATTTGAGACAAAGGGGTTTCGGGGGAAAAAATGTTTACAATATTTTGCTGTGAGTAATAAGATAATAATACATCTTAGGTTGTTTAGTGTCATTATGACAGATACTCTCTAACAACGGGGAAAGCTCAATTATTGATATTTGCTTAAAGCCTCTCTATAACATCTTCAAAAATGAGTCAAAATACATCAACAATCATTATAACAGTACGTTATAACATAGGTTGTCGATACAAACATTAAATATTAAGGAATCATTAACATTGCAATAAATATAAGATACACATGCTTTCTGGAAAACGAGAGTATTAAGTTTACTTTTAAAATACAAGTTTTTAGATTTAGACATTACTGATGCCGTGGACCATTAAACTCGAAAGATGAGTTGAATTATTCTTAATTTTAACACGCAAAACGTAAATTGCTTATCACAACTTAGAATGTGGGATTATTTCACAGCTCCAGGGGCGGATCCAGAATTGTTCAGGGAGAACCTCACAAAAAGTGCGATATCTTAAATGTTTCACTTTTCATAATATATATATTAATCACACGTGACCCAGCTCCGCTACATTCAGCAATATAGTGATGTTAGTTGTCTATTGTCAATGCCTTCCTTTTATCTCTTTTGTTGGAGGTGATGTTGTTGGAGGTGGGGGTGGGGGCATTATATACCACCTTGTGGAAACACCATTGTGTTTCTATAATCATTATATCAAATTAATGATGAAAGAATGTCATCTATCTATACATATTAATGATGTCAACATGATTTATAAGTGTCACTCGTGAATATTGAATCAAAATTATCAGAGAAATTGAAAAAGAAAATTGAGAAATGCTTAGTCTTCTTATCTGTGTAATTATTTAGCCGAACACAGATTCTCTGAGACCAGAAATATCCTGTGTTTATGGGCATTAGGCATACCTCACTCAGTATCAACGTCGATGGTCAAGTAATCCGCCCTGCCTATCGTTCCATCTGTAAACAAATTGAAATAGAAATTGACAAATACAACTAAATGTATACATTCATATTTTATTCATATCTTTTCAACATTTATTTATTTGATACACTTCAGTAATTGCCAAACAAAATTATAAAAAAATAAAATAAAAAAAATAATTATCAGATAATTAGAAGGACCAAATGTTGATGTACTCTTTAAAATAATGGTGTGGTTATTCGCCCCAAATAAGGCTAAATCCACTCAAGGTACGGAGCTACAATACAAGAACAATCAAAAAGTAAAAAACTCAGAGAAAGCTCCGTCCCCTTTCCTCCCGTCCAATGTTGGGCGTTTTGAATTTGGCTGGGATATCACGCTGCCAAATGTTTCCAATGAGAAATTGTTTTTCTTCAACGTTGAATGGAGGTGTCGGGGTTTGGGAGGAGTGGCTACAGGTTTTGATTGCCCTACACTCCAAACATGGACTTCTTATTTGAGATGCATTCCGAATAGTATTTTTTTACAACGGAACATTGGTTTTTACCCGAGGAAAATAACACATTAATCAAAATAATCATGAGAACCACGGTTTTACAGTAAATACAATTTTATTTAATTGATGACATGCCCCACCATAAATTGATTCTTGTCTCTTACTTGCTGTTAAACTAAGCTTCTGACTATTATTTTATTAAAATATTGTTTTCTTTTCTGTCTTTTCTGTCTGCTCATCGATGTTCCAATCCAATGAAACCAACATTTTCAGAAAATTTTCAGCAACATAGCAGAAAACACGGGCGATACATGTTTAATTGTTTATCTTCACCATTTACAGTATCGTTCCATATGACTGCGCCTGTGGTTGTGCTGTATAGTATGGCAGGTGGTATATTGTCAACTGCATATTCCCATTCACAAACTGATAATGCTTCATCAATTACAATCAGCCACCCAACGTCCAGTTCACATCCACCATATGACTTATTGACGAAGAACCGTCGTGTGCTGAAATGTTTTTGACGAAAAGAGGAAAAACTGGGAAATATTGGTTCAAGTTCCGAAGGTATATTATGATTTGTCGGCGGGTCTTTACATCGCACTTCGTCAGCGTCGTCACATCCGGAGACTGGGTTCGGGGCGGGGGTCGGGGAGCTAGGAAGTGGGAGTTGGCCCCATGTAAACAGTTTTATAAAAAAATTAATGTAGTCTCCACCCAACATTTTGTTTTAGGAAAAACATGTAAACATAAATCAGCCTCGTTGAGAGATTTGGGGGGAAATCTTATGCCATTTTCAGTACCTGATTTCCAGATCCGTCCCTGCCCAACTCTTATTTAAAAAAATCACCTTCCTGATGTTGCGTTTGCAAAATTACCTCTTAAGTCGACAATATCACCAAAGTAAAAAACACTGAAACTATCAGTGTTGTACGTGGGAACATATTAAAGAGGGACCATTTGTTTTCCCCATATAGTCCAGCTGCTATCAGCAAAACAATTGTGTATTTTGTGGTAACAGCATGACATGTTGCACAGGTGTTCAGAATGGGCCAAATATCATTTTAAGCTATAGACCCATCATGGGTTTGCACCCCCTTATTTTGGGGGCAGGGTTTAAATTTGTTAATAAGGTCGGCAAGACACCTAACAAATTAGAAAGCTGACTGTTGTATTGTGTCAATTTATATCTTAAAAGAAAATCAGAAGAAAGTATAGCATTTTGAGATCTGCATGCGTCTCGTATTGTGCCTATTCAGTGGGCGAGGCCACAATATTAAACAAAAAAAGTGGGAGGTACAAAACAAATAATGAGTTACCTGTATTCAGAATTGAAAACAAAATGTTAATGTTTCTCTAAAAGGAAAACGTGATGAAGGATGAGTCCTCTTGTATTCTGTCTATTTCATGGGTGAGACCACAACATTGCAAAATCTAGAAATCTCACTTTAACATTGAAAGTTTGTTTAAATTAGTGTCTAAAATGGTAAGTAAAACATGTTCACGTGTGGATCCTTTTATGGGCGGGTCAGAGTGTTAAAAAAAGGCGGCACAAGACCAAATAAAAACATTTTTTCAACATATGTGTTTTACTTTATTATATTAAATTTAAAAATAAAACAGCAGAATGGAGAAACATTTTCAGATCTAGACTGATGTAGTACATGTGTTGTCTATTGTAGGGTGGGCGGGACCATATTGTTAGAAGAGAGGAGGTGTTGACTCAGTACCATGAAGTTTGCTGGAGGTCATGTATACCCCTCCTGCAGAAAACATACATCCGCCCCTAAAAATGTTAAATAGAAAATGGGTCTGCATCTAAATGAGCAACAATTACCCAAAATTGCCAATTTCAGATTTTCCTTTTATAAAGTTGGGCTGCTAGGGTCAAATTGGTCTGTGGTCTTTTGTCCCGAACGTTTCGATAAGCAAATCCCCACTCAAAAACAGGTAGAATCGAAGATCGATCTTCATCTGAATATGTATGCCATTATCGTATTCAGCCATAAAATGATACAAAGTCCTATCTCAAGACGTCAAATTGCTTGTTTTTTTAATAATATTTTTCAAAAATCTAGCCCCGCCCCAAAAATACCTGAGATCCAAGTTGGGTACATAGCATAAAATGATATTTAGTCCATTCTTATACTCCATGCAAAATGTCATGTTTTTACCACAAAGTGCAGAATTTGTCCCCATTGGGGACTTAGCATCTGAATTCCAGATAAAATAGGTAAAGACAAAATTACGTTTTACAATCTTACCTTTGGTTGAAAAAATAAAACTGATATTGTTTATAGTTTCCTTATGACATATCCTCTCTAAATATTTGGAAAAATCCATTATTGATATCTGCTAAGATGACCTACTGCATTGTCCAATGAACGTGTGACTTTAATGGGCGACATCAGGAAAGCGATTTTTAAACAGAGATGGGCAATTTGTTTTAGCCCATTTAAGTGCGTTGGACCTCGGGCTTTTCTGAATTCGAGACAAAAGAGGTTGGGAAGAAAATCACTATTTTGTTTAAACAACCAATTCTGTGAGTTTAAAAGGGCAATTATTAATATTATATTCCCTCTTACAAACATTTTTGGTCAAGCACTGCAGTGAAAATCCTTACGGATAGTGGGAGAAAGTTGTATATGTGTAAAACCAAATGTACTGGACCCGCCCACCATGTCATAAATCATAGGCAAAAAAATGTCTCTAGTTTATGGCCATCGGTCGACTTCAACATCGGTGCGGTGACGCCCCCCGCCCCCCACCCCCCGCCTTTTTTTGTTTTTTTTGTTTGTTTGTCCCCAATGACATTTTTTAAATAATATTTCAAGAACGCTTTTTGTCCGATCTTGATGAAATTTTCTGAGGCATTTAAGCAGTTTCTGTACACCTCGTACTCACTGTTCTCTTGCCCTGGAACGGGACGATTTTAATATCCCAACATTTTCGACATGTAAATTAGATTTTTGCATGACGTAGCTGATATGTTTTGGTCTCATAGTCTTATACACGTTTACTAACAAGAGTGTGTACTGCAGTAAAGTGGCCGAGACTAGGCTATCAACAATTTAAATCATATACGCATTGCCCGTAAATATTCATTTCGTCATAATTGATATGCGTTAACACATAATTATAAAAAATATATAGGCATGATTTTATACATCAAACAAATCGATTTTGTTTCTTCGAATACAATAGACCTAATAGTGTTTTTTGTGAATATCATTTTGTTTAGCAACCAATCAGCGTTGAAAAAATTTGTTTTCCTACAGGGTCCAGCAGTGAGAACGAGATTGGTGCTTGCTCTGTTTTTCAACACGATACATGTCTAGTATACGTTCTCATTGGAATATCATTGTTCTGTCAAATTGTGCTATGCGAGACTACCAGCAATGTCGGATGGTTCAGTGGAAGCTTGACAAATCGTGTATGAAAAGGTGTTTACTCACTGCAATAATGCTACGTAACCAATGGCAGAGAAGTAATTTGTAACTGTGGTCGGATTGAGGTCATTCCAGGGAGATGACATAAGGCGCTTCTTATCGAACCAGCTTATGATGTTTGACTCTACTCCATTGAATAGCATCTCATATTGGACTCCAGTGTGATCATACAGGGAAAGCTTCACCTGAATATAGGTTAAATATCTGTGCTAATACATCCATAATTATGTTCTCGTAATTATATTGGGATTTAATAATGGGACGGTACAACATTGTTAATTACCGAATTAATATCCGAAAGTTAACTTGATGTGAAGTTATCAAGGGGGTTAGTTACCAATAATACTGAACAATTAATAATTTCAGAGAAATCACGAAAATAGTATGAACATTTACAAAACGTTGCAGACGTCATACATGTTTACAAAAAGTTGGCTCCGTCAACTTGGTTGATAGTACTAAATTGTAAATTTGTAACTTTGTTCTCATGACATAGACTTTGAATTCAGCTGAAACTGTTTGATTCAAAGAAGGTAATTGTACCCATGAGCAGTTTTGCCAATATTACCAATGTTGTTCCTTCCCTATAAAGATGAACTCGTTACGGGGTGGCATTTAGGTGAAATCATCCCGGCCACCTCTTTTGATACTAAATATTATACGCAAATATTTAGTTGACTAGCGATGACCCATTTTTTGCATTTTATTGTCCTCAACCAACAACGGTAAGCCGCTAATAATAGGATAAAAAAGTAAATAAATAGGGTTTTTAGTCACGTGATATTTGCGCTGTAGCAGCACTCCTAATTCCTTTTAATTAAAGAAAAATATAAAAGCAATAAATATCGAAACAAAAACTATGTATAATATTAATGTTGTGTGATATTTGCGAAGTTACAGCGCCGCAAAGATCGAAAATATGGTGATAAATCGAGTACTCGCTGCGAGTGGGACTTGACCCCACTTCAGACGGGTCAAGCTAAATATAGCTGCACTTGTTTGCGTTTAAGCACGAGTTAACGGAACTGTACCATTATAAAATGTATACCATATGAAAGGGGAGAATACATGGTTCATTTTGAGGGGTCAAACAAATATATCGACCAAGAATGACTGAAACGGCACCAAAAAGAATACTTCAACCATTTTTCCCCACTACAATAAATCAAAATTTCTTCCGTTTGGCCCCTAATCATGACTATCGATAATTACAAATAATTATAATCTGCAATTATTTTGATGATAAACTGAGAAGAAGTTATGCGTAGGTCACTATTTTCATCGCTAAATTTGCCGGTGTTGTTCCCTGTACAAACTCGCGTATACGCGTTGTATAGACGGGCAATATGTACATGTATTAATTTTTTATGCGTGCTTGCGCTGAATGAACTGTCAATGTTGACGCGTTGGCCCCGTTTCTAATTATTTTCAACATCAGGTAAGACAAGTTTCTCTTAAATTTTTAAGGGTAGATATTTCACTTTTTGTGTAAAATATTATGTTTTTGGATAAGTAAGATGATTTGAGATGCCGTAGACTTATGAGCCAACTAATTCAACTGGGTAATGACTATGGGTAAAGTCGAGTCCCCCAATGCTAAAACAGACTTTTTAAAGTTACGCATGCCCAAAGTCCAGCTATTGTAAACAAAAGTGCATCAGAAACAAAATCACCTCAAATATAATAACAACTGTAATTGTGAGTTTTATGAATAAAATATTGTCCAAATGAAAGTCAATAGATTTTTCAAACTACGGTAACTCAATAGTCACTGTTTATGTATTTTTAAAGAATTTTTAAAACGACAATGAGTTAAATGTTGATCCATACTTTTTTTCATGGGATTGAAAATTCAAATTGAAGTTTGTTTTTCAAGGCTGAAGTAATTATGCCATCTCCCACCAGCATCACCAAGGGCGACATCTATAAGATTGTAAAATGCGAAATTGACTTGTTTCCTTAAAACCTGATTATGAGGATCATGTCCAGTGTGTTTCAAACATTTAATCACGGGCGTAAATCCCGGGGGGATGGGGGATATATCACTCCCACTTTGTGGACTGGGTGATGGTCCATAGGATCTTTCCCCAGAATTTTCCATGCGTTGAAAAAATATGTATATATATATATATATATATATATATATATATATATATAATAAAAAGACACATGCAGAACCGTGCACCCGACTTTTCATCACGGATTTACTTCAGTGCAACTTCCAAATTTATCACTCTCATAAAGTTGAAAACTCCAATCATGGCTTGGTAAACAGTAACTCTCAATTTACTTGTTATTTTGTTAACATATTTATGTCACCAAAGTTCGCATGGTAACAGGGCTACTTTCAATGCATTATCCATGCAGAATGAAGGTATTATCCAAATTTGATATAAGATACTAAAATTTTGGTTACTATTGTTGTTATTAATTTGGTAAAATGATAACAAATTAGTTTATTTCCATAGCAACAGGATAATTATACACAAACGTCTTCAGAGATTGTACATAAATCATGTTGAAATATATAGCTTAACAAAATATTGATAAAGTTTTACTTACACATTATGTTTCTAATGTTTTAATAATATGTAATGTTTCCATAGCAACGGTTTTCATTCAGCAATTATACATCATATTAGTCCATAGACCTTGTGTCGTTCTTCTAAAGTTGAAAATTTTGTTCAAATCCATAAAATAATAGTGCAGATACACAGCATTTATTAACATTTTATGCTAAACGGTGCCACTGCCCTTCCTATTCCACAGTGATTAAGGAAGGGGAAATGTATATTTTTAGTTTTAAAATTGTTTTATCTCAGCAACACTAACTCCAATTTGCACCCAATAGCGTGCATTGTTCAGCATTAAAGTCCATACAAAGTAACTTGATTTGTTTTACTCAAAATTGTTCAGTATGTATTTAGTTATTTATATGCTATTCCTAAAAAAAATTAACACCAGAAATTGCTGAAAAAAATCATGATTTTCAGCCAAAATTCTAACGGTTGAAATCCGCGACGTCTATTGGACAATTGCGGCCCGTTGCGGTAGCAAAAATTGTTCCTGTTTTTATGACGTACTTTTACGGGAGCTCGAAAGGAGCCGTCTTAACAGCGGTATGGCTGCCGCCGCGTTGTCCGTGGTCGTACATGTACATGAGTGATGGGATTTCCCTTGACGTGCAACTCGTTTATTGTGTGTGCGTCTGTGCACGTTTCCAGTGCAGTGTGGACATACGTATACATACCGGGGCCGGGTCATTGTCAAACTATTAGTCTGGTTGACACCACCGGCAAGATCAGCAAAGGATTGTTTTTATCGGCACAAAACAAGAACAATTTGGACACATTTTGCAGTGAGATTAACTTTACTGATAACAAAATTCAACAAATCAAATGCTGGACATTCAAAACTGTGGTTGCTCTTAGAATATTTGTTCGTAAAAAGCAAGAAAAATAGGGTACCATTTATGTGCTTATGCCGGACTCGAGATTTTCCCTCGGCTTCGCCATTTTCGCCTGGATTTCGTCTGGATTTCGTCCATTCCGGGCTTAATTGATACGATTCTATGTCACTTATATAACCAACTTTGGCATCAGTATAATCTCCATCAAATGACGATGATGAACAACACAATTGGTCAGTACTACTTTTGGAAACTTCTTCAAAAACACTTTCGAAAGTCATAGTTGGTAAACTTATTTTTGCAGCTGTACGCGATGTAATATGCTTTGTCTACAAAACGTACCGCAGTAAACAGTTGTTGCGTTCGCCCTCTCGTAAATGTACGTCATCAAAATAGGCTCAGTGACACTTAAATGTCAACTGCCGTTCGCGGTAGTGGCGAAGTACATTTTCATAGGTTTTTTGAAGGGTTAAAGAAAAATAGTTTTATTTTTGGTGATTCCTACTTAGAATTACTTACTTTTTAAAGTAGGGTTGAAATTATTTACCATTTTGTATTGTCTTTAAATGATCTCTTGATCTGTGGAACACAAGGTTAATTTTTAATTGAGAACCCCACTAACATCTTTACATCAGAGCAGACTTTCGACAGGGCATGATGCCCTATACTATTTTCATGGCTGCATAAATAATGAGCTCATAAACCAGTAATTATGATTTTGTATGTTCGTCATTAGGCCACATAAAAAAAAATGTTGATCGTCCCCACCCGACCCTACGAAACCCCCGACCCCCTTTTTTTGTTTTTCTTTTTTTTTTAATCATAGAACGGCATTTTCAACGATCTTTTCAGTCAAATTTGGCTCCATTCTGCGCCGCGCACACAGTTTGTATTATGCCGAAGCGTCAAACCCCGATCCCACAGGTTTCGATCTCACGGCGCGGATTTTTTTTTTTCGTATCACACATTCGCTATGGGGCCAAGCTGCAAAGCGTGGTACGAAAAAAAAATGCCGGCGGTGGTTGGTCCCCTGTCGTCGTGTGCACTGATTCGAGTATATTCACTTGTTTATGCGAGCAGGGAAACAGACTAGCACACAGAACTTCATGCTTTCAGTTCACATGTGTTTTACATGCTGTCCAGTCAACCATTCATGATTTTTAATCCCCGTACTACTCGCTTTCGTGTGGATTTTCCCGAGTAAAATGCCTATTGTAGTCGCAACAATAGCCCGTGAGGGCTCCAGCACGACGGTGAAGGATTGGTTTGCGTGCAATACTTATACCTACTTATACATAACGTGTTTTCCCATAGGAAAGGGACGCGCATGTCACGTGATCTGACGTTTGTGGCTATTCGTGAAAACTTAAAAAACGAGTTGTGGCCCTTTTGATACAATGTAGTAAATGCATGTTTGGAGATGACTGGCTGTTCGTGAAACCAAAAATGCTTTTATTGAGGATTAGGTCCCTTCCTATTTTGCGCAATAATTTGTCATTAAAAGATGAGTGGCTCTTCTTGACAACGATGACAATGTATCTCTTTATCTTTTTTCTGCTCAAACTTATCAACTCCCATATTTTTCAGCTGATATTTGTTTCAAAATCTAAAGGTTGGAAAAGATGTTTGAAGAAAGGTTGTTTATGTTGACAAAAACAAGAACAAGTATTCAACTAGAGCTTAAGTGTTTGTTAGAACAAACACACGGTGTTCGAGTCCACTTCCGGTTCAATCAAATTTTCAACGATGATGTAAATATTATATTGTGCAAGGGTTTGTCATCTTTTATAATAACTATCAATTTCATATTCAAAAGACATATCAATTTTGCGTTAATGTGTTGAATTTGAACTTACTGTTTGGACAGGAAATAAAGGTCAGATTAGGTGGTTTGAAGGTCATATATGACCTCCTCATGATTATGAAGAAAAAAAATTGTCAACTTATACATCAAATTAAAGCTATGAGATATGACCTTTTAAAATTGGTAAAATCGTTACTTCGTGTGCCACTAATTGGACCATTGGCAAAGCATTTATGATAAGTCATTTCACAAGAATTACAAATGAAGCTATTAATGTAAGGAATTCAATTGTGTTTTTTGTTTTCTAATAATGTCATTTAGTTCTTGAGATATTGGCTGTTGAACTTGAAAAAGTTGTGAGATTTAAGCAATAAATTAGAAATTAACAAGTGTGACTTGGAACACTGTTTTTTATTTTAAATATTGACACTAGCCCAACACATACTTTTCAAAAACCATGCTCGATGATAAATCAACATTAAAAATCACTCATATGAAAATAGTTTGCCAGGGTTGTAGGCAGCCAGATCAACCTATTCAGCCTTATTATGGTCATAAAGTCACAAAGTTTATTTAGCGTAGAAGGGGACTACATATATTAACTGGATTAAACTTGGCTGCAAATTCAAAGAGCAGGAAGTGTGGGTTAAATTGTTTGGGGCAGTCAGGGGTTACTGAAGACACTGAAGCAGGGAAGACCATATAAATATTTCCCCTTTACTTTCCTTCAGCTAATTAGGCTTTCATTAGAAAACAAGCTTATCACTACTACATGATAAAGTTGGAAGAAAGCTTGCATCCGTGCTTTCTATCTTCCACTGCCCCCCGCAGAAGAGTTTTTGTCAAAAAGTAAATAATTCCCAATTTAAACAAAATTAAATGTAATTATATCCACTGGATCAAATCTGATAATTGGTTGCCCTTTTCACTTTGTTTATGGAACAACTTTTCAATTTTAGATTTAAATAAAGCCAACATTGGTATTTATCTCTTGGTATTAAGTCTTGTATACAAATAAATTTATACTTTATTTACTTTCAGGTAAAGTTTATAACAAAAATATAATGATCAATTGACATGATAGTGACACTGTAATCAAGCATCTCCTTATTGTGACATGCTTATAAACTGTCTTTGTTTACAGCTGTACTGCAAATAATTTAAAAATAATGTATAAAATTTAAAAACAAATTCTACATTGATTTTTACATTTTCAAGGTTGTACACATGATTGGCAAAATGTCTGTAGCTGCATCAATACTACAGAATTACAACCTAAAGATCAGATGCCATTTTGTACATAAATTGTTAGACATTGAAATAATCAAATAGTTGTATGAGTGCTTGTAAATTGCTAATACAGCAATGAAATACATATTTATTTTAACTCTCTGTTGGATTTCATGACTTGACTTTTGTGGTTACACACTTCCCTCCCCACAATCAATTGAAACCACTTTGTTGACCTGTTTAACCTACTTGTAACCAATCTAGAAATGAGTGTACATGGTCTTACACATGTAACAAGTAAAATGACTTCAGTGTAAATGAACCCAACCATGATCCTTTGTTGACAAGAAAACGGAATATATATCCACCAGATCAAATCTGATAATTGGTTGCCCTTTTCACTTTGTTTATGGAAAAACCTTTCAATTTTAGATTTAAATGAAGCCAACATTGGTATTTATCTCTTGGTATTAATTCTTGTACAAAAATAAATTTAGTCTTTATTTATAATATACTTCACTTTCAGGTTAAGTTTATAACAAAAATATAATGATAAATTGACAATGATAGTCACACTGTAATCAAGCATCTCCTTATTGTGACATGTTAACCTGTCTTTGTTTCCACCTATACTGCAAATAACAAAAAAAAAAAATTATAAAATTTGAAAACAAATTCTACATTGATTTTTACATTTTCAAGGTTGTACACATGATTGGCAAAATGTCTGTAGCTGCATCCATACTACAGAATTACAACCTAAAGATCAGATGCCATTTTGTACATAAATTGTTAGACATTGAAATAACCAAAGAGTTGTATGGGTGCTTGTAATTGCTAATAAAACAATGAAATACATATTTATTTTAACTGTCTGTTGGGTTTTATGATTTGACTTTTGTGGTTACATTTCCTTCCCCACTTTGTTGACCTGTTTAACCTACTTGTAACCAATCTAGAAATGAGTGTACATGGTCTGACACATGTAACAAGTAAATTTACTTCAGTGTAAATGAACCCATCCTTTGTTGACAAGAAAACAGAATCAATCTGCATTTATAATAAATGAACTCTCTGTATGTCATTGGAATTGGTAATTTTGGAATAAAATGTCTGCCCCCTCCCCCAAGTTCTTGGTGATGGCATGTCCTGCCACTGGTGATGAACCAACACATTTGTTTTTTTTTATTCTTTTTTTTTACATTCTTTGGTTTATCATTGCAGAGAAATTTCAGAGAAGTTCTAATTTATGTGAATGAGGAAAATAATATGTCACAGTGAACATGCTGTAAAAAAAATAATAGGAAGGTGTTATAAGTACATGGACCAAGAATAAAGTATTTGAAAATTCAGATAAGTTCTAATTTATGTGGATGGGGAAAATAGTGTATAATTTTGGAGTAGCTGGACCATTAAAATTGAAAATGGCATTGGTTTGTTTTCAAAATTGCACACAATTATTCTTGACAATGTGTAATAAATTAAAGAAATGTTCTCGCATGAAAAATGTCTGCCCCCTTCCCCAAGTTCTTGGTGATGGCATGTCCTGCCATTGGTGATGAACCAACACATTTGTGTTTTTTTTTATTCTTTTTTTTTTTACATTCTTTGGTCTATCATTGTAGAGAAATTTCAGAGAAGTTATAATTATGTGAATGAGGAAAATAATATGTCACAGTGAACATGCTGTAAAAAATAATAGGAAGGTGTTATGAGTACATGGACCAAGAATAAAGTATTTGAAAATTCAGATAAGTTCTAATTTATGTGAATGGGGAAAATAGTGTATAATTTTGGAGTAGCTGGACCATTAAAATTTAAAATGGCATTGATTTGTTTTCAAAATTGCACAATTATTCTTGACAATGTGTAATAAATTAAAGAAATGTTCTCGCATGAAACTCACATCAAAAGAGAAAGGTATTTAAGGAAATTGCCGAGTCACATATACTCACTATACTTATAATTCCATGTGATAGTGAGAGATGTCTAGTGAGAGAGGCCTCAGGGAGCAATACCTACAAGTACATGTATTGTGTCATGAATATTGTGCATTTTTCCTGAGAAATAATTGTCTATGTAAGTTTTGTATCTGAGAAGGGTACAAAATTAAGGAAAAGTGCACTAAACAATCACTAGGCTACCTATTTAATTTGTGCACAAACTGAAGATTTTTGGAGAAAACAAAAATTACAAAATATATGGCATAAAATTTCTACTAAAATTACCATAACCTTAACTGAATTTTCCTATCCTTATTTATATTCTAAATACATTTTGGTGACATCTGTTCATATTTTGTTAGTTGTTTACTGTCCAAAGTATGTTCATGTAGGCCTAACCATGGAGGAAGGAAACAGATTCTGTTTCCTTCCTCCATGGCCTAACTAACGTTAGCCATGTTATTGTTAGTTAAACAGGCACAATGCAACGACGAATGGACAGCTTAAAAAATGTTTTTTCTTGTATAAAAACACGAAGATAAATACAGGAAATCCTATCAAAAGTAACTTAAAGTAACCTATCAAAAAAGTAACCTATCAAAAAGATACTTACTCTTTATGACCGTATTGGCGATCCACGGGCAACACATATACGGAAACAGCGTCGATCTCGATTGTACATGCAGCTCCATTGTAACCAAATATCGTGTAGTACACGATATTTGGTTACAATGGATCTACATGTACAATCGAGATCGACGCTGTTAGCGTGTGTAAACTAGCGTATTGCGCCTTGCGGCGCAAAACGATCTTTAATGTATTCATGCAACGTTTAATTTATTCATGCAACGTATATGAAACGTTTTAAATATTTTACTTTTTAGCGTAATTCGACACCTGATGACGTAATCATGACGTCACAGAAAACGGTTTCGTCAGCTTGTTATGTTCTGTTCATGTGTTAAGTTTGAAGGCTGTAAATGCTTTGCAAGGATGCCTTTGTTGCCGGACAGTCGCCACTGAGATTAAGTAAAAAAAAAAAAAAACAGTACAAAAACAATAGGTGTTCGCGCTGCGCTTTCGAACACCTAAAAAAAAAAAAAGTACAAAAACAATAGGTGTTCGCGCTGCGCTCTCGAACACCTAATTAAGTTACTTACACTGCGTTTTAGTTTTTAGAAAATGTTTGCAGAAAATGTCTCTGCTGAAGTCTAGGAGTTAATGGGTTTAACAAAACAAGTAAAAACATTTAAAAAAACAAAAATCCCCTGTTTTATAGTGATTCTGATGATTTTTTGATTTGTTTATTTAATATTTTGCCATGTCAAAAAACTCAATTTAAAAAAATAAAAAAATAAATAAAAAAACTCCCACCCCCACCCCCGAAAAAAAAGGACGCTCAACAATTTTTTTTTTATGTGGCCTTATGTAAATATACATCTCAATGGCCGACATGGTGAATAGGCCGAGTACTGCTGCTGCTGCTTTTTACGAATCAGTTCAATCACAGCTGGAGTGTCTCTCTTTTTGAAAAGATAATTTAGAAAATAGTTTAGAGTCAGACAAGGAGAGTACAACAAAATAGACAATAAGACAAACAAGCAAACAAATAAAAAGACAGGGAAAATGTCAGTGCAGAAAGAAAAATAGAAAAATTAGTCATTCCCGTACTGTATGTTAAGACCATGGGGAATGGTGTGGATACGCCTGATCCACATGTTTTCTCTGTTGAGATAGACCGATTCCCTATGGTTACCAAGCGACTCAGTACCCTGCAAAATCATGTTCGAAATTGAATGACTGGGTATATTAAAGTGCTGGCCCACAGGTGTGTCCAGCTTATGGGTTTTGACTGTGGATCTGTGACCATAGAACAGTTTCTTTAGGGAGTTCTTACCAATATACTGAATACCACGTCCTGCAAGATATCGGATAAATAGAAGTAGTACAAGTAATGTGGCCCCAGAAAATTATTAGTGAGTCGTGGACTGATTTGACGCCCTCACTCGTTAGGCGATGTTATCACACGGATAGGTGTGAATATGGGGGCACGTCGATGAATCTGCTATCTTTATCTAATATTATACAAGACAAAACTTTTCAGTAGACAAATGCTCATCATATTATATAAAATACGTATTTAATTGGTAGTTAAATTATAAATTCAATATGTAACATTTTCTGGATTTAAAGTTGTGTAAGCATTTTTATAAAACTTAATTTTGAAGAATGTGGGACACTAAAGATAGCTCGTTTTTACTAGGCCCCCCCCCCCGCTACAAAGTTGGGCGTGATTTTGCGAACACGGTGAATAGAAACTTGTTTCTGACGTTAAATTCTTCATCAGAAACAAGAGGGGGCATAGCTACGCGAAAACGAAACCAGAAACTTGTTTTCAGTTTGTGACATGTTCAGTCCTCAACGTTTCTCAAAATATATGGTGTAATTAAAATATGGCAAAATGGAACTTACTCGATCGGCCATGAGTGCTAGTAATACATTTGAAAGATATGCTTGTATACGAACAACCATTCCATCATTTCTGACCACTTTCGTTACTATTTACAATCCAACATCTTGAAACCAAGCATAACCGATCACAAACTTCGGTTCACGTTTAGTCAGAACAATGACGTAATCGCAGCTAAACTAGTTGAACTCGCGAAAACGCTCTTAACGATGAACAATCGCGAAGCCCAAACATGTTTCTAGTCAGGGCGGCAACAATGCGCCCCTGTACATATATACGCCCAAGCCTTTTAATATTTCCCTTATAAGGAAACACAGTACAAAGGGTAAGCCTTGGCCTATTTTCCATAAAACGTAAGAAATCCTTATAGGCTTTACCTTATAATCACGAACCTTGCAGAACTTTTTGTTCTCCAACATACAAAATCATTAAGAATAAGCCTGTTTTCCCAAATTTCAAGGTGTAAAGCTTTGCCCTCCCCCAAAAAAGAACTAAACAGAAAAAAACAGAACAAAAACAAAAACAAAAAACAAGCAATGTCACTATTTCAACAGAACTGAATTAATGAAGAAACAATAGAAGGATATCAAATCTTATTCCATTGTAATTAAGGATCACTGAATCTGTTATAAAATCATTGTCATATTACATGTATACTCTATAATTTCCATTTATTCACTTTAAAATAACAATAGGCTTATAATTTACAGGCTTATACTTTACAGGCTCACAATAACTTTGCTAAAACAAACATCTTACATACAAAGATTATTCATTACAAAGGAGAATCAACATGATTTTCAAGTAAAACTTGTAGCTTTGCATGGTGAAGAGGATAAGTAAAGGTTACAACTCAACATTTCGATCAGTATACTCTGATCGTCTTCAGGAGAATGCCCTGATTTTCACTATCCAATATGATATTAATATAAAATATTACAATATTACATTTCAATTGATTAATTTGATTTATGGACCTACATATACAATGATTAACTTCCACAAAAATGCAACATTGACATTTTATAGTGTAATTGCTGTGTGAACTGTAGTAAACTTTGACATAATTATATAAATCATGATGCATTGAATTAATCAAATCAGTCATTATCATACATTAACTCTTATTACACAAGTTCATCTTGTTGGCAGAAGCAACACGATCACATTTCCTGACAACAAATCAAATCCTTTTTAGTTTGTATTATTCTGAAACCCAGATGAGCTTAATAGTGATAAAGATAACAATACAAGGTCTTATAGTTTCATGATCATTGCTATGTTCATAATAAGTTCCATCATTATTTGTTCAAACTCAAAGACAACAGGACCTACATGTATGTGATTACTGATTGTGATAATACATGTACTTAGAATCTAGTAATATGTAACATAGGTCTAGTATAGTCTACTAGGCAGAGTAAATAATTGTGCCTTGGACATGGCTGCAACATGCATGGTCTACTGAAGTTTCTTTCCCCAAGCATTTTGTATAATAAAGAAAAAGTTTACTCCCTTAAGTCATTTGCTTGCATAAAACCCCCTAATATATCTGCAAGACTAATACTACACTGTACAAATAATAACCTGTAAAAACATTTTCTACATGTGTCCTACATGTGTGACCTACTCCCCCACCCTCAGCATTCACTAACATCAGGACCATGACCTACTCCCCCACCCCCAGCATCACCCCCAGCATCACCCCCAGCATCACCCCCAGCATTCACTAACATCAGGACCATGACCTACTCCCCCACCCCCAGCATTCACTAACATCAGGACACAAATGTCATAATTATTACAACCTGCAACAAAAATAACATTGTATGTACACAACTGACAAAACACGAACAAAAATGTGAATGAACGCAACATTCAGGATCATCAATTTGTTGGCTCTGGTCGAAGGCAACGAAATCTTCATCATTCATATTGATAGCCAGTGTTTTCTCTGTAGAAGAAAAATAATAATTTAAAATAGAAGATCATTGTCAGTTATCATATCATTAATTATCAGGTTAGTTTGCTTGTTTGTTTTTTTAGTTTTTTTTTAATAGGCCGTATTCTGCATTGATGACCCCCACAGCCTATTTCTCAATCTCACATTGTTTTAAAGTTGCACCGGCAATTGTGAAGCTTTCTCGGTGGTCGTGTTTTTGTTCTAGGTTCTGACAATAGAGAGAGAAGGCCCGATTTCCCAGGTGTGTGAAGATACACTGATTGATGTATTGTAGGGCTGTTGTATGGAGACATTTGAAAATGCGGAGAGCAACTTTAAAGGGACAATTAAAAGTTGGTTAATGCTAACCTCAAATCTTGTGACTTTTCCTTTTCGTACTTCATCATGGTCCTTTATTGGAGTTATTAGGAACGCCAATTTCTGTGATGAAATAAGAAATCCAATGGGCATATTAATTTGTGAAGCAATGCGCAAGTCTGATTTGGCTTGGGTCAGTTTTAAAAAATTAGGCCTATGTAATTATTATTTGATATAAAAAAATCGAAAGACATAATTGAAATACTGAAAAGGTTATGAAAAATGATTTCTTCAAAACAATAAAAGAAACCAATTATGGTCGAATAAAACGATCTGATATTGGAAATCCGACCTTTAGTAATATATTTGCATTCAGTGAATCTTACAAATAGAGACATGACGTGGGAAATGTCTATTATCCACATGGAGAGGCTTTTGGATTATATACTCACCATTTTCCAGCTATCCCGCGCAGATGTGAATACGTTATATATGGCAAACACAGGAACCAATATCATTGAGGAAAGTGCCATAAGCCATCCAAGTGCCTGACCCCACGAAGGATACACGTAGTCATCATATACTAGAGGTTCGCTTAGTGCAAGACTTACAAAGAAGATAAACTGAAAACAACACAAAATACAAATACATTTTTACAAGTTCACATATTTTGCAAAACACTGTCAAGCAAATACCGGAGTATATCATCAATATTTAAGGCATCTTTCCTATAGGTTGTTTCTATAGTCAAACGCGGTGTTCAAGACTGTACATGGAAAGATAGTTTCGAGATAGATAGATTTATATATATATATATATATATATATATATATATATATATATATACATATATATATACATATATATATATATATATAAACGGTTCGCGAGCAAAGAAAAATTGGGTGATGCCGGACTCGCACCCACGACCTCTCGATTACCGTACGAGCGCTCTACCAACTGAGCTAACCAGCCCTTATGTTGGTGGGCGGTCCACTTATGCCAATTATCTATTGCTCTATGGGGGCCAGGTCTCATATATAAATATATATATATATATATATATATATATATATATATATATATATATACTACTCAAAACAATTTTGGGAACACCGGATTTTTAACATCAAATAGGTTTGAAATGTTCCATGAACCGGGATTTTCATTTGCAACCCCCTCTCTCTTTCAGTAGTATGACATGTGTAATCAATGCATCCTTTATCATCTGTTTCATTGTGCAGTTGTTTCTCATCAAATTCTATGAAACATTGTGTTTATCTCAAATAAATGATCTTGCTTTAACTGAGATTATTCCGGTGTTCCCTAAATTGTTTTGAGTAGTATATCATATATATGTATATATATATATATATATATATATATATATATATATATATATATATATATATATATATATATATATATATATATATATACAGTGCGTATCAAAAAAGGTAATCCGAATTCAGGCGTTAATATGCCAAGGTTATTTAGTTTGAAAATTTACATGTAGTGTACCAAAGAAGAGGAACTCCTCAGCTTTCCATTGATACCTTTATTGACCCATTGCTGTCACACATGACCGAGTACATTGTTATTGAAAATGACAAATTCAAATCGCATTTTGCAAGTTTGGGTAATCAGTGCAAGGCAGGATAATTAGTGAAAGTCAGTATGATAAACCAGATTTTCTTTAGGAATGACTGGACATTATTCAAGAAGAATCTCTTCTAACATTGCCTTTTATGCACCCACACCTTCAACATGTCCACCTCACCTTTCGACACAAAGCTGACAGCGACGGAGCATGTCCTGCACTGCTCGTCTCACCATAGCCGGATTATTGCGTAAAGCATCCACTTCATTTCGAATACGGCCCTGCAATTCATCAAGATCACGGGGAGGAGTTGCAAACACCTTGTTCTTCAAATGTCCCCAAAGGAAATAGTCACATGGTGTGAGGTCAGGTGATCTTGGTGGCCATTCCACCTCATGGTTGACGGCGATGAATCGTTCGCCAAAGAGTTCCCTCAGACGATCTCGGACAGCGATAAGGCGATGTGCTGGGGCGCCATCTTGGGCCCACCAGAGTTGTCTGAAGACCCCACGAACCTGTCGCTCAAAGTGTTCCTGCAGCTGCGGTAAAACGTTATCATTGAGCATCTGCAGATACATGTTACCATTGACATTCCTTTGAAAGAAAAACGGTCCGATTAGCTGACCACTTCCACAAAGTCCTAACCAAACAGTCCACTTTTGTCGACTCATGTTAACCTCAAATTTGAATTCTGGGGGGTGTCTTGCTGGTGCATATTCAAGAACATTATGCGTATTGACCTTGCCGTTCATGGAGAAAGCAGCTTCGTCGCCGATTACGAGATTCCGCAGAAAATTGACATCTCTCTCGGTACGGGCTATCAACCATCTGGCAAACGCCAGCCTTCTAGCAAAATCTCCTGGCGTAAGTTGATGTCGGATGTGAATCCGATATGGATGCTGGTGGAGGTCCAATCTCGTGATTCTGTTGAATGTCGCCGAAGGCAATCTCAGCCCATTTCGCCTTGCGCTGGTGTCCCTAGGATGCTCCAAAAGTTGCTGCCTTACTGCTGCAATGTTCCCTTCTGATCGCCCGGTGCGCCTCCTGCCAGAATTCCCCTTGTTGCGGTTGAGGCTAGTGCCATACTCTTGATATTTTCTAACATTCGCCCAGATGGTTTTGGCTGCTGGGGCTCCCGTTCTGGGAAACGTTCCCTGAAAGCATCGCGAGTTTGCTGCAAACTGTGAGTTTGGTGAAATGTTGTAATCACGAAAACTCGCTGTTCAGTCGTTAGTTGTACCATCTTTCCAACTAGCTTAAAAATCTTACATAATCATCTAGGCAGTCAAGTGATGCGTCCATTTCAGACTGCCTTGAACTGATTACCCAAACTTGCAAAAATGCGATTTGAATTTGCCATTTTCAATAACAATGTACTCGGCCATGTGTGACAGCAATGGATCGATACAGGTATCAATGGAAAGCTGAGGAGTTCCTCTTATTTGGTACACTACATGTAAATTGTCAAACTAAATAACCTTGGCATATTAACGCCCTGAATTCGGATTACCTTTTTTTGTATACGCACTGTATATATATATATATATAAATTGGCTGATGCCGGACTCGAACCCGCAACCTCTCGAATACCGTTCGAGCGCTCTACCAATATATACATTTCGACGAAGAAGCTTGACAGTGTGGACGAGGTTGCAAGAGAGCAGCTATCAAAAATCAGCTAAGGAAGGGTGCACTCTTGACTTAAAATCACAATTCAAACAAGTCTAGACCACTATAATGGCTTGTTCGATATTTTTGCAAAACGTTTGAAGCTCAAAGTTGACTTAAAATCCAACTTACCACTAAAAACAGAGGAGCAAAGATCTTCCAGCACAGTCGCCACCATATTCCTGGTGAAAATCCGATCATGTCCTTTATGTTGCTTGTAAATTCGTCTATTCCTGCAAATTAATAAAACAGTTAACACACATTTATATTGAGACAAGTCTAAAACATATAAAGTCGTTCCTATTTTTGATCAGTTAGAGTGATTATAAGTAGACTAATTGGGGTGACACCATATGAAATTCTCTATTGAGTAGTAATAATTAGTTCTGAAAAGAACTGGAGGTTACAACTCGACGTTTCGTTCAATATGCTCCGATTGTCCTCAGAAGAATGAGGAGTGATTATTTTAGCCTGCAAATTTAGGATGTCATATTCTGTGTATTATACTTATGTAAGAATGTCATATTTTGTGAACTCACCATAAATCCATGAGATCCCAATAGCTTCAAGCATAACAACGAAGAGTAATGACGCACCAGCTGCAAATCTTTCTTGTAATACAAACATGTAGATACCGCCATATGTTACGTTGAACAAAGCGAATAAAAACACGCTCACCACTACAGCAAGAGTTAGAAGCTCGCGTCGATTCTTTAATTGTCTCGGGAATTTGTCTGTAAGACCAGATATAACGGCTTCAAGACCACCGAACTAGTGAAGTATGAGAGGAAAAATTAATAACAAGCGAGAAGTTAGCTGGTAAGCCTTCAATAACAAAAGGTTATAAGCAGTGTCCATGTATGGGTGAATACCATTTAGAAAGAGCCTATTATTCCAGGCAATGAATATCACAAAATGCTCGCGTGTAATGTACAATGACCATTTATAATGTGACACACTGACACATCCGCTCAATCATATCATGGTGTAGGTTTTTGGGTAGACTGGCTGGACAAGATGCAGCTTTACAAAACGTTGACTTACAGAGCTATCGAGACCCAGAGTGATTAACATCAAGTAAAAGATGATAGACCAAGCTGTGGAGCCCTGCATGGTAGCAATGGCTTCTGGGTAAACCACAAATACAAGCCCAGGACCTGGAGGTAAACAACGAAGAAAATGTGATCTAATTGCTGTATAAATTAAATCGACAGTTGTAGAAAGTAATGAGTCATTTCAAACAATGGCGTTAAATATTAATCCAGTCCCAATGACCGTAACCCCATTGCCCCCCCCCCCCCGCCCCCGCTGTGCTAAGTTTATTTAACCATTTCTCTGGACGATTACCGCAAATTTAGGGGTAAATATATTCCAATCTCCAGGGATTTACTCCCATGGTTTCAGTTAAGTAGAATGATTATATTTCCAACATGAAACAACAATTTAAGCATCCACGAACCATATTAAATTGATGAGTCAAGCATGCACTCCTTCACTACTATGCATAATGATTGGCTCATTCGTGTGTCCTGCTTAGAAATCAATAAGGAGACTTTTCATTATAGAGCTTGGTTTTCTTTATTTCCCTATAAGCTGGTCTATTCAATAAATCTTACATAGGCCTAGCACAAAAAATAATAAATAGTGGCTTCTACAAAACTCAGCTGTTAACATCACAATGCAACATCACAATTGCCTCATTTTAAACCAAACAAAACCCATAATTGAATAATGTAGGACAACTCATTGTCATCAATCTTTGGAGCGCGCCTAGCTATCATTCGGTTTAAACATTTCCCCATGGTAGATAAACCCTTATCATAACCAATTAATCAGGTTGATGACGCTTTAATATGTTGTCCAATTGGTGAAGTTTATTTTTGTTGGATCTTAAAATGTTGTATTTATTGACTTTGTTTTAATTAAAGTTCTATGCATAAAAGTAGATTAAGTAAGATTTTTCAAGTAAAATTATGATTTTCACTAATTTCCCTTTAAGTGACGATAATCAGGTTTCTCTGTGGTTCAACATAATCCTTAGAGGTAATTGACCCAGCTGCCAGACAGGCTACTGTCAAGGAGCGTTTGATACATTGTACGTTTTTTATGAATGAGTTGTTTACTACTTAGGTCTGTGGGGGGGGGGGGGGTTAGGGGCGGGGCTTTGAAGCAAGCCGACTGAAAACAGCTGTTTCACTTGGCTGTAAACGACTGTTTGACTCACGTGGCGTGAAGGGAGCTATGTCTGGAAGTAATAATTGTTTGGCACGCCAAGCATAGCGTATCTAGCTATAAACGGAGGAAGAGTAGGTTTTGACTGCCCATTTAGCCACCCCCCCCCCGCCCCATCCCCCCTTTTTTCCATGGTGGGAGGTGGGTTTTCAAAGTGTAAACATGGAGCTATAAAAGGATGGTGTAAACAAATGAGTGGACCTTGAAAACCCCAAATAATACAAAACATAACAGGTGGTTATTATCAGAAAAAAAAATGAAAATCTTGACCCCCCACCCTGCCCTACCCCCTTAACAATTCCTGGATCCGCCCCTGAAATGGTTATATACAACCTCTAGACTATCTGAAAGAATGTGGGAATGCTAGGAGAACGATTATGCAACGGTATATGCCCCCATTCATTGAGTTACGCGTGCCAGTTGTCGACTGGCAGCTCCTGTTATAGTGTACAAAAACGGATCGCGCGCACTTAAGGGTTTTAAGCATATTTGGGATGTTGAATAGTGATTTAATTGTGATTGTAATTTAATCTGCTTGTAATTAAACATTTTGGAAATAAATTAATGTGAATTGGATTGAATTAAAACAGATGCAACACCGCGGTTGATTTCTCAGAAGTCAGATTGGTAATAATTAATAATAATAATTTATTAACTTATATTGCGCAAATTCCATAATGAGATGTTCAAATGCGCATTACAAATTTACAATTTCAAATGTACAATACAATAAAAATATATTAAAAAATATCAATAAAAGCACATCACAAAAATATCAATAAAATGCCATACAGAAAAAATGTGTTTTAAGTAATTGTTTAAAAACAGTCAAACTAGTCGATTTCCGAATATTTAATGGTAAAGCATTCCATAATTTGGGAGCAGCAAACTCAAATGCCCTATCACCCAGCGTGATTTTAGTCCGACACACCGGGTAACTAAGGAGCATGTCGTCCCTGGCACTTCTAAGATTATATTGAGACGAAGATTTTTTTTTGATAAGTTGGCATAAATATAAGGGAGCAAGACCATTTAAAATCTTATAAGTTATTAACAAAATTTTAAAATCAATCCTGAACCTCACCGGAAGCCAGTGTAAGTCAATGAACAAGGGTGTAATATGACAGTATTTTAAAGCACTACAAACCAATCTAGCGCAAGAATTTTGAACACGTTGCAGCTGGTTAATTTGAATATCAGGCAATCCATAAAGGAGACTGTTACAATAATCCAATCGGCTGGAAATGAAAGAATGAATTAATGTTTTGGTACATTGCCTAGATAAGTACTTCCTGATACGTCTAATATTATGTAAGTAATAAAAGCAGTAGCACAAGTTTTTGTAATATGAGTAGCCATTGTCATGTTTGCATCAAACCAGGCACCAAGATTCCTTACAATGGGGGTAGGGGAAACCCTGGACGAACCAACTTTAATACCATCAATGTTAACCTTAGCCAATTGTTGACGAGTGCCTAAGATAATAAATTCAGTTTTACCATCGTTTAGCATTAACCCATTACCAAGCATCCATTTGCGCACAACATGTATGCAGCCCTCCATTGCAGAAAGTGCCGACGCCTGACTTGATACAGCATTTGGACAAAACGAAAGATAAAGTTGCGTGTCATCAGCATAGCAATGAACATTTGGGAGTTGAGTTTCGATTACTTCAAACAAACTACTAGTATACAAAATAAACAACAAGGGACCTAAACACGAACCTTGGGGTACACCCCCATCGAGGTCAAATTTCTGAGACAATTTGCCATGAACTGTTCGTGTTTTCTTTTTAACTTTGTACATGTATATGTATATCTTAGCGGTCAGTAAACTTTCTCAGTTAACCACTGCTTTACTGAGCAAGGTACTGGGTTATGTATAGTGCTGATGTGACACTTACAGTTCATATTGTGATCTTAGCTCAATCAAGACCCACGGCATTTCAAAATGCACAGTTATAACAACTGCCCATGTGTTTTTGTTTTGTTTTGGTTTTTTTTTTGGGGGGGGGGTTGATTTGTTTGTGTGTTTGTTTATGGCGTATTTTGTTAAAATAAATTTCGTAATTAGTTTGTTTTTTAGAACAGTCTATGATAATGACATGATAACCTCTTACTTGGCTGGTAATACACTATAGTAAAATGCCCCATGGAACTTGACCAAGCATGACGGGTTTTATTTACCTGTAAATATTATTGTGGAATTTATTATAGCTGGCGTAGGCCAAGTGAACCCCAAAACCCGCCCCAATGGAATAGAAGATCTGAACGGCAGCATCAATCCATACTTGGGCTGCTAAAAGTTGATTAAAGTCTGGTGTGAGATAGTACTTGATCCCATTAAGAGAACCCGGTAGCGTAGAACCGTGTATCAACAGAATCGTCAGGACTATGTATGGTAGTGTTGCCGTCACCCATACTACCTGTGTATAAAATAAATAAAATGTTTGACGAAAGTCAGGGGCCACCCATTGGTCTGTAATATACAGTGATTGATCATGGTTGGGATAGGAAGTTGTTAATTCACTGAGGTTTTCATGGATAACGTATCAAAGGTTGATCCCCATTTCCCTTCACATAAAAGATCCAGAAATAACCGGGTGGGAAGGGACTGAACACGACCTAAACGCAAACTCCAACTTTTTCTTTTAAGGACACGAATAAGTCCCTCAACTCAGTAGCATAACTACAGATGGTCTACGGGGGAACGTGCCAACTCCCGACCCGACTCGACTCCCACTCAAAAGTCGGATCCCTAAAATAACGACAGTAAGGACCCATACAAAGTATGTGCATACAACGAAGTGCATACCCCCCCCCCCCACACTTGAAAATCCTGTGCCCCTATATATGAACCAACAGTCCGTGCGTCAGCCCAATGTCATATGGTTTATAGCAATCAACATTGGATCTACAAACCTACCTTGCCTGACGACTTGACTCCCTTCCAAAGGGAAAAATATACGATGACCATTACAGCCAGTAAGCAGAGAACTAATTGCCACTTGAGTCCCACCAAATCGTATAATCCTTCACTCAGATGCATTTCAAGAACTCTTCGTCTAATGTGTAAAATATTTTAAAAAAATACATGATAGCCACAAAACAGTTAAGTCTGTGACAGAAACTAGTAAGGAAAAAAAGCAATATAAGTTGAACTATCAAGCAAAAATTTGAACCCCACAATGTTGTCCTGTTCAGGTCATTTGGGGATGGTCCAGGTCATTGGGGATGGTCCAGGTCATTGGGGATGGTCCGGATCATAGAGGTGGTCCTGATTTATCAATTGGACATTATATCATCTCCATCCTCTGCCTTGTACACAAAATAAATGCACCTGAATGTATGTATCGTTCTCCGTTGTGAATTAATGTAACAAATAATTACGCAGCCATGGGATGTCGTGCAATGATTATTAAGTGACTGTATTAAATGCATACGGTAGGATGGTAGGAGGGGGAGTGGGTACATCATAAAATGTTAAACTCGTTGTGTTCCTCGAGTGTCGATGCCTGGATACATTTCTGTGTAAGATGCAAAGATTATTGACCAAAACAAGAAAGGGAATTAAAATTGTCTAACTCGTAAAATTCTTTGGCCGGTGAATTGCCGATAGTGGAGTTGACGAAAAACGCCTCGTCTCCGACTGCTACCCAAGACTCGTTGAACGAACCATCATAGCATTTTGGCGTGTTCCATTCGTTGTTACAATCCTTCCATGGTAATATGGAAGTAAAAGAAGCGACGAGGTAGTAAATAGACCAGGCTATGATGACGTTGTAGTAAAACCCAACGTACCAGGCTATGAGAACGATGGCCCAACCAAGACCTATATTAAAGATGAAAATCAAATTAATCTGATTTCAAAAATTATCATGTTAAACCTTTACATGTCATCAAAACAAAACATGTCAGAGGTATATGAACATGTCAGAGGTATATGAACATGTCAGAGGTATATGAAGGCTGGTTTTATTGTTATTATTCCAGACAGGCAAAAAATAATGCATGATGTACCAGGCGTGGAACCGTGATATTTAAGAATGTATTTGCCCGTATTAAATATCTCGAAATTGCTCAACGAGAGGGGTATAGGGTTAAGACATATTTCTTTAGACATGGGGAGGGCTTGAGGAGTTTAGGTAGGTAGGTAGGAGGGGCTTCAGCCCAGAGCCACCCCCCCCCCCCCACAGTTGAGGTTTGTGTTTTGGTTATAGAAAGTTTTTAACAAATTAGTTTAGAGAACAATATTTTTTTCAAATCAAGTGGTTAGTACTTAATAATTTGCAAGTCACCTACCTTGAAATATTGGACATATATCCCATAAACTGATTGCACCCTGTCGGAAGTACTGGCCCATCGCCAGTTCCATGTACAACATAGGAAGACCACCAAAGATTAAAAAAATCACGTATGGGATTAAGAAAGCACCTGAGATAAAAAAATATAAATAAAAAAATTAAAAAACACAACACGAATGTGATTTAGAAGGCCTGTAAGATTTAGAAGATCGCGTATTTTGGCGATACAAAATAACTTCAAGGTAATATTGTCCCACGGTGGACACGCTAACGCCAACAACAACAACGCCAACAACAACAACAATAGTAATAGTAGTAGTAGTCTGGTCTAGAATGTGCAGGCGCGTTAGCCACAAATTTGTCAAGGGATAGGGCGACGAAAAAAGCAGCCCCCAGAAAATTTCCGCGCGAAAATATTTTGATTGATATATCACAGAACAACGCCTCCCCCTTTAAGAGTAAATATGGGATCAAATATTTCTCAGTGGGCCAATTTTATGATTCAGCTTAACTTGTATTATTAACAACAATCAACAGGCCCGGGTTGGTGTGGACTGCAGCCTTCGTCACCCCCTTGGATACACGCCTGTGAACATTATATAGGCCTAAATCCCGTGATGTTTGCGATTCGTAATTAAATCACCTTTGCTTTCAAATAATTTTTCTAAACACAGCAACCTTGGAAATTTCAATTATTTTATGGTACACTATAGCTGTTCTGACCCTGCCGAACAGTTTTGATCGTTTATGTGTGGAAGGACGACATTGAAGCTTTTATTTTATTGCCCATCTAGCATGTACCAGCACTGTACATACCATCATCAACTTTTCACCAGGGTAATTTCAGATAACATTTAAATCATTCCAATTCTTTATTATTTGTTTTTTGTTTTTTTTATAATTAGCCAACCAATGCATTCCGAAATTAATACAAACCCTTATTGTACAACGGTCTGCATTAAAACTGTCATTATTATCATGTTGACAAAAAATGTCTACTGGGATTGCGCTTGAAAGTTCATTGTTGTATCAATAATTTCACGGGTTAGTTTGATAACTGGAGTGCATTTTGAATAAAGTGATTTTTAAGAAACTTCAAATATCCACAATTTGTTGATGCAATGTATATATTAACCCTAACCACCCCAAATCCACACAAAACCTCCAAGGGACACTTTGTTTGGAAAAAATCAGCACTTTTAGAAACTTGTACTTTCACCTCTTCAAATGGGGCAAAATTACTACCCGGCAAGAAGTACAGGCAAAAAGTGCTGACTACGAAAGATCAACGAAAATGCATTGTGCACTTTTTCCAAAAGTGCACTGGAGGATTTCGGAGAATTCATCAAGGTTCCCAGCCAGAATACCTAGGGGTTAGGGTTAATGCATGACAATACACACATATTACCACTGCAATTTCTACCACATTCCTTTTAGACCTTTATACTTAAATTATTTACTATATAAATAGTAAAATAATCATACGAGAATATTGACTTACTCACAATGCTAATACAAGCTTATCACATAATAACTATGTATACCAAAATACTTAACCTACCTCCACCATTTCGATATACCAAGTATGGAAATCGCCAAACATTGGCCAGGTCTACTGCGAACCCAACGACAGATAGTAGGAAGTCGATCTTTCCACCCCACGTCTCTCTGCCATCCCCGGCACCTCCATCGTCTATCACGGCCAACTCAGCCGCCACTCCGTCTAACTCTAGTAACTCGTTCCCACGACCCGTAACCCTCATCTCTATCGTCGTTGTTTTACGACAGCTTTCTGGTTTTACGGACACGTCTGGATAAGAAGTATTCACTGACGGAAGTTGAGTGTCCAAGTGCTCTTACGGACGATGTGTGACAGTCGTCGAGTTCAGCTCCCCCGACAAATCCGTTACTATCCTTGTGTGAACATTGTATGCTACTATACTGTTGTTGAACATAGCACCTTTTTCTAAACTGAGTGGCCCAACCTGTGGATGTTATCTTATCGGGATATTAATCAATGACATGATCCAAAAGTTTGACCAGTCATTGAAGGCGAGATGGTGCTCATCTCATTATGTCAACCGTTTCCAAGCGGTAATAAATGTTTCGCTCTGTTTAAACAAAATATAATAGTACACAATTACCATCAGAACAAACATAAGCATAGCGTTTGATGTAGATGTAAGACATTTTTAAGATGCAATTTGTTATATTTCAGGGGCCCTAATCTATAGCGCAGATCACTGTGCTGTCCCTTTGCAGTTACAGAGGGAAAATAAAACAATGCAGATGCAAAAACAATACATTTTCTTTTCCAGTGTGTTCCATGCAAGTACAGATTAACAAATTACCAAAACACAGTGAATAAAATGAACAAGCATGGGAGAATCTGAACATAATGATGTGACTGTGAAATCAATCATTAACAGATTTGTTTATGATCTGGATGTTGAACTGAAGTTTCCGGGCCTAATTAACATAGTCCTAAGTTGATGTGGTGGTAAAATGCACCGCAGCGTCTTGGTCAGATTGCTAGGAGATGAATCACAGAGTCTGAATTGATTTCAAGTCTTAGTATAATAATATATGCATAGCAGTGACGTAGCCAGGATTTTCAGAGAGAGGGGAAACATTTTTGGGGGTAAACTTAACTTGACACAAAACTCTAATCTAATATTAACTTACTGCAATTGGTTTTCTCTCAGGCACTACATAGACTTGCTTCATAGATCAGCCCAGCTGTAGTGTCAGAATATTCAATTTATTGTTGGCATTTTTAAAGTTCAGTTTGCGATAGGCATTTATTTGGATTGTATACAAGAATCGCCTTCGTTTGCTGCCTTGAAAGCCACTGTCTGCAAGCCCAAACAATGGGTGAACAAAAAATGTAAGCTGGCCACCAGACAAAACTTTACGCTTCACACCAAAGGCTGGACGACTTAAGAATGTGTGTTGTTAATGTAACAATAGTTGAACTCAATCATGAAAAATCCCATTTACAATGTGAAATAAGTTGTGGACCAGTGAACACATGCCCCTTTTCCCTATTACGAAAAGTAGTATGTCAGATAGCGGTTCTAGCCCACCTACTTTAAAAAACGATTTTTAGGGGACTTTCCCTAAATGTAAATAGGGCTTCTGGCTCACTTGGTTTTTATTTCAGGAAACGTGTTAAGGCGCTAGGTGAGGTTGAGTAGGGACAGGGGGATGATGATAATGATGGTGATGATGGTGGGGATAGGAGGTTGATGACGATGATGATGGGTGAGGTTGAGTAGGGATAGGGGTTGATGACGATGATGATGGTGGGTGAGGATAGGGCGTTGATGATTGTGGTTGAGGTTGAGTAGGGATAGGGGTTGACGATGATGTTACGAGAGGTTGAGTACGGATTGAGGGGTGTGGCTGTGGTTGATAATTGTTAGATAGCGGTTCTAGCCCACCTACTTTAAAAAACGATTTTTAGGGGACTTTCCCTAAATGTAAATAGGGTTTCTGGCTCACTTGGTTTTCATTTCAGGAAACGTGTTAAGGCGCTAGGTGAGGTTGAGTAGGGATAGCGGGTTGATGGTGGGTGAGGTTGAGGGGTTGATGATTGTGGGCGAGGATAGGGGTTGATGATGATGATGTTACGAGAGGTTGAGTACGGATAGGGGTTGATGATTGTGGTTGAGAGAATTATAGTGGGTGCGTAGAAGTAGGAGGATGTTTAGGGAAGTTACCTTTTAGATGATGTTGTCGTGTTAAGAGTATTGAAGATGTTAAGAATGTTGTGGGTAATAGAATTAAAAAATGTAATACAAAAAAGTAATAAATTGATTTAACATTTTGCTGAGTAATTGTAAAGATGACGACAAAGATAATTTTTGGGAAAAATACCGTTACTCAACTGAAAGAGTATGTTGAGGTAAATAATATAACGGTAGTACGAGCATCCAGCAAGAATGGTAAAGTGAATTAAAAAAAATGTTTATTTAGTATTAAAAAACATTTAAACGCTTTACCGGCTGAAAAGATTATTCCTTGCGAATGGCTTTTAGTAGGTAAAACAGACAAGTGTTTAAAAGCTAGCGTGTGTGGTGGTGATTTTTGCGGGTTGCATAAAAGTCGTATAAAGGCGGGAAAATCAATTCCTCTCGCGTGTATGAAATGTGGTATGGGTACAAAAACAAAAGCACAAATATGTTCAAGATGTAAAGGTTAAATTTTGTTTTACTATTTTGTGACTTATAAAATTGAGAAATTGATTTAACATTTTATAACTTATAAAAGTGATAAATTAATTTAATATTATCTAGTTTAATAATAAAGATGACAACAAAATATTTATCGAAATGGACATTGCCAGAATTGAAAGAATTTGCTCGAGAACACATTGGTCGAATAATTCTTGTGCAAAACAGCAAGGGTAAAGTTGATAAACGCAGTTATTACAACGCGGTAAAAAAGTATATAAAACGGCAAAAACAAAAGCCATTATATAAATAAATTTAGTTGAATTGAGAGAGCGTATAGCGGTTGAAAATATAAATCTACCAGAACGCGGCGCGGGAAAAGTGGGAGGTTGTTAAAAAAGACTACATCGGCGCTATTAAAGGTTTCACAACCGAGAAGAAGCGTTGAGATTTAAACCTCCGATCGATGGTGGAAGATATTTACGCGAACGAAGAATGGTAGTTCCGCTGAATCACAGCAAAGAAAACGATTTAAATATTTTTTGGGAAGCGGTAAAACCAAAGATAATTGCCAAGTTGGGTATAGACTTACGAGAATTTAAAGCGTACAAGTTTATGATATTTATACGCGTTAAATTACGTAAAGAAAAACTAAACGGCACGATCGATTTTACCGAACCAAATTTTCATAATAATAAGCAAATTGTTTTATTGAATTTAGACGATGTCGAAAATATACTCGATACTGTTTTTTCGCAAATTGTAGAGGCTTTAGAAAAATGGACTCAAAAGGGCAGCGGATGGGAGGTAGACCGTATCGTAGATATGAATATCACCGTCGCGAGATATCAACCTTTGAAAGGCGGTAGTTATATCGAGCTATGCGGCTACATAAAATATAAAAAAACGTGCATTAACGTAAAAAACAAAGACGATGATTGTTTAAGGGGGATGATTCGTTGTTATAATAAACATAAGGAAAAATCGATATAATTAAATATTCCAATTGAAAAAGTAAAAATAAACATTCAGATAGAATGTCAAAATACTCAGTAGAGGACGGTTTAAATTTTAATAATATCGACACACCCACACCGATTAATCAAATTAAGCGAGTGGAGAAACAAAACGATATAGCGATAAACGTTTTTGGTTGCGAGTCAAAATCGATACTAGTTTACAAATTCAGCGATCAACCCGCGAGACTAGAACGTATAAATATATTATTAATTCACGAGGAAGAAAAGAAGGAACTAGATCTCACTACGTTTGGATTAAAGATGTGAATAAATTACTTTACGATCAAACGAAATACGAGCATCGTAAACATTTTTGTTTGAGATGTTTGCAGGGTTTTTCAACAGAAGCGTATCTCGAAAATCACATAAAAATGTGCGAGGGAATAAACGACAGACCGACAAAGATCGTGATGCCACAAAAAGGTAAAAACGATAAGGTTAAATTTATAAATTTTCATAAAAAGATGAAAGTTCCTTTCGTAATATACGCCGACTTTGAAAGTATTATTAAAAAGGTTGACGATGTTAACTCTACTAATACTACGAAACTACAAGAACACGTTGTTTGTGGTTATTCGTACGTCGTCGTTCGTTGCGACGGTGAAACTAGCGATGTTGTCGTTTACAGAGGAGAAGATGCGGCTAAACATTTTTAAAATGAATTAGAAAAAGAAGAAGAAAACATCAACGAGATATTTAAAAATCCTCAAAAATTAATAATGACTAAAGAAGATGTAAAAGATTTTAAAAACGCTAAACAGTGTTGGATATGTGAAAAGAAATTTTTTGAAAGTGATGACGCCAAGTTTGCAAAAGTACGCGATCATTGTCACATTACTGGAAAGTATAGAGGCGCTGCGCACAATAATTGTAATTTAAAACTGAGTTTAAAACCGAGTAAAACTTTTATTCCGGTCGTGTTTCATAATTTGCGAGGCTACGACTCTCATCTCATTATGCAGGCCGCGAGTCAAACGACGGAAATCTAACGTGCATTCCAAACAATATCGAAAAGTATATTTCTTTTTCAATCGGGCAACTACGATTTATCGACAGCGCTCAATTTTTATTGGCGTCGTTGGATAAACTCGTAAAATCAAACAATTATTTTCCGATTACAATAAAACTCGAACCCGATTTAGAAAAATTTAATCTCGTTAAAAGCAAGGGTATTTATCCTTACGAATACATGGATAGTTTTAAACGATTTGAAGAAAAACAACTTCCTTCGATAGAATCTTTTTATAGTAGTTTAAACGACCAACGCATTACTAAAGAACAATACGAGCACGCTAAAAACGTTTACAACAAGTTTGATTGTAAAAATTTAGGAGATTATCACGATTTGTACGTGCGTACCGCAACGGCGGATCTAGGCCCAAAGTTTAGGGGGGGGCCAAATGCTCAGTGGAGGGGCGTATTTGCGAGCGCAAAACGTTTCTGGTGGGGTTTGTTTGTTTGTGGGTCTGAACGACAATACTTGATTTAGTATGAAATTTCAGTGATAAGCTTTGGTTTGAACCCGCAACCTTGTGATTGTAGGCTGGGTCCTGCGGTCTAACCACTGACTAATGCAGGGTTTCCGGAAATGCTTAGCTTCTGGTTTGCTCTGAGCGGACAAATATTATTCATAAATAGATTAGCTTTTTCCACTGTATATGAGCCCTATAATGGTCGTTGAAATACCTGTATGGCAAAATGTGGCGATTGGAGGAAACAACAACAATCAGTTAAAGCAAGAAACTAAAGTTCAATCGATGGACACCGCTTGTGGCGAAGTACTCAATAACCCGAGTGGTGGTTGGGAGACGGTCACGATGAGCTTGAAGGATGATGAGACTCCAGGCGATCCTCTCTCATGGAAACCCCACACAACCAGTCGCGTGTGCATAAGCCATGCATACAATCACCGTGTACGCCTCGTCTAATGCAGCTTGGCTTAACTGCACAAACTACCATTGCAAATGTTGTGGCAATGTTGGATCGTGAGTAGGATTATGAACACATTCATGTAGCCAATCAGTGTGTTGTAATTTGCATACTTTAACAAAAGCTGAACGTATAAGCAAGACTTAGCTGCACAAGGAGGGGGCGTAAAGTTGTGGGGTTTTGTTTTGTCTCTCTTTTTCCCCCTTTTTTTTCTTCTTTTCTTTTCTTTTTTTTGTTTTTGTTTTTGGGGGGGGGCGTACAGCTTCGGTTTTTGTTGGGGGGCCATGGCCCCGTTAGCCCCTGGATCCGCCGTTGGCGTACCGATACTTGCTTATTGGCGGACGTATTTGAAAATTTCCGTAATACTTGCATGAAACAATACGATTTAGATCCGGCTAATTATTATACGAGTCCGGGTCTAAGTTGGGACGCTTTGTTAAAACATTCTAAACAAACTTTAGATTTGTTTACGGACGTTGACATGCATTTGTTTATAGAAAAGGGTACGCGAGGAGGAACGTGCATGGCGAGTAAACGATACGCTAAAGCAAACAATGTACATTTAGACGATTACGATTCATCGAGACCATCGAGTTACATTATGTATTTAGACGCTAATAATTTATACGGATACGCGATGAGTCAACCTTTACCAACGGGTAATTTTAAATGGATGACTAGTAAACAAATTGACAAACTCGAGAGCGAAGGATTAAAAAGTAAAAAAGGATGTATTTTAGAAGTTGATTTAGAATACCCTAATACATTACACAATTCTCACAACGCGTTTCCACTCGCGCCAGAGTCGTTGATACTGCCGAAAGAATGGATGTCACCGTATCAGCTCGAGTTATTAAAAGACAAACCCGCTCCAAACGTCGTAAAATTAGTTCCAAATTTATACGAAAAAAAAAACTACGTGCTCCATTATCGTAATTTGCGATTGTATTTACAACTCAGTATGAAACTAACTAAAATCATCGCGTTTTAGAATTTGATGAATCGTGTTGGATGAAATCGTACATCGATAAAAACACTCAACTCAGAAAACTCGCGACGAGTGATTTTGAAAAAGATTTGTACAAACTCATGAACAATTCAGTTTTTGGAAAGACGATGGAAAATGTACGAAAACGCGTCAACGTAAATTTGAAGCGGTTAAACGATGAAAAAGCGGAAAATCAAATTCGCGCTCATCTCGAAACCAAATTTTGCCGAGGCGAGGATTTTCGATAACGATCTAGTAGCGATTCACATGCACAAAACAAAACTCGTTCTCAACCGCCCGGTATACGTAGGAATGAGCGTACTGGATTGATCTAAACACTTAATGTATGATTTTTATTACAATCGATTAAAGAAGAAATACAACGACGAGTGTGACTTGGTATACACGGATACGGATAGTTTGTTACTCGAGATTCAAACTCAAGATGTATATAAAGATTTATTAAAAGACAAAGATTTATACGATTTTAGTAATTATAATAAACAACATTTTCTATTTTCTGAAGAAAATAAAAAAGTGATCGGTAAAATGAAAGACGAGACTGCGGGAACTTGCATCTCTGAAATTGTATGTTTAAGACCAAAAATGTATTCGATACTTTTATCGAATGAAAAAGAAATAAGAAAAGCTAAAGGAGTTAAAAAACAAGTTTTAGAACAAGATATTAAACACTCACGATATAAACAAGTTTTATCTCAAAATGTTACGCTACACCACCCTATGAGTTTTATTAGGCATGAAAAACATAGATTATATACAACGCGAGTAGATAAAATATCGCTATCTCCTTTAGACACAAGAGATATATTTTAGAAAACGGAATACATACTCACGCTTACGGTTATTATAAATGTTGAGCTATACAACTTGATGAGATGTATTTTCCATGTGCGGTGGTACAAACTATTAAGCTGTATAGCTTTACTAAATCATAACCTTTTTTAACTCTACCAAAAGCGTAAGATTTATATACTAAATATCTAAACTAACGGGGTTCTTCTTAACGCTCAGCGAGGCTGGATTTTTGTTCAACGATTAGTTATTTAACGCTTTTAAACATTCTCTAGAAATTAGTTAATCTTTCGTTTTAAGTTTTATTAAACCACCCTTTCGCTCTAGCCTTAGCGACTAACGCCGGAGCTTGCGAATACGTTGACGGCCAACATAAATTCTTTTCGAGGATAAACTTTTTAATGCGTGACTGGCTTGAGTAGCGCGTTTGTGCGTTTTTTAAACTATTTGCCGGGTTACAACAGGGAACTTGAGTTGATTTTTTTGCGCGATTCTCGTCAGCTTAGCGATTAAAGCTAGCGGGTTTACGAATGCGTACTAACGCTCAATGTCTTTACAAAACTTTGCTAAGAGGTAGATGTTATAGTAATATATAAACTAACGGGCGGTGGGTTGAACCAAATTTTAAATAATACAAAATAGAATGATGTTGCGCTTTTTCAACTTGTCAAATTATAGCCCTAGCGGCTAACGCTAGTCTAACGTTAGTAAATCAAAGATTATCTAGCTTTAGCCGGTGAATTTTACCGCTTCTCAAAACTATCGAGTTGTATAATACAACAGCTTTACTAAACACACCTTTTTTAGCTTCACCAAAAGCGTATAAACCAACGAGTCTAATGGGGTAATTACGCTAACTGGTGAGGCTAAAGATAATTTAATAACGGAGTTTGTTTTGTGTTTTTTTTTTAACTATTTGCTGGATTACAACAGGGGGCTTTAATCACCTACCCTCCTATGGTTTGACCTTTCAAAACCTTTCAAAATCTGCTTACTGGCCAAATGGCTATCTATAATGTATGAACCCTTTAAAACCCTCCAGAATTTGTTGCTACTGAACAACCACACCTTTCAAAACCCTTTGAAAGGTATTGAAACATTTCAACACCAGTTTGTTCAGAGAGTTGTTTCACCTTTCAAAACCTTTCATAGGTCCCTTTTGTCAGACAGTTTTCTCACCTTTCAAAACCCTTCAGTACAGCAAACTTGAAAGGTTTTGAAAGGTCTGACAATTCTATGGCAACTGCACTGTACATAGGAGGGTTAGATCATTGTAAATATCCTTTCGGGTTATAGTGCTCTCAGTTTTGTAACAAATAAAGCTCATTTTGGTTTTTCAAAAAGAGTTTATTTAAAATTAGATATGCTGAACTAGGAAAAATTTAAATACTAAATTTTCTATTACAAGTTTAAGACTAAAAAATATACTTTCTATCGTTTACTCGCATTTGAAAAATATAAAAATATTATCTAGATATATAGTAAAGATGATAACAACAACTGAGACACATTTTTGAAATAAAAACCGTTGCGCAACTGAACAACAATAATATAGCGATGAAAGCCCCATCAAACAAGGACAGTAAAGTTATTTGTCGAGCATTTAAATGCCTATTCTATACAAATAGCGTTACTTGTTAGGTTGTTAGCAATTGCTCATGGGTTGTTTAGTAATTGCTCATAGGTTGCTCATATGTTGGTCATAGGTTGCCCATAGGTCGTTAGCAATTACCCATAGGTTACCCATAGGTTACTCACAGGTCGTTAGCAATTACCCATAGGTCGTGAGCAATTACCCATAGGTCGTGAGCAATTACCCATAGGTTACTCACAGGTCGTTAGCAATTACCCATCAATTACCCATAGGTCGTGAGCAATTACCCATAGGTTACTCACAGGTTACCCATAGGTCGTGAGCAATTACCCATAGGTTACTCACAGGTCGTTGAGCAATTACCCATAGGTTACTCACAGGTCGTTGAGCAATTACCCATAGGTTACTCACAGGTCGTTGAGCAATTACCCATAGGTTACTCACAGGTCGTTGAGCAATTGTCCATAGGTCGTTAGCAATTACCCACAAGTCGTTAAGCAATTACCCATAGGTAGAGAGCAATTACCCATAGGTTACTCTCAGGTTACTCACAGGTTGTTAACAGGTTACTCACAAGTTGTTAAGCAATTACCCATAGGTAGAGAGCAATTACCCATAGGTTACTCTCAGGTTACTCACAGGTTACTCACAGGTTGTTAACAGGTTACTCACAGGTTACTCACAGGTTACTCACAGGTTACTCACAGGTTGTTAACAGGTTACTCACAGGTTGTTAACAGGTTACTCACAGGTTACTCTCAGGTTGTTAACAGGTTACTCACAGGTTACTAACAGGTTACTCACTACATTGAGCATTAATCACAAACAAGCTTTCGTAAACACATTGAGCGTTAGTCGTAAACAAGCTTTCGTAAACACACATTGAGCATTAGTCGCAAACAAGCTAGCTTTAGTCACTAAGACTAAGGTTAGTACAGTCGAGTGATTGCAAAACCTAAAGATTTGAGCAAAACCTCACATACGTCTATTATACCAACTACAAAGGTCTAAACGCGATTATAAATTAGCTAAAAACTAAAATTTCCCCCTGTTGTACAGCAAATGATTAAAAAGATGTACCGTTAACCACCACCGCTAAAATAAAACAACTCTGCTATTAAATTGTCTCTTGTTGAATGAGTTTAGCCTCACCAGTTAGCGTAATTACCCCATTAGACTCGTTGGTTTATACGCTTTTGGTGAAGCTAAAAAAGGTGTGTTTAGTAAAGCTGTTGTATTATACAACTCGATAGTTTTGAGAAGCGGTAAAATTCACCGGCTAAAGCTAGATAATCTTTGATTTACTAACGTTAGACTAGCGTTAGCCGCTAGGGCTATAATTTGACAAGTTGAAAAAGCGCAACATCATTATATTTTGTATTATTTAAAATTTGGTTCAACCCACCGCCCGTTAGTTTATATATTACTATAACATCTACCTCTTAGCAAAGTTTTGTAAAGACATTGAGCGTTAGTACGCATTCGTAAACCCGCTAGCTTTAATCGCTAAGCTGACGAGAATCGCGCAAAAAAATCAACTCAAGTTCCCTGTTGTAACCCGGCAAATAGTTTAAAAAACGCACAAACGCGCTACTCAAGCCAGTCACGCATTAAAAAGTTTATCCTCGAAAAGAATTTATGTTGGCCGTCAACGTATTCGCAAGCTCCGGCGTTAGTCGCTAAGGCTAGAGCGAAAGGGTGGTTTAATAAAACTTAAAACGAAAGATTAACTAATTTCTAGAGAATGTTTAAAAGCGTTAAATAACTAGTCGTTGAACAAAAATCCAGCCTCGCTGAGCGTTAAGAAGAACCCCGTTAGTTTAGATATTTAGTATATAAATCTTACGCTTTTGGTAGAGTTAAAAAAGGTTATGATTTAGTAAAGCTATACAGCTTAATAGTTTGTACCACCGCACATGGAAAATACATCTCATCAAGTTGTATAGCTCAACATTTATAATAACCGTAAGCGTGAGTATGTATTCCGTTTTCTAAAATATATCTCTTTGTGTCTAAAGGAGATAGCGATATTTTATCTACTCGCGTTGTATATAATCTATGTTTTTCATGCCTAATAAAACTCATAGGGTGGTGTAGCGTAACATTTTGAGATAAAACTTGTTTATATCGTGAGTGTTTAATATCTTGTTCTAAAACTTGTTTTTTAACTCCTTTAGCTTTTCTTATTTCTTTTTCATTCGATAAAAGTATCGAATACATTTTTGGTCTTAAACATACAATTTCAGAGATGCAAGTTCCCGCAGTCTCGTCTTTCATTTTACCGATCACTTTTTTATTTTCTTCAGAAAATAGAAAATGTTGTTTATTATAATTACTAAAATCGTATAAATCTTTGTCTTTTAATAAATCTTTATATACATCTTGAGTTTGAATCTCGAGTAACAAACTATCCGTATCCGTGTATACCAAGTCACACTCGTCGTTGTATTTCTTCTTTAATCGATTGTAATAAAAATCATACATTAAGTGTTTAGATAAATCCAGTACGCTCATTCCTACGTATACCGGGCGGTTGAGAACGAGTTTTGTTTTGTGCATGTGAATCGCTACTAGATCGTTATCGAAAATCCTCGCCTCGGCAAAATTTGGTTTCGAGATGAGCGCGCGAATTTGATTTTCCGCTTTTTCATCGTTTAACCGCTTCAAATTTACGTTGACGCGTTTTCGTACATTTTCCATCGTCTTTCCAAAAACTGAATTGTTCATGAGTTTGTACAAATCTTTTTCAAAATCACTCGTCGCGAGTTTTCTGAGTTGAGTGTTTTTATCGATGTACGATTTCATCCAACACGATTCATCAAATTCTAAAACGCGATGAATTTTAGTTAGTTTCATACTGAGTTGTAAATACAATCGCAAATTACGATAATGGAGCACGTAGTTTTTTGGAAGTAATTTTACGACGTTTGGAGCGGGTTTGTCTTTTAATAACTCGAGCTGATACGGTGACATCCATTCTTTCGGCACTATCAACGACTCTGGCGCGAGTGGAAACGCGTTGTGAGAATTGTGTAATGTATTAGGGTATTCTAAATCAACTTCTAAAATACATCCTTTTTTACTTTTTAATCCTTCGCTCTCGAGTTTGTCAATTTGTTTACTAGTCATCCATTTAAAATTACCCGTTGGTAAAGGTTGACTCATCGCGTATCCGTATAAATTATTAGCGTCTAAATACATAATGTAACTCGATGGTCTCGATGAATCGTAATCGTCTAAATGTACATTGTTTGCTTTAGCGTATCGTTTACTCGCCATGCACGTTCCTCCTCGCGTACCCTTTTCTATAAACAAATGCATGTCAACGTCCGTAAACAAATCTAAAGTTTGTTTAGAATGTTTTAACAAAGCGTCCCAACTTAGACCCGGACTCGTATAATAATTAGCCGGATCTAAATCGTATTGTTTCATGCAAGTATTACGGAAATTTTCAAATACGTCCGCCAATAAGCAAGTATCGGTACGCACGTACAAATCGTGATAATCTCCTAAATTTTTACAATCAAACTTGTTGTAAACGTTTTTAGCGTGCTCGTATTGTTCTTTAGTAATGCGTTGGTCGTTTAAACTACTATAAAAAGATTATATCGAAGGAAGTTGTTTTTCTTCAAATCGTTTAAAACTATCCATGTATTCGTAAGGATAAATACCCTTGCTTTTAACGAGATTAAATTTTTCTAAATCGGGTTCGAGTTTTATTGTAATCGGAAAAGAATTGTTTGATTTTACGAGTTTATCCAACGACGCCAATAAAAATTGAGCGCTGTCGATAAATCGTAGTTGCCCGATTGAAAAAGAAATATACTTTTCGATATTGTTTGGAATGCACGTTAGATTTCCCGTCGTTTGACTCGCGGCCTGCATAATGAGATGAGAGTCGTAGCCTCGCAAATTATGAAATACGACCGGAATAAAAGTTTTACTCGGTTTTAAACTCAGTTTTAAATTACAATTATTGTGCGCAGCGCCTCTATACTTTCCAGTAATGTGACAATGATCGCGTACTTTTGCAAACTTGGCGTCATCACTTTCAAAAAATTTCTTTTCACATATCCAACACTGTTTAGCGTTTTTAAAATCTTCTACATCTTCTTTAGTCATTATTAATTTTTGAGGATTTTTAAATATCTCGTTGATGTTTTCTTCTTCTTTTTCTAATTCATTTTAAAAATGTTTAGCCGCATCTTCTCCTCTGTAAACGACAACATCGCTAGTTTCACCGTCGCAACGAACGACGACGTACGAATAACCACAAACAACGTGTTATTGTAGTTTCGTAGTATTAGTAGAGTTAACATCGTCAACCTTTTTAATAATACTTTCAAAGTCGGCGTATATTACGAAAGGAACTTTCATCTTTTTATGAAAATTTATAAATTTAACCTTATCGTTTTTACCTTTTTGTGGCATCACGATCTTTGTCGGTCTGTCGTTTATTCCCTCGCACATTTTTATGTGATTTTCGAGATACGCTTCTGTTGAAAAACCCTGCAAACATCTCAAACAAAAATGTTTACGATGCTCGTATTTCGTTTGATCGTAAAGTAATGTATTCACATCTTTAATCCAAACGTAGTGAGATCTAGTTCCTTCTTTTTCTTCCTCGTGAATTAATAATATATTTATACGTTCTAGTCTCGCGGGTTGATCGCTGAATTTGTAAACTAGTATCGATTTTGACTCGCAACCAAAAACGTTTATCGCTATATCGTTTTGTTTCTCCACTCGCTTAATTTGATTAATCGGTGTGGGTGTGTCGATATTATTAAAATTTAAACCGTCCTCTACTGAGTATTTTGACATTCTATCTGAATGTTTTATTTTTACTTTTTCAATTGGAATATTTAATTCTATCGATTTTTCCTTATGTTTATTATAACAACGAATCATCCACCTTAAACAATCATCGTCTTTGTTTTTTACGTTAATGCACGCTTGTTTATCTTTTATGTAGCCAACGGCGGATCCAGGGGGGGGGCCAACGGGGGCCATGGCCCCCCCAAAAAAAACCGAAGCTGTACGCCCCCCCCCAAAAAAAAAAAAATAAAAAAAGAAAAGAAAAGAAAAGAAAAGAAGAAAAAAAGGGGGAAAAAGAGAGACAAAACAAAACCCCACAACTTTACGCCCCCTCCTTGTGCAGCTAAGTCTTGCTTATACGTTCAGCTTTTGTTAAAGTATGCAAATTACAACACACTGATTGGCTACATGAATGTGTTCATAATCCTACTCACGATCCAACATTGCCACAAAATTTGCAATGGTAGTTTGTGCAGTTAAGCCAAGCTGCATTAGACGAGGCGTACACGGTGATTGTATGCATGGCTTATGCACACGCGACTGGTTGTGTGGGGTTTCCTGGATATTAGGTGAGCCATGCAACGTCCGCAATGTAGGCCTACGTTTAGACTTGGCGCGAACATCGCGTGCATAAAACGCATTTTGTTAGCGGTACTCCCGATATCAAATGCAGAGTCAGAGCGCATTTTCTCCAAGGTGGAGCGTACCCTGACTGCTTTGCGTTCAACCATGAGAGAGGATCGCCTGGAGTCTCTCATCCTCCTTCAAGCTCATCGTGACCGTCTCCCAACCACCACTCGGGTTATTGAGTACTTCGCCACAAGCGGTGTCCATCGATTGAACTTTAGTTTCTTGCTTTAACTGATTGTTGTTGTTTCCTCCAATCGCCACATTTTGCCATACAGGTATTTCAACGACCATTATAGGGCTCATATACAGTGGAAAAAGCTAATCTATTTATGAATAATATTTGTCCGCTCAGAGCAACCAGAAGCTAAGCATTTCCGGAAACCCTGCATTAGTCAAGTGGTTAGACCGCAGGACCTAGCCTACAATCACAAGGTTGCGGGTTCAAATCCAAAGCTTATCACTGAAATTTCATACTAAATCAAGTATTGTCGTCTAGACCCACAAAACAAACAAACCCCACCAGAAACGTTTTGCGCTCGCAAATACGCCCCTCCACTGAGCATTTGGCCCCCCCTAAACTTTGGGCCTAGATCCGCCGTTGTATGTAGCCGCATAGCTCGATATAACTACCGCCTTTCAAAGGTTGATATCTCGCGGCGGTGATATTCATATCTACGATACGGTCTACCTCCCATCCGCTGCCCTTTTGAGTCCATTTTTCTAAAGCCTCTACAATTTGCGAAAAAACAGTATCGAGTATATTTTCGATATCGTCTAAATTTAATAAAACAATTTGCTTATTATTATGAAAATTTGGTTCGGTAAAATCGATCGTGCCGTTTAGTTTTTCTTTACGTAATTTAACGCGTATAAATATCATAAACTTGTACGCTTTAAATTCTCGTAAGTCTATACCCAACTTGGCAATTATCTTTGGTTTTACCGCTTCCCAAAAAATATTTAAATCTTTTTCTTTGCTGTGATTCAGCGGAACTACCATTCTTCGTTCGCGTAAATATCTTCCACCATCGATCGGAGGTTTAAATCTCAACGCTTCTTCTCGGTTGTGAAACCTTTTAATAGCGCCGATGTAGTCTTTTTTTAACAACCTCCCACTTTTCCCCGCGCCGCGTTCTGGTAGATTTATATTTTCAACCGCTATACGCTCTCTCAATTCAACTAAATTTAATTTATATAATGGCTTTTGTTTTTGCCGTTTTATATACTTTTTTACCGCGTTGTAATAACTGCGTTTATCAACTTTACCCTTGCTGTTTTGCATAAGAATTATTCGACCAATGTGTTCTCGAGCAAACTCTTTCAATTCTGGCAATGTCCATTTCGATAAATATTTTCTTTCTTCCATTTATTATAGTACTAGATAATATTAAATTAATTTATCACTTTTATAAGTTATAAAATGTTAAATCAATTTCTCAATTTTATAAGTCATAAAATAGTAAAACAAAATTTAACCTTTACATCTTGAACATATTTGTGCTTTTGTTTTTGTACCCATACCACATTTCATACACGCGAGAGGAATTGATTTTCCCGCCTTTATACGACTTTTATGCAACCCGCAAAAATCACCACCACACACGCTAGCTTTTAAACACTTGTCTGTTTTACCTACTAAAAGCCATTCGCAAGGAATAATCTTTTCAGCCGGTAAAGCGTTTAAATGTTTTTTAATACTAAATAAATAATCTTTTTTATTCACTTTACCATTCTTGCTGGATGCTCGTACTACCGTTATATTATTTACCTCAACATACTCTTTCAGTTGCGTTACAAAATGTTAAATCAATTTATCACTTTTTTTGTATTACATTTTTTAATTCTATTACCCACAACATTCTTAACATCTTCAATACTCTTAACACGACAACATCATCTAAAAGGTAACTTCCCTAAACATCCTCCTGCTTCTACGCACCCACTATAATTCTCTCAACCACAATCATCAACCCCTATCCGTACTCAACCTCTCGTAACATCATCATCATCAACCCCTCAACCTCACCCACCATCAACCCCTATCCCTACTCAACCTCACCTAGCGCCTTAACACGTTTCCTGAAATGAAAACCAAGTGAGCCAGAAACCCTATTTACATTTAGGGAAAGTCCCCTAAAAATCGTTTTTTAAAGTAGGTGGGCTAGAACCGCTATCTAACAATTATCAACCACAGCCACACCCCTCAATCCGTACTCAACCTCTCGTAACATCATCGTCAACCCCTATCCCTACTCAACCTCAACCACAATCATCAACCCCCTATCCTCACCCACCATCATCATCGTCATCAACCCCTATCCCTACTCAACCTCACCCATCATCATCGTCATCAACCTCATATCCCCACCATCATCACCATCATTATCATCATCCCCCTATCCCTACTCAACCTCACCTAGCGCCTTAACACGTTTCCTGAAATAAAAACCAAGTGAGCCAGAAGCCCTATTTACATTTAGGGAAAGTCCCTAAAAATCGTTTTTTAAAGTAGGTGGGCTAGAACCGCTATCTGACATACTACTCGAAATATACAACACAATTATAAATTCTACCAGTCAAGTGACCATAATTATGATTTATGTACGTACTCTCTTAATGTAAAAGAGTGAAAACCACTCTTTCAAAGAGCTATATGGCGGAAAAGTCTTTTTTGGAATGGATAAAGAGTAAAATTAGTAGTGTATAAAGAGTGAATTGGTAGCCTTTTACTGTATTTTTCACTCGAATCAGAGTGGGTTTTACTCAAAAAAGACTTGTCCGCCATATACTGGTAGCTCTTTAAAAGTGTTTTTACTCTTTTACATGAAGAGAGTAACCTTCAAATACTTACTTCAATTACCAGTTTTCACAGTGTTCTAAGTGATGTGTTGTCCTTCAGCATAACTCCTTCAGTAGACTCACAAATGATTCATACAAAAACTACTGCTGAAGAATACTGTACAATAACGTACCCCAGATATTCACTACAACCAACTCGAAACGACGCGCCGCTTGACTGACCATTTTATGCTTAGGCCACATACAAACAAAATTGTTGATCGTCCCCGCCCGACCCTACGAAACCCCCCGACACACTTTTTGTCTTCTTTTTTTTTTAAATCATAGAACGGCATTTTCAACGATCTTTTCAGTCAAATTTGGCTCCATTCTGCGCCGCGCACACAGTTTGTATTATGCCGAAGCGTCAAAACCCGATCCCACAGGTTTCGATCTCACGGCGCGGATTTTTTTTCTTTCGTATCACACATTCGCTATGGGGCCAAGCTGCAAAGCGTGGTACGAAAAAAAAAATGCCGGCGGTGGTTGGTCCCCTGTCGTCGTGTGCACTGATTCGAGTATATTCACTAGTTTATGCGAGGCAGGGAAACAGACTAGCACACAGAACTTCATGCTTTCAGTTCACATGTGTTTTTCATGCTGTCCAGTCAACCATTCATGATTTTTAATCCCCGTACTACTCGCTTTCGTGTGGATTTTCCCGAGTAAAATGCCTATTGTAGTCGCAACAATAGCCCGTGAGGGCTCCAGCACGACGGTGAAGGATTGGTTTGTGTGCAATATCGAGCTTGATGTTTCGATTTCGGATTTTTACGTGGAGTTTTCAGACGGCAAGTTTGACGGGGAGCCATTGTCTGATGATACACGCGGTACTTTTGTCAAAGTATTCGCTGGCAAAAGTAAAACTTACATGACGAAAGTATCACCGGCTTGTAAAATTTATGATGTGACAAATACTCTTGGCTCATTTTTGAAATTTGTACTTGCTGCGGACACGGAACATGACAGGGTGCTTAGTTTGAAACTGCAAAATATAAAATTCTAAAGTAAAGGTTTGCAGTTTAAAACCCCTTACAGGATTCTGTTAGAGTTTAACTTCTTCACTGACTAACTAATTTCTTTTAAAATAGTGGCTAATTGCCATAGTAATTAGTCAAAGATGCGTGTCTCTTCGTGAAAACTAAAAAGTGAGTTGACCTACTTATACATAACGTGTTTTCCCATAGGAAAGGGACGCGCATGTCACGTGATCTGACGTTTGTGGCTATTCGTGAAAACTTAAAAAACGAGTTGTGGCCCTTTTGATACAATGTAGTAAATGCATGTTTGGAGATGACTGGCTGTTCGTGAAACCAAAAATGTTTTTATTGAGGATTAGGTCCCTTCCTATTTTGCGCAATAATTTGTCATTAAAAGATGAGTGGCTCTTCGTGACAACGATGACAATGTATCTCTTTATCTTTTTTCTGCTAAAACTTATCAACTCCCAGATTTTTCAGCTGATATTTGTTTCAAAATCTAAAGGTTGGAAAAGATGTTTGAAGAAAGGTTGTTTATGTTGACAAAAACAAGAACAAGTATTCAATTAAGTTACTTACACTGCGTTTTAGTTTTTAGAAAATTTTTGCAGAAAATGTCTCTGCTGAAGTCTAGGAGTTAATGGGTTTAACAAAACAAGTAAAAACATTTTTTTTAAACAAAAATCCCCTGTTTTATAGTGATTCTGATGATTTTTTTATTTTTTTATTTAATATTTTGCCATGTCAATTAAAAAAAACAAAACAAAAAACTCCCACCCCCACCCCCGAAAAAAAAAGGACGCTCAATAATTTTTTTTTATGTGGCCTTATGCTGCATGCAGATATACTACGGAATCCCAATAGAAAACAATAATTGCGTTACGACTGTTTGACGATCCCAAGAAGATCCCATGTACACACAGTATAATATAAAGTAAAGATAAACAGCGACATAAAACAACCGTGGTACATGTTATGTGTCAATACAATGTGTCAATACAATGCACCATGACGTGAATTCGCTGAATCACGACATACAGACTGCAAACAGCGTTAACCGCTTCAAATGCAAGCTGAAGGCCAGAAATGTTTAATGTTTTACGAGACTGCGTTGCCTCATGTGTTTTTACCTATTAGGTTTACCCTGTATATATTCCTTATAATCTCACAATTTATTTGTTTCTAAAAATCTTTACATCGTTTTATTTCAAGTTGTTGTATATTTCTACTTTTTCGTATGGTTTCATTCATTTTAAATTTACTTTTATATAGGGGCCTATAATTCTTATCATCTCACTTGTTTTACTCTTACTTTTAAGCAGGCCTATATTTGTTACTTTTGTATTCTTTTTTTCATTCTTAAATTACTTGTAATTTTTCATTTTTATATACATAATATATATGTCCGATTCTTGTTGTTGCTCTTTAAAATACTTTGTATTATTTATATTGTGTAATTTATGTTTACAAGGTTTTAATCACGGCCCCTTGAAAAAACAACCCCTGGCTGAATGGGCTTACCGTGTATAAATAAGAGTAAATAAATAACCAACGAAATCTGTCTTCAGGAAGCAAATTCCTAAGGTTTCACGAGTTTCACCTCTCTTAGAAAATATTTAAGTTGGGTTTGCGTTTCGAAACTTAAAGCTAAGATGTATGGCCAGTTTTCTTTGATTTTATCGCATTACATTGGCATCGAAACCATGTGTATTACTGCTTTAGTCCAGAGTGAACTTGCTCAAAATTTTGTTGAAATATGTCTATATTTATCAGAAAAAATATGATAGACTTATATAAGGGGTCGCTTTATGTTGAAATTGGGACCTTTTCAATGACGTCATTGACGGAAAAATATGTGATATTCAACATATGATTTAAAACGTGACAATATATTTTCAATGTTTGAGGTTATTAACTTAAAAGTGAGACTACTTTGGACACATTGCTTATTTCCTAATAAATTATTGTAATTTACTGTACCTGTAAAAACGGGTAGTTAGTTCTTTTGTTGAAATGACGCACAGCATGTACAACAGCTGTTTGAAAAAATTCATGTTCACAAAGCGGAAACCGCAAGGGAATAATTAAGTCAGTTTCACTGTGTGGCGCGCGCTGCTCACAGTTGATTTATAAAAAAAGGTTGGGATGGGGTTTACATAAATAGCTACAACATCGCAGGTCACAGGTAGTCGCAGCCAATGTTGGTATCAAAATGTTGCTGAAACGTTCAGCTTCAGAGAAATATGAGAATTACAGCGGGAATTTCTAGTTCCATCATAGCTGTACAAAAAGCTATATTTTATATATGTTTTTAACCAAATTCCTCAGTTTTTGCTGATGAAATCAAAAAGCTAATTTACAATCGACTTAATTTTTGAAGAATATAGTACCAGCAACCGGCTTTTATCAAAACAAATTCCAGTTTTTTGAGATTGTAAGGCAGTTCTACAGTCATGAAATATTAATTTGACTTTAAATTGTTTATAAAATAGTCGTAGGGGATCTTAGCAACTAAAAAAATGTAAAAGAAATAAAATCTGGAACATACGCAAATGACCCCGTTTGGCGCACTTCGATTTCGCTCTGGCCCACTGTGCGCCGCAGGTGGAGTATTGGTGATTCGCCGAGTAAACTAGAGAAAGAAACTTATTTATTTTATTTTTTGCCACGGTATCAAATGTATCGCGCAATTGGAATTATTTTGGAGTATCGGTATGTACAAGTTCAACCATACACTGTAACTATGGCTAGGTTGAAGGAACTGCCCAGCCAACGACGACTAGACTGCGTTTTATGCCCGGCGGTATGCATGTTTTGGTTTATGTGTGATGTCGATACAATAACGAACAAAAAATATGGTTGACTTACTCGTTGAATGTTCAGCTGCCTGCTGCTCCAAGCCTCGAACACTGTTTTGTTTCGACAATTTCCCTTGACCTCCAGATCTTCGTTCCAGGTCACCATTGTCCACATATCGTAGAGTTGATCTCCTTTCCCTGCCATCCCTTTGAAAACTAGTTGCCATTCAGAATCTGCAAAGGAAAATAAGGACACTTGTAAATTGAAACTCATAGCCAAACATTTGTTCAGCGGATAGGGGTGGGGGCAGTTGCGTAACTGAAGGCACTTTAGAAATTTTTTACAGGTCCTTACCAACACAAAAATGGAGTGTTAAAATGTCAAGTAGGAATGTAAATTTTATATGTGCCCCTCCCCCTTCACTAAGCGGGGGGAGGGGGACAAACTCAATAAATGTGTTTAACAATTATTTTGTAGGTTATGTTGGAAACATTTAAGATTATGCTTAATTTCTTTGAATCAAGATCTGCTTAAATAACCAACTTTTGAACGTTTCAGATTTTTAAGTTGTGTCGTTCACGTGAAAATAGTGAAAATGCATTGAGATATTTTGTATTCATACAAAAATACCCCTGACCTTAAGAAAAGTATACTCTTTCCTAAATTCAAACTGGAAATAGTATTGTTTTAATTACCAAAATTCTGGGAAAAAATATATAATTTTTAGTGGAGATTAATACATTAAATTTTTATTAATTTTGAATTATCAAACATATACCTCATAGTACCTTTAATGACATTTCTTGCGTTAATGTTAACAATGTATAGTTTGAAATCCTTAGAACATCATATTTGAAATTAACAGAGAATAAAGTTGCTGGTACTATTGCATTTTCTGAAAAATAAGAAATATGATTGTTAACATGAAAACAATGGATCTGACCTTTACACCCATTGAGTAATATTACCAATAATTCTTATGGCCGTAACTCTTGTTACTATGGAAACATTGCCTTGGCTTAGTGTGATGGTTTAAGTAATTACTAAAGAACTAATGCATTAGATGCTCCACAGAACAGAACATGAAAGACAATATTGATGTCAATACTGTCACCGGTACCACCAAATGACACTTGACAATTGCTATACATATTTTCAGGCAAACCTGTGTAACATGGGCAAAACTGTGTGGAAGATAATATTTTCGGTTTCATAAACTGTCATTGGCCTAAACGTAATTCACTGTAGACTAAACACGAGGATTGCCAAACAACATAGTGCGCCTTTTGTTTGCGTTGGACACTCAGGTTTATACAATGTGATACATACAAGTGTATCACTTCGTGAAATTGCAAAGTTTTCGTTTTCACGAAGTATATTTACATAATAAAAATTGCTTTTTCAGCGATAACATGCTTATTAATTAAACAGGCACTTAGGAAGATGATTTTTGCAGGGGCCAGATTATCGTCTGGTCGCTGACGCTCTTTTTCCTTGTATTTTTGCTTTGTATTTTGTTGTATTGTTTGTATTTTTATTTTTGCCAACCAGTGAAATACGAGATACATGTATCCGTGGGTATTGGAGCCACTGAGACCAAATTTCCAATACACAAAGTATGGTGGCTAAGAGAGGACGCAGTCAGCGCGCAGCCTGTTGAAAAGCCGTTCCGTTTATTTTCTACGTATGTATGGTCGTTTGGTTCTGCATACGAAATGAGCTTAGACGTCCCATTAAAAAAAATATATTTAAAATATGAAGATGCCTTTATAAAACCAATAAAAGTGAATAACAACAGAAATATAGATTCAAATTTACCTTCTAATTTATCTAATGTTTTTTTTTGTATATTTTTTCGAGAGATTTTTGAACGAAAACAATGACGTTGATGTGAAGAAAAAAGGGTCAATGAAAAAGGCGTTTTTTTTTTACTTTCAACACTAGCCGGCAGAAACCACTTACGTGTAGATATGTAAGTTAAGTATTCATCTTCCCTGGAAATGTGATAATATGTCTTGATACTTTGCGAAACAGTCAAGAGCACCTAAAAAAATCCGTAAGTCCAAGCCTCCAAAATCACGTTTAAATTTACACAATGGAGTCATCTGCATGGATCAGAGCGTGAATCTCATTGGTCAATGCGTGGAATGAGGGCACGTACTGACCAATCACATTTCACGAACGGTGAAGCTTAGGCCAGCGAAGCATGTAATGGTACCTAATTCGTATACATGAGTAACAGACTAAGTCTGAAATCAGAAGAATTGTTACCAGACTATTTTTGTCAACATGATTTAATTAAAGCGCGCGTCGCCGTGAAATTAAAGGTTTCTTAACATTTTAAGTGTTGGAAATCAGTCCATGAAGGAAGGAATGAACAAACTGTTTAAAATGAATTTTTGTGTATTTGTAGTTTATTAGGGGGTGGTTTTATATTTAATTGATGTAATCTGATTGCCAGTGTAAAATGTAATAAAATAAAATAAATAAAATAAAATAAATCCAGACAAGTGGGGTGGGGAAGTCGAACTTAAATTTGATTATGGGGAACATTCACAATCATTTAGCTGAAACTCTTATCTAAATAACTGTTTAAATACATGTAACGTTAGTTCTTATTTATTTTAAATTAGAGGAAATATTGACAACAATTAAATAGGCAGTTAAACAGGCGCTGTTCTAATTTTTTCACATTTTTGTGAATTTTATTGGTTCTTTTGATACATCCACAAACGTATAGAAAACTAAACTTATAAATATATAACTTAGATGTTCTTCATATAAATAAAAGGCAGCTGCATTAACACAACAAGTAACTATAAAACTAATGTTCCTTCATGATTCAAAATTAATTCACACAAACTGGAAATAAGTGTGTGCTTCATCTACAATAATCATGTTTTCACCAATGTGGGTACAGAGCCCCTAAAGGGACATATGATGAAAACAAATTTACGTGCGAAAAAATAATTTGAGTTCTTTATTTCGTGCGCTCGAAATCATTTCGTGCACTCGAAATAAGTTATTTTGTGCGCTCGAAATGATTTCGAGGCCACGAAATGATTGAGGGCACGAAATAACTTATTTTGAGCGCACGAAATGATTTCGAGAGCACGAAATGATTTCGAGAGCACGAAATGATTTCGAGCGCTCGAAATGATTTCGAGCACACGAAATGATTTCGAGTGCACGAAATGATTTCGAGGGCACGAAATAACTTATTTTAAGTGCAAGAAATGATTTCGAGAGCACGAATTGATTTCGAGCGCTCGAAATGATTTCGAGCACACGAAATGATTTCGAGAGCACGGAATCATTTCGAGCACACGAAATGATTTCGAGAGCACGAAATCATTTCGAACGCACGAAATGATTTCGAGAGCACGAAATCATTTCGAACGCACGAAATCATTTCGAGCGCACGAAATAATTTCGAGAGGACGAAATGATTTCGAGAGCACGAAATAACTTATTTCGAGTGCACGAAATGATTTCGAGAGCACGAAATGATTTTGAGTGCACGAAATAGTTTATTTCGTGTGCACGAAATCATTTCGAGCGCACGAAATAACTTCGAGTGCACGAAATGATTTTGTCGTTTATACCCCTAACTAAATGTTCCACATATGTTTATAGAATCACATGTTTTGTAAACCCGTACATTTATTGTTGAAATGGTTTTCAAAAAAGTAACAATGTGGTTTGACGTTAAATATGGCATAAGTTATGTGTCACCACAGCACCGTTTTATGTCAAGTCCAAAAAATGGCAAGTTGAAAATATAAACTACAGTTATCAAATAAATTAAAATGATTGCACCAATGTGTGTTTAACATGGCTAGAATGATCATTTTAGATTCAACAATGACTACAATAAAGCATAATGAACTCGATAACCTGGTTTTGTCACTATTTCTGGGCAGAACCAATCACTATGAAGATTTTGAGGCATATACCTCGTTAAGGAGTCTCCAAACTCTAACCCTGAACCATGGAATGTCACTTTGACTGGTGGGCCTGTGGAGGGGTAGTGGATGAAAAATACAAACAAAAAATATAAATTAGTTCAATTTATATTAACAAGTCCTACTTGGGGACATCTCAATGATGTCATATGCCAGGGTACATAAATATGGGTCAAGTCTTATCCAGGTCATCTCATTTCACTGATTTTTTTTCCAATTCATATCTCAGCATTTCACTTTTTTATTAGTTTACTGATAACGTGTGAATGAGTACAAGTAGACTCTGTACCTTTTTGGGAGTAATTTCTGGGTACGAATGGATCAATGAAGGTAAAGTTAGGCAGGTGGGCATTGCATAATCGTAAATTAAAACTAACATTAATGTTAGGATAGTAATACAAACATTTAAAAGTCTGCTTGTCAAAGGCATTGACCATTGTCCATTATTGAGATTTATTCCCCAAAAAAGCCACATTTATTTTATCACGTAATTGATAATGCATATCGAATTTGCAATCAAAATGTGTCGGTCCGTATTGCCTTGTAGGAAAATTCGCCTTGTATACACGTACAGCCAGCATATGATTATGACGTCACATAAGTTACCGAATTATCCGCTGGAAGCTGAAAAAATTTGCTATTTTGAAACCTTAAAAAAACATTATTGCCCGGTCCGGCAGAAATGAAATTGATATGTAACGATGGCAAATTATTGAAAGAAAGCGAAATTCAACATCGTTTGAATGAATTTTGTGCAAAACAGTCAGGAGCACCTTAAATATTAAGACATGCACAGAAAAGTATAGATATTTAAGCACATTTTGAGGGGTAATTTCGCTACGATTTCTTTTTTTGAAATGGGTAAAATCGGTTTTATTTCTTGAATTGTACCTTCGAAAATGTACTTACCAATCCATGTTGACCCAGCAGTGACCTGACAGGTTTCCCAAACGTTTTGCCACGGGCCCTCCTCAGATCGCGTTTTTTCTCGCGAATTTCCAGAACGCACGAGAGAGGTTTTCGCTGCAAATAAAATCTCGTGGATTGGCTCATTATAGCATAGGCTGCGCGTTGACAGGACGCACAGATCGGGCAAACATTGATACATCTGAAAAATGTGAAAAACTCGTTTAAAACACAGCGCGACATCGTTTCATAGGCTACGTGCGCGGAGACCAGAAACCAGAGACTTCTTTTTGTTGGCCTTAATGTCACAATGAAATGAGCTGAAACTTAGTTGGTTTCTGTACATCTCTCTTGATTCTTATAAAGTATTGATGCATATGGGTCCTGGACAGACATTTTACCAATGGTTAGGACAAATCCTTTAAAAGTTAAAAAAATAACAGGGTCGGCCCATCGGTGCCTAATTAATCAGTGAAACCATCACAAGGGCCATTTTACCACTCACATACAAAAGAAACACAAAGGAATACACAACAGGGGAGGATGATTCTCCCTGCGTAGCATTGCAAGGCGTGGTTTATGTGTGCCAGACTTGTATTCGAGTCCTCAAACCTCGAGGCCGAGTACGAGTCTCGAGTCCGAGTAACGAGTCATGTGGGTCGAGTCCAAGTCACGAGTCAATTAAAAACGTCAAACGAAAAAACAACCGTATACATATGTTAAGGTTCAAAGACACGAGTAGCCACTCTTGTGTTTATTGTGTGCATGTTTGTATCGTCCATTTTGCCTTTGAGTTTGAGAAAGAACCTGCTAGGTAACGTAAGGCCAATAACTACTATTTTGCATTTATACTACAGATCCTTCTGTAGTATACAGCTAATTATGTATTTAAGTTAAGTAAAAAAATCTAAGTTAAGTGAAAAATCAACATTATTTGATTTACTTTTCTTATTTTAAAATATTAAAAAGACTTTTCTCAGATCTCAATCTTGGAAAAAAGAAGACATGTTTTTAATGTACAAATTGTCCACACAAGATGTCATAATTATTTGTAAATAAAAGGGAAGTTAGAACACTGAATTGTACAAAGGTATGTTCATTCAATTTCTTTAGAATGGACGAGCAAACGCCATGAAAATTGAGGGGACAGTGTAATAAGTCTGGTACCCATCGATATCAAGCTTTTATTTCCACGATGTTGTACACTGAACCTACAATAATTCATTGTAATCGATTTCTGGAAGACGCAATTTGTTTTCATGCGGCCGCTGCGTATAAGGCGATTCCAATCGCATTATACTAAAAGCATAGAGAAAAGACACTATGCTACAACGGAATAGGATGCACGGTATCAATTTTATAAAATGTTTAAATTAAGTAACAAGACTTAAACATGTTTGTTAATGTTTTAAAATAGCGAATATTGGACATTTTGCCGTCGAGTCCGAGTCACAAACATCGAGTACGAGTCCGAGTCTGAAGGGTTGCGTCTGAGTCATTGTACTCGAATCCAAGTCAAGGTCAAGGTCAAGGTCAAATCCAAGTCCAAGTCACAAGTCATACAAGTCTGATGAGTGGTAACATGGCATACAGTGGCTTCAATGTAAGTGCATGACCCTTGAGGGTATGTTTGTTTCACTGGAGGTCGCCGATCACGACCGTGTGATTTCACGAATCCACTGCACGAGCAGGATCGGCAAAAACAGGATCTGGATCAGTAAACTGTCTAAACAATGCGGGTGAAAGTTGGCGATTTAGGTCCTTGTATTTCTGACAGATATTTCGCTTTAAATTTGCTTTAAAATTGCCAATATTCAAATGTTTAATTGCTATTATAAAACATTATATATCATAAACAAAACTATAGAAACTTTCAATCAGTTATTACCAAGGCGCGTTTATGCTGGTGTCGCACAGACTGAGGGCAGAAGACGGAATGACGGATTGCTTATAGACAGTCCGACAGACAGAACAGACAGACAATCACTCACCTTGACTATTATTACAAGGATCTACTGATTTGTTATCATTGCAATACGTAGTACGAGTTAACCCATGCTGAATGTCGCATCCCATCTGAGGAAGAAAAATAAAACACTTGGCTGGTTTTTATGTGAGCATGATTGCATCATACAAAACAATCAAATATGTACCGTCCGTATGTTTCGCTATTTTACGGGCATTTTCCAAAAATGTTGTTTTCATCTGAACATTGATCACATCGTTTTAGAAATGATACTTTAAAATGGCATTTCACAAAACATGTTCAGTTAACATTAAACAAAGAAGTGTCCGGCCAAGTTACTTAAAACGGGACCCACAATAAATTAATTTCGGGACATATTTACAGAAAATTAAACCAAAAATCAGCAGGCCCCTTCCCCCCTCTGTGGTTAAACCACTGGATGTTTTCGAAAATTATTGTTGAGTCAATAATCATTTGTGAAAACATAATTATACCAGAAAAATGAAATTTGCATGCAACAAAAAAAATGAAATAATATGTTTGCCCAATGATGAAAATGAGTGCTTGATCAACATCTTGTTTGTATACTAGCTATAACAATATTGATTGAACTGAACGCCACTTTCAATTTGAATGAACTAATTTTGGTTATGAATTATACTATTTTAAGGACAATTGTTATAATTAAATTGAATGATGATGTAAAGGAACATTAAATTTCAAATGAAATTGACTGAGCCGGGTAGGTCTAACATTTTCAATTGGCCGGGAAAACCTACAGGCCTCGTATATACATATGTTTTTTTTCGTTCAAAAAACACAGTTTGAAGTAGTTTAAGGTGCTGTTAATGCCAGCGGAGTTATGTCATGAATATTAAGCAATAATTCCAACCATTTGGACCCCTCCCTTCAAAAGATCTGGATCCGCCCCTGATGTAGGCATATACAAATTTAATACAATATATAATGGAAAAAAACTGCGGTATAGTGAGATGGTCACAGCAAGAAACAAAAACCATATACACGATGCAAGCAGGCAAACAAATCATACATACCTCAGCTTCGATAAAGGTATAGATTGACCCTTGCTGCTTGACCAAATACCGGCCACAAATATTGAAGTGCGAGGCGTTGTTGAATTCACTGAGATGGGTCTTTGGCCAGTAGTTAGCCGACTGACAATTCGTTGAATTCAGGCAAGCTAGATGACAGAGCTTGTGGTTTGTGGTAGTAGTCGATGAGAAATTCCTATCCACCAAGGCAACATCCACTATTCCACACCATTTTGTAATAGATGTTTTCCCGTAAGCCGTTGGTACTTGCAACAGCGCATAGAGAATTAGTACAAACATTTGAACATATCCAAAGTTGTTCTGCGCCATTTCAAATCAAAACATGTTAGACATTTGGTAGGCCTATACGTGTATTCTGTACGTTTCAAATGTCACGCAGTTAACTACAAGAAGACGGAATAAGCTCCCCGAGGTCTTTGTGTTTCAATACTGAAATATGAATACTAGCCACCTATTATAAGCTTTCACGCATTTTGAGCGCGCACTTAAATAGACACACATGTTTTGACACACAATTACTGAGGTCCTCCGTCATACACGCAGGCCACAGCGAAGGCATTATCATTGAGGGGTGAGGGAGGATGAGGGAGAGGGAGGGGGAGGGGCGTCATCAAATTAAGTTGTATCTTCCGTTACTGTGGCGCTCCCACTATAATTCCCAAATAAGAGGGCTCACGTTCTAATCACTTGCCCAGTAGCAGATCTGGGGAACATAATGGGCGTAACGCCTCTCTCCAAATTGTGTTTGTCCACTAAACATCAGCACAAAGATTCCCCACTCTCAGAATTGTGTTACATGAATAATGAAATAAATGTACAAACATAATTGATGCCGTATTAATATATGTTTATTTAAAAAAAATGAAAGTAGCAAAAACAATGGAAGGTTGTTGTGGGTTACCCCTTAGTTGTGTCACTGTTCCATTTGTCTGTTGTTTTCTGTTTGTTTTATAGCAGGCGTCTATACAAAAGCCTTGGATTTCAGAATATGGATTCAGAAATGTTTTCTGGGTTCCGTGTACTCGCTTGTCTTGTTTATTTTTTTTCCATACAATTATATATTTCCAAAAATATATCAACAAAATGTATTACTTTCCTTCACTGAAACACGAAATACAGGTAAATTTGTACAATATCCTTTTCACGGCAGCCAATTGTTGTGCGTTTACATAATCACAATTATGTACACAAGAAATAGACACTGAATATCGCCAATTAGATTATACAAAAAAGGCCATTGTCTAAAAAAAATGTAAGTATGAATTTAGGAGCTGCAGAAAGACCCATCAAACAATCTTTCTCTTTACAGCGCCATTATCATGGTTTGATTAGCCTGTTCATTGCTTCAATACGTACCTACGTATGTACTCACAACGAACACAATCAACTGCCTATTATTTAATTAAGGAGAGTTTAATTATTCTCTGCAAAAAAGACTAGGCGAAATGGAACCTATGCATTTATCATAATAAGTAAGACTAATTGCGGTGACACCATGTGAAATATTCTCAATTGAGTAGTAATTAGTTCTGAAAAGAACTGGGGATACAACTCGACGTTTCGATCAGTATGCTCTGATCGTCCTCAGGAGAATGCCGGACACTGGTGAATGCTGCTGCTTAAGTAGGCTTCTGGAGGATTACGCGATGACAGGATGCTGGAGGATTAGTTTGTTGAGGCGTGCAGGCGGGAACTGTTGAGACTAGGATCCTAGGAGTTGGGGGGAAGGAGTGTGTGCTCAGGAGGGTGGTTAACTTAGGATATAGGAGATCCCTCAGTCTGGGTTAGGTTGTGGACTTTGGATATAGAAGATCCTTCAGTCCGTAGTAGTGGTCGTCAAATATCACTGATGTAGAAGCCGATGTACTGTGGCACAGTGTCGTGTTTAACAATCTCGATGGCCTCTGATGCGTCTGGGGTGCCATGTGTCGATGGGTGTGATGAGTCGGGCTGCCTGCCAGTCGATTTGGTGGTCCTTGATGTATGAGTGCTTGACGATGGCTGACTTCTCAAAATCTCCTCTGCGGCCGTGTGCTCGGTGTTCTTTCAGTCGAATGGGGAGATTCCGCCCTGTTTCACCGATGTAGACCTTACCACACTCACACGGGATGCGGTAGACACCCGCTCTGTTGCTGGGATCCGGTTTATCTTTGTGAGTGTGTAGAAGTCCTTGGAGTTTGCTGGGGGCTGGTTGGTACACTTGGATGCCTGCTTGTCGGAGGATGCGTTGGAGTTTATGTGACATCGAACCTAGATATGGGAGACAAGTAGAAAAGGAATAGATTACTTACCTTGCGGTCGGGGTTTGAAACCGGCTTCGATGTGCTGATCTTGTTGGGATTGTAACCGTTGCGCTGGAGGGTAGTCCTGATGTGCCGTAGTTCCTTGGGTAGACTGTCCTTGTCACATAGGTTGTAGGCGCATTGTACGAGGGTACGGTTGACCGATGACTTGATGCTAGGGTGATGGAAGGAGCGCTGGTTGATGTAACGGTCTGTGTGGGTGGGCTTTCTGTAAACGTTGTGGTGTAGGGAGCCGTCTGGGTTTCTGGAAATGCCAACATCGAGGAACGCGATCTTGCCATCTTGCTCTGTTTCCATGGTGAACTTGATGCTAGGATGTTGCTCGTTGAGGTGTTGTAGAAAGTCCTGGAGTGTGTCTCTGCCATGTGGCCAAACCACAAAGGTGTCATCCACGTAGCGGAGCCACATTAGGTTGAAGGTCGGCGGTGTTGAGGGAAGAGTTTTCAAACTCCTCCATGAAAATGTCAGCAAGGACCGGGGATAGAGGAAATCCCATGGAGGTACCAAGTGTCTGCTCAATTAAAGATGTATCGCGCGTGTATTTTTCATCGTAACATTGCTATTGACTTGAGGATGTAAAAACAAATGCTTGGAAATAACTAATTTTTCAAAATAATCTTAATAAGCATGCTTCTATACAGTAAATATGTACTGAAATAAATTGATGGCGGGTCTCGTCATAAATTCTGTTGCACATTTTTTACTGTTAAATTAAACATATCCACCCTGCTGGGCGCTCAAGGCGCGGAAACAAAGAAAAAACATGAAATACAAACAATATACAATGATAGCATAGGGAACAATGTTTGTGCTGAGATACATGTACCTACAATGCAATTACAAATATACATCATCTTTGAAGAATTGTGACATAAGATGAGTTTTAAGCATTGACTTAAATCTAGTTATACCATGACAAGATTTGAGTTTTATTGGAAGATGATTCCAGAGTCTCGGAGCCGCGACAGAAAAAGACCTATCACCCCAGTTCCGTTTTGAAGTTGGTTCCTTTAGGAGTGACATGTTGCTGGAGCGCAAATTGCGTGATGGGGTGTAGACTTTAAGCAGTTCAGAAATATAAATTGGAGCAATGTTATTAAAAGATTTGTGAACAATTAGCATAAGTTTAAAAACAATTCTCTGTGAAACAGGAAGCCAGTGCAGGTCTTTCAAGATTGGTGTGATATGGCATGACTTTTCTAGACAAAGTCACAACACGAGCTGCTGTGTTTTGTATGTGCTGAAGACGAGATATTTGATTCTGCGGAAGACCGTAGAGTAGAGCATTCCCGTTATCGAGACGTGATGTGACAAACGCATGTATAATTTGTTCAGCAGCACTTTTATTCAAGTATTTCCTTATTCGGCTAATATTTCTGATATGAAATGATGATATGCGAACAATGTTGGAGATATGAGGTTTTAAAGTCATTGTAAAGTCATTGTTACAAATATAACACCCAAATTACGTGCTTGTGATGAGGGGGTTATCTGCGAGTCACCAATTGTAATAAATGGAAGATAAACTTTAGACAATTGCTGACGTGATCCAAATAGAACAAATTCTGTTTTTTCATCGTTCAATTTCAGGACGTTTTGTCTCATCCAACTTCGAATCTCTTGAATACATTTCTCCAGTGTTGTAATGCAGGAATCGGCAGGTTCTTGAGAAGATTTAAAAGTAATGTAAAGCTGCGTGTCATCAGCGTAGACATGGTAATTTAAATTATACTTCAAAATTATATCACGAACTGGAAAGGTATAAACAGTAAACCACTGTGGGCCGAGCACGGAGCCTTGGGGGTACAGAATAGTCAAGAATAACAGGCTCGGAGATAGCGTTACCAATACAAACATGCTGAGGCCTATTTAAAAGGTAGGACCTACACCAATCCAGGGCTGTGTCATGTATTCCAAGATGATATTGAAGGCGGGAGAGAAGGATTTTGTGATCGACCGTGTCAAAAGCGGCGCTTAAGTCTAACAAAACTAATGCAGTGATTTTTCCATCATCCATGGCGGATAAAATGTCATTGTTGACGCGGAGAAGAGCAGTTTTCGTTCGATGAAATGGTTTATAGGCTGACTGAAATGTGTCCGACAGGTTATTAGCACGAACATGGTCAGAGATCCATGATGAAACAACTCGCTCGATTGTTTTTCCAAGGTACTTTAAATTTGCTACCGGTCAGTAATTTTTGAAAACTTCCAAATTGGGTTTCTTCAGGAGAGGTTTAACATGAGCAACCTTCTGGCTATCAGGGAAGCAACCACAAGAAAGAGATCTATTTACAATAATTGTGATATACTTAGCAAACACATCAATATTTTGTTTTATTAGCGAAGTTGGTACTTGATCAAGTTCACATGATTTTGATGGCGATTTCATGATGAGTTTCTTGATCTCCGTAACACTAGTAGGCTCAAACATAGACAGTCTATATTGTGGATTCTAGCGTGATGGTGTTTGTGATATAATGGCAGGTACTGGGGGAAAAGAACGACGGATATTCTCAATTTTTGTGACAAAAAAGTTTGAAAAAGCATTTGCTAGGTCCTGATCGGAGTGTGTAGATGGAAGCACTGGAGTTTTGGGTTTATGAAGCAGCTTTTCAACAATGTTAAAGAGTTTTTTCTGATCGCCAGAGCTCTCTTCCACAAGAGATGAGTAGTGAGTTATTTTTGCCTGGTTAATCATGTTCTTCACAATATCACGTTGGTTACAGTATTCTTGCCGATGGACTCCAAGTTTCCCATTGTCACGCCATTTTCGCTCAAGGTGACGGCGAATGTTCCTTGCAGCACGGATATCATCATTGAACCAGGGGGATTCAGATTGTAGTTTAACAGTTCGATTTTTTTGCGGAGCATGATCATCCAATATGTTACGGACAGTAGATTCAAATAGACTGACACAAGAATCCAGCTCACCATCTTTAAGGTTTACATTTTCGAGTTGAGATTCAATATCATGACATAAATCTTTAATAGTTACATTTTTCCAGTGGCGAGTAGTTACAGAAATGGTAGGTATGGGAGGTTTTCTAAGGTTCATATTTACCATGATTGCATAATGATCAGATAACCCAGGATGGATAGTTATATTCGAGATGAGAGGTGAAGTATTTTCACGCGTTATCATGAGGTCAAGACAGTGACCATATCGATGAGTGGGTGCTGTGATATGCTGGATAAGTCCATGAGCAGAGAGCAGATCTTTAAACTGATTTGCATAATTGTTTGAAGTGATGTCCATATGACTGTTAAAATCGCCGGTTAAAATAATGTCAGATGGGTGCAAGAGATAATCCACAATTAATTTCTCAAATTCCTGTAGAAAAATGGAGAATTTTACATGTTTACCATTAACATCCCTTTCTGGTCGATACATATTAACTAGGCGAACAGATCTAGAGTTGCACGTTACCTCAGCATGCAGAGATTCAAATGTTAGGTAGTCAATGTTAACATTTTTCATACTGGCAGATAAACTGGACCTAAAGAGAAGTGCAACTCCTCCACCGGTCTTTTTTGGTCTGGGGATATGATGGAGAGAGTAGCCAGCAGGGGTGCACTCACGGGGTAGCAAGTCATCATCAGGTTTAAACCATGTATCGGATATAGCAACAAGATCCAAATTGTTTTGAAGTACAAAGTCAACAAATTCATCCGGTTTGTTGCATATTGATTGAGTGTTCAAGACACAGAGCTGAAGTTTAGACTCATCATGAACTTTTGGAGTTGAAGTTATGCCAATGTCGCTTGTTGATGTGGTTAAGTTCACTGTTGGGGGTTGGTGAGGCCGGAGTGCTCGTTGTGTAAGTCTGTCCATTCTACGGCGACCAGCTTTTTTACCTCTATGTGTGCGGCGGTATGTTTGGAGTTGATTGGCAAGTATTCCAAGACAGTTCAATTGACTCAATGCTGAATAAGATAGAGCTGCATCAGTACATGGAGTATTGCGAAGATTGAGTAATTCATTACGGCTGTAGGAAATGTTATGGAGCTGATGAGTGGCGTTTGTGGGTGTGTTAATCAGTGTTTCAGGTCCAGGGTTTGGGTTTATGTCACCAGAAATTAAGAGCTCCAGGTGAAAGGTGGCAGATGAATTATCATAATATGAAATAGGACAACTCAAGAATTTAAGATGGCGGATTTTTTTTTTTTTAGCATACAAGATGCAGGTTGCTTGATGTAGGCTGCATATTATTCTAAAGATGAGTCATTGAGACATAGTAGAATAAACAGGATGTAGACCTCCATTGTCTAATCACAAAGTTGTTTATCCAAACAAAGGCTTGTGGTCAAGCTACAGGTTATAATCTGAGTCAGAGTTGACTCCACAAATAAAATGGAGATCCAAGATGAGTATACACTAAACAGTAAATTCTTACAGCAAAGACAGACAAAATATAAAAGTTTTTTCACTTATTATAAGAAAACAAATGTACCAATACTCACATAAAACGTCCAGTAGATTCCAGGTGTAATAAGAAATCCACTAGTATAAAAATGAAGACAAACTTGTAGCTACAAAACACTTACTTAGCACAAACACTGGAGAGCTGTTTTGAGTGGCTGCTTGTTAGGCGCTCATTGGGAGTATGGCAGTGCAATATTTGTCAAAGCAAGTTCTGTTATAGAAGCTACATCCGTCTCAGAAGATGACAACATCGAAGTACTAACAGTTGAATTGAGCAGTGTAGTAGTAACATCTGTCTACAAGCCACGAGCAGTTGACTACAAGTTCCCGCACTCCAACAAAGATGGAGAAGCAGTAGAGGAATGGATGGACACCAACCAACTCAGTCTCATTCATGACCCCAAGCTACCATCATCATTTCATAGTGCCCGATGGAGACGTGGTTATGACCCAGATTTAGCCATCGTCACCAGTAACATTGCAGGACTGTGTCAGAAGATCGTGTTGAACCCAATCCCATTAAGTGAACACCGGCCAAGTGGCATCCAAGTCAATGCAGCTGTAAAACCAACTAGTGTGCCTTTCAAGAGGCGCTTCAACTATAAGAAAGCTGACTGGAAAGGGTTCACCGACGAGCTAGAACAGAAAGTGAAACAAATTGCACCAATATCATGCAACTACGGCCGTTTTGCTGAACTTGTTAAGAAAACTGCAAGAAGACACATTCCACGGAGCTGTAGAGTGGAGTACATACCCGGGCTTTCAAAGGAAAGCTCAGAACTCTATGAAGAGTATGTCACCATGTTTGAAGAAGACCCTTTCTCTGATGAAACAACTGAAGTAGGCGATAAAGTGATGCAAAGAATATCTCAGGAGCGTCGCAAGACCTGGCACGCCCTGATAGAGTCAACTGATATGTCAAAGAACAGTAAGAAAGCATGGTCAATCATATGAAAGCTTCGTGGCGATCCCAAAGCACCACCTCAACAGCCCAAAGTCACTGCAAACCAAGTTGCTAACCAACTGCTATTGAACAGCAAAAGGGGAAATATGAAATATAAGACCAAACTAGACCGCAAAAAGTACAGCAAAGACCCTGGTCACACTAGACCCATGACTATATGGAAGAGCTAGAAAAGGGCATCTCTTCACTGAAGCCAGGAAAAGCAATCGGCCTAGATAACATCTCATCAGAGCAGGACCTGCTGTGAAAAAATGGCTGCTCCAGTTGTATAATCACTGCTTAACTACACACAGGCTTCCTAAGATCTGGAAGAAAGCACATGTAATGGCACTCCTGAAACCGGCAAAAGATCCATCGATTCCCAAGAGTTACAGGCCTATCTCACTTCTGAGTCATACGCATAAGCTGTTCGAACGACTCATACTCGGCAGAATTGGACCAGTTGTTGACGAATTCCTCATCCAAGAGCAAGCTGGTTTCCGCCCCGGCAAGTCTACGACGAGCCAAGTACTCAACCTCACTCAGCACATCGAAGATGGTTTCGAGGAAGGGATGGTTACCGGTGTAGTGTTTGTTGACCTCTCAGCTGCTTACGATACAGTTAACCACAGATGCCTTCTCCGCAAGTTTCTGGAGTTTACCAAGGACATCCGTCTAACGGAACTGATTGAAAGCATGCTCGAGAACAGGCTTTTCTTTGTTGAGTTGGGCGGTAAGAAGAGCAGATGGCGGAGACTCAAGAATGGTCTACCACAGGGAAGTGTGCTTGCACCACTTCTCTTCAACATCTACACAAACGACCAACCGAGAAGTGAAGGTACCAGGCGCTTTATCTATGCAGATGACCTTGGTGTAGCTGCTCAAGACAGTGACTTCAGTGTTGTTGAAGAACGACTCTCAAATGCTCTCAACGAATTAACCCCCTACTATGAAGAGAACCACCTTCGTGCAAATCCATCAAAGACACAGGTGTGTGCTTTCCATCTGCGCAACCGAGAAGTCAGACGCCAACTGAACGTCACCTGGTCAGGTACTCAACTTGAAAACTGCGATCACCCAGTATATCTAGGCATCACCTTAGATCGATGCCTTTCCTTCAAGACCCATGTTGAGAAGTCAAAAGCTAAAGTCTGTGCAAGAAACAACATTGTCAGCAAACTTACTGGAACAAGTTGGGTGCCAGCCCAGATACTCTACGGTCAACCGCCTTAGCCCTCTGCTACTCAACTGCTGAGTATGCATGCCATGTTTGGAAAAGATCAGCCCATGCTAAGAAGATTGACCCAGCCATCAACGCTACATGTCGTCTAGTCACTGGATGCCTCATACCAACACCAATAGACAGCCTATACATTCTATCAGGTATAGCACCACCAGAGATTCGACGCAGTGCAGCAAGCACTAGAGAACGCCAGGGCCAGACCACAGATGAGCGACATCCCCTATTCGACCATGAACCAGCAAAGAGATGGCTCAAATCCAGGAAAAGCTTCCTCAATGAAGTTGAACCCAGCGGAGCTGAAAGTACCAGAGTTGCCTTATGGGAAGAGAGGCTTGCCAATCTTCCAACAACAACAACCATGTCCATAAGTGCCAAAGAAGAACTCCCACCTGGTGCTGACTCAAGTTGGGCTGAATGGAAATGCCTCAACAGGTTAAGATCCGGTACTGGTCGCTGTAAAGTGACTCTCAAGAAGTGGGGATATCTGGACACAGAGGATGTGACCTGTGAGTGTGGTACTGAACCACAAACCATGGTACACCTGCTGAGATGTCCCCTACTGGAGCAGGAATGCGACGCTAGGGATCTTGCAGAATTCAACGATAGTGGTAAGGATTGTGTTCAGCTATGGCGGAAACACAACATATAGCATGTGTGTGGGCACGATAAGAAGAAGAAGTCAAATCGCATGTGATCCGGGTGCTGCGTGGGTCTTAACTAAAGGTTAGCGTAAGCCTTAACCAAGGCTGTTGTAGCAATTTCTGGCCAGCGAAATTCAGCATACAATGAAGGGGGCGCTGTCCCCAGTTGGGATCGGCACCACACAAAGGTCGACACACCTGCAATGTACAGCGAGATAAATAACTGTGTCGTGTCGATTGTGCATTGCGACCTCATAATTATATGTTCGAACTCAATCAACAGCCTTGATTCTTCTGTAATCGAGAGTTTATGTGTATCTTCTTTTTCCCACGCAAGATTTCCCACGCAAGAGGTCTTAATTTGTCGGTGATTTTTTTAAATGATGGTCAGTCCTAGGCCTATAGCTTTGAACTTAATAATGACGTATTCGACATAAACATAGGCCTATATGCGTGCATATAAATTTGGTATTGTTATGACAATGAGCTCCGCCTTGAATGTTGGCAAGTACAGAAGGATCAAGCCCCGTCGCCCTGCCGTACAATAATTATATGCATGTGGATCCGTGCACTTTCTGCATGTGCGCTAACACCAACAATTTGAATATCTAAGAGGGGTAAAATTATGCAACCAAACCGTTCAGACTGGACTTGGTCAAGGCTTCTCTATGTAGCGTGCGTATTGTCAGAGATCACATCTCTCTCTCTCTCTCTCTCTCTCTCTCTCTCTCTCTCTCTCTCTCTCTCTCTCTCTCTCTCTCTCTCTCTCTCTCTCTCTCTCTCTCTCTCTCTCTCTCTCTCTCTCTCTCTCTCTCTCTCTCTCTCTCTCTCTCTCTCTCTCTCTCTCTCTCTCTCTCTCTCTCTCTCTCTCTCTCTCTCTCTCTCTCTCTCTCTCTCTCTCTCTCTCTCTCTCTCTCCCTCTCTCTCTCCCTCTCCCTCTCCCTCTCCCTCTCCCTCTCTCTAATTACTAAATTTTCTAATCATTCTCATAACGTGACATCGCCGATACGGTACCATAATGTATTTTTCTCAAAACATTGCACACCCGTCATTACACTAATTACGACATGAAGAAGACGAATATAAAATTTATGAGTCATAATTACTTAATCCAATGTACAGTATTCATGCTTTGCCTATTGCATGCAGCTGTATACAGTATAAAAGTGTTAATGATATGTGCAGATGGATTTTAAGAAACATTTGATATGACTGCACTATTTTTAGGCTATGTCTGCAGTGTCGAAAAAAGGAGAATAAAACGATGAATATCCCATGTTTGTTATTTTGCTATAAGGGGTCATGGCAATTCGGAGAAAATGCAGCTTTCAATATGTTGGACTTTGAAGATGTATAGCCCTTGTTCGCTATTTTAATGGAAACTATCGCTATTTTTAATGGAATTTTTTTTTTCATCGGAATGTTTCTATTTTAATTGACATTTTCACATAAAACTTTTCTCCAACAAAAATGGTGAGAAACATGTTTTTTATTTACCGAATGAATTTGGTCCCGGTGCCATCGTACATCTTTTTTTTTGGCTTCGTTTTTTTTCTGATGACAACTAGTTTGTAAAATATCTCATCTCGAAGTATAACTCTATTTGTATTCCTTTATACTAGGCGGAAATTATCAATGTTCCATGAAAACAAGTGGAAAATAGCATAAGAGACAAGTTAATTTGAAATAATAATTAAATGAATTTGATTTAACAAACATTTGGAAATGTAAGTTTTTGTCATTCATTGTTTTCCCTCTCGCTACCAGGGTGTAACCCAAAATAGATGCATGGATACATATGCACACATGTACAAGTACACTGTATGTATATGTGTACGTGTACATACAGTGGCAATCGTCGCTTGACCCTTCTGTACTTGCCAAAATCCAAACCAAATTTAACAAAGAAAGACGTATTCTCATTAGTTATTTTTTGGCACAGCAAGTGCTCCCTGCGTGGCATGCATTGTGTATACGTTAAGGTCAAATACGTCATTATTGAGGTCATAGCTAGAGGCCTGTGATTGACCATCCTTTAAACTAAACCGCCAACAAACCAACAATTCTTGCATGAGAAATTTCCATCGGATTTTCAATAGGAATATAAAGATATATTACACATAAACTTTCGATTACAGAAGATCTAAGGCTGTTGATTGAGTTCGAACATATACGAGGTCGCAATGCACAACTGTACTACGCTACATATGTATTACGCTACATATGTATTACGCTACATATGCGTCAGCGGACATAATGGGCCAGACATAATGGGCCCGCGGACATAATGGCCCTGCGGACGTAATGGGCCGGACATAATGCTCGCGGACGTATTGGGACGGACATAATGGGCTCGCGGACGTATTGGGACAGACATAATGGGCCCACGGACATAATGGGCCTGACATAATGGGCCCAAATCGGTTCGCGGACATAATGGTACTTGCGGACATTATGGTCCGGAACACACGTGTATATTTTAGTTTATTTTATTTTATATCAGGCGTCTATACAAAAGCCTTGGTTTTCAGAATACTCAGCAAAATGTGATATTACTTTCATTCACGAAAGCACGGAAATACATGTAAATTCCCTATCCCTTTTACGGCAACCACTGAAGATCGCCAATTGGATAACACCAACAAATATAACGTCTAAAAGAGTATAAGTATGAATTCAGGAGCCTGAGAAAGACCAGTCAAACACGTCACCATTATCATGTTATGATGAGCTTGTTGGTGGTTCAATACGTACCTACATACTCACAATGAACACAATCCACTGCCTCTTAATTAAGGCCTAAAAAGTCTCCAGTTTCTAGTTATCGGTCGGCTTCAAAATCGATGCGGTTACGCGCTTTTTTCGGCCATTCTTTATTATTTATTTTATTTATTTATTTTTTTGTCAACAGAGAAGTACGTGATACATTGTATACGCGGGGAATAAATTTCCCACATACAAAGTTTGGTGGCTAAGAGAGGCCTCACAAATCGGGCAAACGTTCATACCCTTATGTGAAAAAGTCGTTTAAAGCAAAGGCAGAATTCCAATCGATCCAGCAATTTTAGCTGCAGTTGGACATTGTGTCATAGCAAAAAAATAAGAAAATTAAAAATGGCGACGCGCGGGTCTGAAGCGACGCGCGCAGAGACCAGAAACCACGGTCTTTTTTGGCCTAAGGAGAATTTAACTATTCTCTTATAAAAGACTAGGCGAAATGGAACCCATGTATTTATCATAATGTTTGTTGCACTAGTAAACTTGTATCGCGCATATATTTCGATACGTACAGCGTTTGTTCTGTTCTGAGGACGCAATACCTTCAACTATTCCCTAGAAGAAGAATTATGGAAGGTTTATTACTGTGGATCATAGTGAACGCACGCCCTAACTTGTTTTATTGACATCAACTCAACCTTATTCAAAAGGAAAAATTTTCGTATCCAGTCATAATAAGCCCTAATGAATCCAACACTTTTGTAATGATCCCAGCCGATCATGAAATGATTGTATTTACCGTGGCCCTGCCCTCAAATATAGAGTAATCCAGAATTCACAAAATTCCTCGCCCACTTAAAATACTCAAAGACATAGTCTTTGCGCCAATACATTAATACGAGAAATGTATTCGCAAACAACTGCACATGTACAGTGTGCATGTTCAGGGATATTGAACACGTTCATGTCTGGGTGCATGAATAAACTGTATGTGCAGTCAAGTTCAATATTAATTTTTAATGTTACCAGACCTGGCGATGATGAAAGAACAACTATTAAATCAAAAATATTTTCTCCAAAATCTTTTTCTGCAAGCAGGTTCATATCAAAAGTGTGTTTTTACAACTCTTTTTACAACTACATGTAGGGCATATGCTTACTTCATACGTGTGCCGTAAACAAGAACAAAATTAAATGTCTTCAGAATTCTTATTTATTCTGTAAGGTTCATATCAAATTTGTGTTATAATATATCTGCTTCTACAACTACAAGTAGGGCCTATGCTTTCTTCATAATGTGTGCCGTTAACAAGAAAATGATGAAAATGCATCCAGAATACTTATTTATTTTCCCAAGGTTCTTCTCAAAGCTGTGTTACAATTTGTCTGCATCTACAACTTCATAATAGGGCCTATGCTTGTATTGAGTTGATACATCAACATGATAATCTTCGGGCACCGAAGCAAAACCTAAGTATGGTAATTCACAGTTTTTGATGATTTTGGATACATAGTGCCAGATAAACAAGAACCGCAAGAATAGAATTTTATAATTCCAGTAACTTTTTCACAATTTATGCACTTCTATAACTTACAGTGTATTTAAAATATGAAGTAGGTGTGTAAATATACATGTATACGTATGTAATTGATGGGCTTGAAATTATACAATCACTAGCGAGGGGAGTGAACATACAGAATATACATTTCACATAATTATTTTTCTGAAAAATAAGATCTAGTTTTTGTGGTGCATTTATTTGAACATTTCAGGGGAGTAGGCCATGGGCCGAAGCCAAAAAAGTGCTCTAGAAATACCACTTTGCTGCAGCCTAAGGGGTGAAGGCATGAATTATACATCAAAATGTAGCTATTGACCTCCTCTTTCAGAAAATACAATGTTCTCCTGAAAATATAGGTTCATGACTGAGAAAATCCAAAATGGCTGCCAAAAATCCAAGATGGCCGCCAAAAATCCAAGATGGCAGGAATTTAACTAAAAACATTGCAATTTTTTTATATTTTTTTAAACTTTTGAAACACATTATGGTGAAAAGAGTATCTAATGATTTTGATAATTGCCATTTAAATTCATGTGGAAGTCTTTATTTAATCAATATGGCTGCCAAGAGCATCCATGTCCACTTAACAAAAATGTTGATTTATATACAAAACCACTTTCTGAGTTCACATTTATTTTTATATTTTTTTCTATAATTGTAACCAATACTGAATGTAATGGAGGAACTGAATTGTCTTCCTGCATTGGAAATGTACCTGAAATCTTATGGACACACCTGTCATATTAATTCAACATGGCCCCCGATAAAATAATTAACAAATTGAAACAAAAGAAAAAGAAAATAACTAAATGAAAACAGGTTTTTTGTCTCATTGTTACATTATGTGTACCTTTGGACCACCTAAAAGCTGCAGCTCTCTAGTTTAACTTAATTGTTTATAGCTACATGTATGTATTTGCCTAAAATGATTATATTAAATATAAATCACAGATATTAGTCATTAATGACAAGTCTACTATATCTGACTAATTGAAGGATATTGGCAAATGGAGACAGTATACAAATATTGACTGATAAAAGTGGTACAGTAAAACTACATGTAACCTCCTGAGGTGATCCACGGAGCATTCTCTTTAAATAGAAAATATAATGCAAAATTCATTCAATAGAAAATGTTCCAGTGGTCACCAAGAGAGGCTGGTTTTACTATACCATGAATGAACGACACAGTGTTTGTGTTATAGCACCTCACAAATACATTCTGCATCAAACCAATACGCGACTGTTGCCATGGGCTAGTTAGTTGGTTACAATGGGCTATATATGGGATAGTGCTTGCGGACGCGCATAAAGTATTTTTGTGTTCGCGTGGCGCAATCAGTAAAAATAATGTGACACAGTGGCATAGCCAGGATTTTCAGAGTGGGGGGGGGGGGGCCAAACAATTTTTTTGACAAATTATGTCAATTAGAAATATCAAGTTTTCAAGTTTCCCCTTGCCCCTCCCCCATGGCTACACCACTATGCTCTCAACCAATCACAAGATATAACCTACATGTACATGTATGTACACATCGTTATAACAATAATTGTAGTATACATGTATTGGCAAATGAGGACAGCAATAAGTGAACATTATTGGCAGACGAGGCAAATTAATCCACTAAATCTCATTTGAAATGTACACATTTGTAGCTGTTGCTGTATTTATAGTTCATCACTTTCGCTATCAGATGTGTTGCTGTCACTCTCATCATCTTGCACAACTGTAGGACGGTTTGAACACTCACAGCACTGGCAAAGTTCTGTACAGTTGATGAAAGCCTTCTTGCATGAACATTTATTGCTATTACACAGAGTTTTTTTACAATTACAATGAACATATTTAAGAACTGTATCAGGGCAATAGGCAGGGTCATCCACTTCATATCAATTCCTGAATCCAATACTGTCCAGCCATGCATTCCTGGGGATGGTGCTGAAATATGCTGCTTCAAGGAACTTCGGAAAATCTTTGCTTGGTAGTTAGCCCTCATGATGTGAAGCTTTAGACTGTCTTTATTGGGAGGCATTGTCGTGTCACTCAAGTGATCAAACCTGAAACAATTATACCGCACGGTATTGATGTCTGATTCACTTGATCCGTATAAATTACATACAAATTTCTCGATCTCCTGAACCAACTGATCACTAATAGACCATGACACTCCCAGTTCACTGAATACCATTTGGTACCTTGGTGATTTCAACATCAACTTAAGGGTCTTGACTTTCCCTTTTCCCTTGAAACTGCTGACGGTATCGCATCCGGTGAAGGGATGAAGTCCCAGAATAGCCTGTGTTGTTCTTTCTCCAAAATGTTGGGAGACCAGACTGGTGTCTATCATTTTGGCATTTGAGCCTAATGTTAGATGGATTATTATTCGAGAGGGAACTATAGTGGAAGCCCACAGAGCCAGAACAAGGACATCAGTATCGACCGTGCGGATGATGATATCAGAAGCACTTGAATCTGAAGCACTTGAAGCATGCAGTGCATGAAGGAGCATTCTTGTATCAGCTTCCTCATGATCAGAGTGTAAATCAGATATTTCTGTTGTGGCTGTTTGTCCTTCCTCATTAACAAATATCTTGTAGCACACTTCACCACGGGTAGCAAACAATTCAACACCACCAAGAATTTCTGGTGAACACACCTTCCAATCATCAACCAGAAATTCCAGCAGACCTTCCTTGTTGCTGCCACATGAAAGAAATTTCTTCATTTGCTTGGGCAATTTCTGGTCACGCCTCTGGATTCTTATTTGGGTATGACCCAATAAACCCCGCTTGGTCCGCTCAGACATCTTTATAGAATCACTCTTGTACCTGTCTGCCACAAAGTCAATCCGGTGTACATTTTCTTTTTTGGATATGGACATTAGTTGCCGAAGTATGAGATCTGATAAGTCCCCAAATGTCCCTGAGAAGTGTTGTCGTTGTTGTATCATGGCCATAGCATCCACAATAACAACACCAGGGTATATGACGGATTCTGTGTGGAGTACTGCATCAGGTACAATATGAAGGATCTCGTGCATCAGGGCTGCCTTGTTGGTTTTGGCCATACTCCCATCAAACTTTGCAAGTGCTGCAGGCACAGAGCACAAAGGATAGTGCAATACCTCTTTTAGCTCTAGGCCCTTTTCCTGTGCCACCATTAACATACGTGCCAACAGACGTCGGCTCTCCTTTATAGAGGTATTTTCCAGTGAAACTCTTGACTTTGCCTTTACCTTCATGGAAGAAAAGGTTTTGCCACCAGGAAGACTGTGCTTATCAAAGATATCCTTGCTTCCATCAACAAGACGTTCCTTCACAGACTCTTTGAATCGGATATCCCCACGCTCATAAGCAGAAAATATATCCGACTTGATCATCTCTGAAGCAACTACTCCGTTTGAAATGTTAATGAGTTTCTCATCCTTTTCTGAACTGAAGGGATTGCAGAAGTTGTCAATTGTTATCTTAACATTTTGTACATCTTGGTCATCTTTGTCAATTCTGGCTTTGTGGAGATCATGGTGTGATGAACAATTTTTATTCCTTCCTGCCAATGAGTAGCATGCACTTGAAATGGCAGCCCGAGGTGGGTGGCTAAGGATCCATCTCTGAACAGCTCCTTTGTTCAAGGTGATCCCTGTCATTCCCCCCTTCGTCTTAGAATCACGGTTGAAAGTTTGTTCGATTATTTGGTCACAAGCTGTCATGGAAAAAGTACTGTAGGTCTGACGCTGAACAGCAAATTCTCCATCCACCAGCTGATCATAGACAAGGGGGTGTGTAGAGGGGACAGCCTTCATCTCAAAGTAGTATGCCGGAAGGTATCTGGAGTAGTTAACACTGCCATATGAAAGGAACCAGGGTATCATGTCACGAATGCATGATAAGTGGAGCTCCCAGTTGCCCTCTCTTGTTGATCTGATGAAGAGTAGAAGCAACCCAACCATCTCAAGGTAGGAATTCCAAAATGCACAGGTTGAATTGTTCTTGATGCATGTGCTGACATACTTTTCATACTGCTTGGTGAAGTGGCTTACTTCTTCACATGTAATAAACTGTCGAAAATTATCAGGGAAACTCTCTCGAATACTCTTTAGGACTCGCTGTGCATGGTGATATTGATCATCAGGTAACTGCCCGAGGTACTCTTCCATCTGAAGCTGTTGCATGGCGTCGCATATTATCTTATGACTGCGGATACTACGATTGTAATGGTGCCCACTCATAACACCATTGATCGATCCTTGTGCAACCAGGTCAGAGTCAATGGCAATATCTAGAAGCCCAGCATCACGGAATCGTCTCCCAATCACTGCAAGAAATGCCATTGAAGTGTGAAACTCACCAAGACGAAGAATAAGGCGATCAGTGAAATCTTGTCTACCTTGCCATCGAATTTCCTGAGCTTTGGCATACACAGCTTGATCCATTACAAGGACGATAGACGGCAGGTTCAAAGTATCAGCTATTGTTAAACTTCTCTCAAGAATAGCATTCACTGTTGAACGATCAGTAGGGCTTGCATCAATGACTGGAAGATAGCCTATCTTGCTAACTGTGTGACAAACTTCACTCAACATTTGGTTACAGCCAGTCCAACTGGGAAGCAAGTCAACGTCCTGAAAAAAATCAACGTCCAAATACAAAGGCATATTATTATTAACATGTTTTCTTTGATTTGTAATATGTGTCTTTTTATTTGTGACAAATAATTTTTAAAATGCACGCAATGTTTGAATCACAGCTGGAAAGCCACATAAACAAACAACGTTTGTTGTTGCAGTTTGTTACAGCAAGGGAAAGTCTTGAAAATTGTTGAGTCGCAAAGCATGATCATGTGCCGGGTGATATAAAGCTTCAATTTAAGGAAGCGCGAAATTGCAGTTTAAAAAAAAGTTATGCAACCAATTATACATGTAGGTCATAATTATTTTGGTTCCTTGTGATATTAACACCGAAAGGTGAGTGCGCAGAAATAGGGCTTTGTGGAAATAGGACTTTGTGGAAATAGGGGGACGGGTGATATATAAATTACATGCATAATGTTAAACTTGTGTCCTTTACTCACTCTTGAGTGCTTAGCAAACCAAAGTGCTTGATCAATCTGCTTGTACTCATCCTGGATGTCTGTCACTCTTTCTAGTTGAAGGGTTTGTCCTGAATGATTAAATAAAATAATTGTTAAGCTAAAGATAAAACAATAAATCCATTAAAAAAGGTAAATGTACATCACAACAGATTTGTAGAAACCGTCAAAATAAAAGAGTTACCATGACATTGAATGGGTCCACGTCGCTTCTTGCCAAAGTATTCTGGGATGTCTAGTGGCGGTGCTTCAATGGTACGCTTCCTTGTGCGGGTTGTTGATGGAGCTTTTTGTGTGCTTTGGCAGGGATCTGAGCTGATTCGTTGGATGATGATGCCATTGGTGTTATGTGTGGTGCCTTTACCTAACAAATACATGTAAAATAAAATAATAAAATAAATAAAAAATACAGCAGATGGTGGTTGTTTGGTTTGTAGAAATTAATTAATGTATATTGTTTTGATGTTTTCCTTTCACATTCATAACATATTTTAAAAGATCACGTGTTGTTTATTGGAACATTTTTTTAAAAATACAAATTTATGCCCAAATAATTATTAGTACAACCTTAGGAATGGATCTTTTAAATAGTACATTTCAAAATGTCTTTTTTTTTAACCATTTATTTACCTGAAAGGGTTTCTTCTCCAAAATCATTGTTGTCCCACACCAGTGTTGTGAAGGTATCTCTGTTAAATCCAGGAGGAACACCATTCCCAAGCTGCAGCTGTTGTTCTGCTAGTGCAGTGTCATGTTCTAGGGTGACCGAATGGGAAACACAGTGGCCATATGCGTTCAGTAGTTGCTGAAGCCTGGCAGAGCCAGTTATGTGACGCAGCGTCATTCCCAATGCCAGGTGTTTTGGCATAAGTTTCCGCCCCTGCGATGCCAATGTGATAATATCCTGCGCAATAGAGAGCAGTTTCATTCTCTCTCCCCTAATAGAAACATCAACTCTTTTGGTGCAGAACTCATTCTGAAGGCCAGTACACCAAGCAAGAAAATTAAACAGTTCTGGTGGCACAATCTTGATACACTCCTCCTCTGTCAAGTTGTCTGCATCAGGTGGCCAATATGAGATGGAAGAAGCACTACTTACAGCATTTCGTAGGATGAGCGCAGACCTAAACAACTGAGCAGACTTTTGTTGTTCAGGAGAAGAAGAGGGTTTGGAATAACGTTCTTCATTTTCACTCACATTCATAGAATTGGTTGAGTCTTCACTAGACTCCGACTCGGAACTGTTTGGTAAATCTACCAGTATGTTGTCTTCATCAGAGGAACAAAAAACAAATTGGCAAGTCGAAGGCTTTGGCTGAACAAACTGCAACTGAGGAAACCTATTCACTAATCTTGCCTTCAACTGGAAGTTACGATAGTTAGTCAATTCAAACCCTTCAACTTCTTTGACAGTGTTGACAAACTGTCTGTTCAGGGAGTTCATCTTCATTATTTCTCCACCAACAATGATCTTCTTCTGAATAATTTCATCACAAAATATATCAAATGATTCTGAGAGGATACGGCCGGACACCTGCTTTGTGTCATACACACACTTTGTATATTTTTTATAGCATGATGCATGGTAGCGTACTTCAATACATACTGGATCAAAGTTACCTATTTGAAGCAAGATCCGCTGGTCTTGTTTAGCTTCAGCAGCCTCCAATAACTTAACTGCATCTGTTTCACAGGTTATTAATCTCTCTCGCTTTCTCTTCATTGAGGTCTTGTCTACAACTGTTCTTATTTTCTGACAGATGATACATTCTTCTGGGAGAACATGGTTGGATCTTCGTCGTGGGGCACTGCTGCTAGTTTTGACATGTGATCTTAAAATCTTAGCATCGTGTGTTTCGTCTGGCTGATGTACATTTGTTATGTCATCATCTCCATCTATTGGTTTATCTTGTCGTAATTTCCCCCTTTCCTTTCTTTGAATACCCAGGGCAATGCGTTTTTTGTCTGTAAACCGCTGGTAGCACTTTCTGTGATAGCCATATAAACGTTGCTTATTTATATCAAAATTAGTGGCCACTTTCTTTTCAATACTATCAATATCTTTCCAAATACTCACTACCTCCACAATTTTATCCCATGATGCTTCTTTAAAGGCTGTTACAGGTCCTTTTTCTTCAATGTTAACATGACAAGCACACTGTAACTCTCCTTGACTGGAGGCCGCCATGTTGTCACATGTCACAATCTTTCCCAGGGCTACCACATGACTTACATGTGCACTACACCAATACACAATAAATGTGGACACAAGGTTGCAACTCAAATCAGGGGACAAAAAACGTTCATAAAATCACTGTTTTCTACACACTGAACCAATTTTTTTGGTTGAACATTGGTTTTTCTCTTTATTCAATAATATATTAACAATATGGATGCTTCAAAACCTATTCACCTTTTACACTGCAGCTAAGTGAAAAGATAATTGCCTTCGGCCCATGGCCTAGAGGGGAAAAGGTTGGTTGGTACACGTGTGGTAAGGTCATACAAGAATTCCTTCTCATGATGTGTGTATGTACCGTATGTATTCTTGAATTTATGTAGGCCTTCATATATCGACCGTGTTTCTTTACTATTTTACAGGCAAATTTTAGTCTATTCTGATCACTCTGAATTATCTTTCAGAAAGAAAAACAAATACCGTGAAATAAAATGTTTAATCATTTATAAATCGGTTAATATCTGCTTCTCATTTATTGTACAAGTCATAACTTTGCATGTTTGGATTCAAATCTGGAAATAAATATATTTTTGCTGCAGTTTCTATGAAATAGCTTAATTAAATTAAAAACCCGGACACTACTAAAATAACTTACACCCAAAATTACAGTGTTGGGGTTAACTTCCAGTTTAATTAAATGATCACTAATGACATCACAATCGGCATATTACTTGAAAAAGTCTGCGTCTTTTATTGTAACAATATAAATTTCACCAAATTACAATATGTTGAATTTGAACAATATGTTGAATTTGAATTTGCTTGGACCGTAAGTAAAGGACAGAACAGCTATATGTCTGAACAATTTTACAAAGTTGATTTTTCTCAATAAATGATTATTTTCCCTGTATTCGGTTCAGGCGATGTTTTCCTTTAACCAGCCGCTAAAGGGCGGTCTGACTCTTCAAAATCACTAAACGGTGAATATAATTAAAAATGTGTGTTTCAGATTTGAACTCTTTCTGCAGAATCCGTCACTTAAGTATCCTTAGTTTTCTACGTGTTTTAAGGTTTTTGTTTTTACGTGGGAATTTTGAAAACTGGTGAAAACAAAGACAATTTATAAGCAATAAGGAGATGCTTGATTACAGTGTTCATTGTCAATTTATCATTATATTTTTGTTTATTATAAACTTGAGTTGAAAGTGAAGTATATTATAAATAAAGATCACTCCCGGTATATAAACATGCAGTCCTTCAATTAAATTTATTTTTGTGCAAGACTTAATACAAAGACATAAATACCAATGTTAGCTTCATCTAAATCTTTCACAACTTGTGGTCTTACTTTGGGGAATTATTTACTTTTTGACAACTCTTCTGCTGAGGGTAGGGGAAGAGGGAAAGCATGGTGCAAGCTTTCTTGCAACTTCATCATGTAGTAGTTATGACATAAGCTGTATTGTTTCTTCTCCACCCAACTACTATACGGCTGTGCTTTGAGTAGACTATGTGATACCTGACACATGAACATGGATGAAATGTACAATTATTAGCCAACATTCTATTATGTTCCATGTAGGGAAAATGATTTACAACCTGGAAATGGAAATATCAGGAGTGTAAAGACTCTTCTCTCACTGGGTAACTTTTCCTTGGTAAAGTTGGAAACACAAAGAAAGGGGAAATGTTTATTTGCTCCTCCATGCTTCAGTGTCTTCAGTAATCCCCAACCCCCAATCAATTTAACCCCCACTTCCTGCTCTTTGAATTTGAAGCCAAGTTTAATCCAGTTACTATACATGTAGTCCCCTCCTACCATAAATCAACTTTGACTTTATTCCCCTAAATAATGCTGAATATGTTGATCTGGCTACCTGCAACCCTGGCAAACTATTTTCATAGGAGTGTTTTTACATGTTGATTTATCATCTAGCATAGTTTTTGAAAAGCATGTGTTGGGGCTCGTGTCAATATCATTATGCATATTTATCTAAGAATACATGTTTGTATAGGAGTAAGGTTTATCACCATGTAACTATAGTGTTGGCTCTTATTAGAAGAACCAGTGGTGAGATAACTTGAAGTTTCCATCGGTATACTCTGATCATGTTCATCCCCCTGAAGACAATTGGAGTACACTGATTGAAACACAAAGTAATGTCACTGCCAGTTCTTCTCAGAACCAATACCATTTACTACTCTTGAAATATAATTACTCTTACTCCTACGGTTCTTCAACCATGTTGAGGGCTGTCAGTTGCGTTGAAACATTTTCATGTTATAATTGCAATTTTTGGCAGAGAGAGGGTCTTGAAAGTAGGACATGTCCTCTATACTTCCTAGAAACTTTTTATTGGGTGGCACCCGTAACAAACCTGACGTTGATATAGTAGGTAATCTTCTTGAGAAAACTCTTATTCAGTGGAATGTCTGCTAGTAAGTGGGGTGTGGTAGGCTTCCGTTTACTGACACCCATTCACATACGTAGGTGGCATGATGAACCGAGCATTCGTCTATGTCTCCATCGCCCTTCATCTCATCTGTGGACCAAACATGAACAAACATTATGTATACAATCTTACAAAAGAAAGATTACGTTGAACTGATAGTAGTTGAGAAATGAGACTGACCACAAAAACATAAATAACACAATAGCCAGCCATGAATATCACATGTAAAGCTACTTTGACTAATTATTAGTGCTACAGTACACTTATCATTCATTCACACACACACACACACACGTGTGTAAACACCGGCATTCGGGGACTTCCTTTGTCAAATTCCTTTGTCCAAAAATACGGGGACGGATTGTTCTCCATTGTGAGAGCAACCGGGGACCATTGTCCCTTTTGTTATACGTCCCCGGTTTGAATGCGCTCACACACGCACACGTACACACACACACACATACACACACACACACACACACACACTTCAAATTATAACCAATGCTGTACTTTCCCTTTAAGAGGACAACGGTCACGATCAACAGGGCATGGAATCGGAGTGCTAGTTTTATATTATCTCGGTGACTGAAAATAATATCCATAATATCCATAATATCATAATTACTGCTGCATAAATGAGCTAGTAAGTTTCAGTCACTGTGTTCATCTTAAACTAGGATACTGATTCCATGCCCTGTTGAAAGTCTGCTCTGATCGTGATATTGTCCCTTTAATATGGACAAGTTAACATTAAGCATGCACAAGGGGAAAAACCCTGAATGCACAACTTCATTTTTTTCTAAATGAGAAATTGTTTCTGTAAATCTGATTTTGTTTGATAGAAAAACAAATATTTACATTAACTAAGTTTTCTATATATACACAAAAATTATGGGATAAAAAAAAAATCTGAATCAATCCAAGATTTACTCCACCTTGGCAATGCTTTGTAGCTGTGAATACTGGAAATGGAATCAGGCTGAACATGGTGTTGATGCAATTACAAGTACTAGCAGTGATGTTTTCTCATACTATGAAACAAAACATAACAGCTAATGAAATAATGGTCGTACTCGTACGAATACGAATACTCGTACGAATACTCGTACGAATACTCGTACGAATACTCGTACGAATACTCGTACGAATACTCGTACGAATACTCGTACGAATACTCGTACGAATACGAATAATCGTACGAATACTCGTACTCGTATGAATACTCGTACGAATACTCGTACGAATACTTATACGAATACTCGTACGAATACTCGTACGAATACTCGTACGAATACTCGTACGAATACTCGTACGAATACTCGTACGAATACTCGTACGAATACTCGTACTCGTACGAATAATGGTACCTGATGCTATTTCCTCCAGTCCATGTTTGAATTTTCACCATGACCCCTTTTGACCATCTTCCCCATAAAATACCCGGGCATCGATGATGGAAATTACAACTAATTCACTGGAAATTGTTCTGCTTTCTAAACCATATCTCATAATTATCATGTCTGTATTTTAAACATCATAATATAATTGTGCCTTGGCTATAGGAACTATCAAAAATAATGTGATGGCTAACAGAAATTCATCATAAGAGTTCAGCATACAGCCACACATAAAGCCCTCAGAGTATTATCAAGCAATATTTCTCTTTTATTACTCTTACCTGTCCAACAATAATCCTACAAATGCGACATTATTGATGATCTCATCATGGTCACCATCACGTTCAACAATCAAATCCCTGAATGTTTGCCATCATTTGAGGTTGGCTGGTCCGTCAGTGGTCGCCAGGTATGCATCGTTTTTTTGCCGTAGACGGTGAGCCTTTCTTCGCCTAGCCCGCTCTGTCGAAATTTTGGCGTTGATTTTGACTGATGGCCTTCCAAACTGAACAGTTTTTGTCACTTTTTTATTGGCGTTGATATGATGAAGGCTGTGACGATGTTCCGAATGAATGCGTCATTGTTGTTTCCAAAACTAAACTCGCTGGCAGTATCATAATTCAAAATACCCGACACGAAAAGCACCACAGTGGTCGAGACTCTTCTTTAACGCTTCCACGAGTGTTCCGGACCATAATGTCCGCAAGTACCATTATGTGCGCGAACCGATTTGGGCCCATTATGTCCGACCCATTACGTCCGCGGAACCATTACGTCCGACCCATTACGTCCCCTGAACCATTACGTCCGACCCATTCCCTCCGCGGAACCATTACGTCCGACCCATTACGTCCACGGAACCATTACGTCCGACCCATTACATCCGCGGGTCCATTATGTCCGACCCATTACGTCCGCTGGCCCATTATGTCCGACCCATTATGTCCGCGCAACCATTATGTCCGACCCATTACGTCCGCGGAACCATTATGTCCGACCCATTACGTCCGCGGAACCATTATGTCCGACCCATTACGTCCGAAAAACCCATTATGTCCTACCCAATACGTCCGCGGGCCCATTATGTCCGACCCATTATGTCCGCGCAACCATTATGTCAGACCATTACGTCCGCGGAACCATTATGTCCGACCCATTACGTCCGCGGAACCATTATGTCCGACCAATTACGTCCGAAAAACCCATTATGTCCGACCCATTACGTCCGCGGGCCCATAACTCAAATAATGTTTGAACACGTAACGTTGGGGAAGTTAAAACCAATTACTTAGAACAATTTCATGGCACAGCGCTCTACTGCAAAATTGGGTTGTTAAAAACCACTGGTGTTAATTTAATAAAGTGTCTGAATTATCGTGCTTCATATGAGCACCACTGGTGTACTATTTAACAAACAAGTTTTTGCACTGTAAGTACTTACAGTGCAAAAACGCTTAAATTAACACCAGTGGTTTTTAACAACCCAATTTTGCATTTTTTAAGTAGAGCGCTGTGACATGAAATTGTTGCTTTTAACTTACCAACGTTACGTGTTCAAACATTATTTGAGTTATGGGTCGGACATAATGGGCCCGCGGACGTAATGGGTCGGACATAATGGACCTGCGGAAGTAATGGGTCGGACGTAATGGTTCCGCGGACGTAATGGGTCGGACGTAATGGTTCCGCGGACGTAATGGGTCGGACGTAATGGTTCTGCGGACGTAATGGGTCGGACGTAATGGCCCCGCGGACGTAATGTATCGGACGTAATGGGCCCAAATCGGTTCGCGGACATAATGGTACTTGCGGACATTATGGTCCGGAACACACGCGAAAAGTGTTGATATATTTATGGCCTAACCAGCAGGCTCACGCCTCGGGCGCTTTGCCGCGCTGGCGCCCATGGCTGTACTGGTACAGTCTTGGTTCGGTTCCCGGTGTCTCGGGAAAGTGCCAAGACTTTCGTCTTTTTGTCGATTTTGACAATTTTCATCCATTGTTTCAAAATCATTTCACTTTTGTCAAGTATCAATGAATTATTACAAATAATTATTCTTAAATTTGGTTCAGTAATAAACTTGTTAAACGGCTGAAAGTGCGACTATCACTTTTGTCATCGTGAGTTTTCTGGACAAATTTCGGTTCAAAAAGTCACATGACATTGGTTTTTGTACAATAACAGAAAAACAACGCATTTTTCAGGAGTACTTTTGTGGACAGTTATATTCTACTTTTGAAAGATCTTTCCAACCATACATGTAAAACAATGAAATATCGAGGGGCGTTTTTTATCGCCCAATTTCGCGCGACAAAGGCGGTGTGTAGTTTTGGGAAACTATTAATCCTTTTCCCTCTTGAGTTTTTTGGGAAAAGTCAATGTTTACCCCTTGGGATTTTTTAGAAAAATCTACAAGGCTAAAAACCCTTCGTGATTTAAATTTAATCGAATGAGAGGGATGGAAATATGAATTATAATCAATATAATCATGTATGCATACGCATACATGCATATGTAGGCTGCAAATGAAGAACATATACAATAACATCTATACAAGGAAATATATTAGGAAGGATCCGACTTGTGAAAAACTACAAACATTGTTTTGTAAGTCTTCAATTGGCCTACAGACGGCTGCATAGCCACACTTCCCTCATAAAAATTTCACAGTGAAACCACATAGTGAAACCTCTGTGTGAACACACAGTGTTCACACAGTGTATTCCACCCAGTCACCACACTGTGGCCACACACTGTGGCCACACTGTGTGTGACACGATGATGATGATGATGATGATGATGATGATGATGATGATGATGATGATGATGATGATGATGATGATGATGATGATGATGATGATGATGATGATGATGATGATGATGATGATGATGATGATGATGATGATGATGATGATGATGATGATGATGATGATGATGATGATGATGATGATGAATAATTAAATTTTAATGCACAAAAATTTGGACCTCAGTCCGCATGCAATATTTTTCTGTAATGCAATATTTTTCATCTAGAAATTCGAGTGTCAGGCATGACAGTCTAGTGATTAGAACGTTCGCCTTCTATGTAGATGGTCAGAATTTTTAGAATTTTGTAATAATTTGTGTTTATTAATTTTGTTTAATAAGAGCGCCGGTAGGTCGTGGGTTCAAATTCCGCTCTAGTAATTTGACTTTGTTCACTTAAAAATAGTCAGGGAGGACTAATATTACAAAAAGACAAAGGGTCCGCTTTATTTGAGTTTAAAACAAATGCATTTATTGAGATATTGAGATAAAGTTGAAGGGCCTATATAATTTGTTTTTAACAGTACATTTAAATTAAATCAAATTAAAATTTACAAATTTCCCAAAGTCTTAATATATATAAATACAACATTATGATCTATTTATGATGACATCACACACCCTCTTAAATGCATGATCAATATTTAGGAGTTAGGTTGCGGCTATCACCATGTAAACAATCTCAGGTCTGTTCACACTACGGAAAATCTCCGTGTTGGGCAAGGGTCCGACTCGTGTATTCTGGACGGATCTTTTCACACATTTCAACACGGCGTTGAACTGTGTAGAGCGTTCGATCCGTGTCTAAACCAACCCTGCTCCGGAATTGTGTTGAGAGCTCTCGACCTGTGTAGAAAATTCCAATCAGTTACACGTGTAGCGCGAATGTTGGGTTCAAGTATAGCAAGTGTGAACGAAATGCGTTGTTGAACCGTGTTGAAACTAACATGGAGTCGACACGGATTGGATTAGTGTAGATTTTGACATGTGTGAAAAGGACTTTAGGCGTTATAATAATTGTGGTTCTGAAGAACTGGTGGTGAAAATCTCGAGGTTTCTATCAATATACTGCTCTGATTGTCTTCTGGAGAATGCCTGAGTCTAAAGGTAGGAAATCCTAAGATATTGTTTAAAAGATGCTACCACAAACCTTACTCCTTACTTCCACCATGCAAATCTTCAAATCCTCAGATTGAAATTTAGTCTAATGAATTGAATCTAGTGACAAATCTTTTGCAGAGTGTCCATATAGTATCGCAGTTATAGTGATGTTCTATCTATAACGTACACAAATTCGTTGCACACTATTTTAATTACAAAGAAATCGTAAAGTGTTATAGATGAGCTTTTGCATAAGATTGGAATCAAGCACGATATTTCACCAAGCAAAAATGTTTATCAAGCAATATGAAACGGTTAAAACCAAGGTAGGCTTGTACACCTTTTGCATTTACATGAAAGGCGACGTTTTCGACATAACGATAATTATGTTCTCTATTAAGATGAAAGCATTTTGAACGGAATAACTTCTTAGGATGATTGTGGGTTCGAATCACGGCCGTGACACTTGTGTCCTTGAGCAAGACACTTAATCATAATTGCTTCTCTCCACCCAGGGGTTAAATGGGTACCTGTGAAGGCAGAGTTGGTTTGCTCTATATGCGCTAGAAATGGCAGCAATTGAGCTGTATACTCTCCAGGGAGCTGAGATGGTTTCAGGAATGATTTATGAGCCTTATGAGCCTCATGAGCAGGAATAATAATATAATGCGCCTTGAGCACCACTTAGTTGGTGGATACGTGCGCTATATAAATCCACACATTATTATTATTATTATTATTATTATTATGAAGTAAGCTTTGAGGTAATAATTCGTCAATTAGATAGTCTTGTCTAGTACCAATATTATACACTACAAAAACGGTGGTGTTACAAACTATAACATTGGTGTTTATATTGGGCTACTTCCTTTGAATGCCTCTTTACAAATCAATCTATTATACCCTTTCATTTGTCTACAGATCATTATGTATTTTTTGAGAAGCAAACATTAATACACAAATAATTCTTGATTTCTCAATAAAACAAAATCAAACTATATAAACATTGGCTTAATTGTAAACAAGCTTTGAAAAAAGTTTGAGAATGATTCGGTCGGTGATTACTTTCAATCTATGAGGAAAATAGAAGAGTACCAGTTAAAAGTATATCAGGATTAGTAAATCAGAATAACAAAATGATTGAATTGTAATTAGAAACTTACTTGGTGTCAAGCTGATGATGATATCAATCTTCCCTAGAAATCATTTTGTCTGAGGTACTGTTTTTTATAAGAGAATTACAACATTTCCAGTTCAAAGTTATATAGGAAAGAGTATCTTCTCTCCTAAATTCCACTTCAGAATGAAAAACAACAAATGAATTTGCATAACGTAAGAAGCTGAAACTTTCACAGATTGGTTGCTCTCAATGTATATCTTGATCCGAAGAGAGTATAGCGCGATTGGAAACAAGTTGTCCTTATTGGAGATAAGCATTTTTTCAAGTACAATATCGTGGTTTTGAAATAATAACTTCCTTCATAACAGAACAGAGTTAAATACATAATACATACTATACCTATGAAATCAGTCTTTAAGGATCCTGTAAGTGGTGGCAATTGCCACCCCTTATAAACCTCCTTCATCTTTACTTCCAATAAGGACAAGATGTTTCCAATTACGTTGTATATCAGTTTACTCGTTGAATCAGTAATGCCAACATTATCAATGCTGTACTCTGCAAAATCGTGGTGTTAAAATAGCAACTATGGTGTGAAAGTTAGCATTTCATAGTGTTCACATTGATCAATGCTTAATATGAACACCAACCATTTTTTGCAGTGCAACTTTCCTTTACAAAGTAAATTGACAGTGAACTATATAATTATAGCGAAATAAAGCTACTACGCATGTGTACATCTGTAATTAATAAATTAAGCAGTATACGTTGTTCCACCATTATTGTCATTATATTTTCATTAAAATAGGTTTAATGACGCAAGACGAATTAAAAGAACGCTGAATTATTGTTGTACGAAGCCCGCAAGGATCGAACACACTAATGCAAAAACATGATGATAATGAGACATGGCATTTTATAACTGGGAAGTAGTGTATGAATGCATCATCAAGGTAAAAACCTACAATTATCAAATCTGTTGCAAAATTCCGATCGGGTGCTGGTTAGGGAGGGAGGGGGACTCATCAGCTACGATACTCGGTATTAGTTGGTTTATCTTAGCCAGGCAGAGTGTATATAATATTGTATGTCTAACGGCGCACGTTTTTGTTCACCATTGTACAAAATCTCACCGGTGAATCTACATGAAAGTTGTCCATTTAAATGTTCGCATCAGTTATTAAATAAACTTTTAATAATCCAGAAGGATTGTAATACCAGAGTGCTGAAAACATGGACGAAAATCTAAATTGTTCGAACTGAACAAAAATTATAAATACAAATACTAAAAAGAGGGTTCCAACACCCAATCTGTGTATCTACCAAGAGAATGTATTTGTTCAGCATATCTTGATAAGGTACACAATTTAAATAAAACCAAATGGTCAACAATTAATGTAAACTTACTCTTCTCTATACAATATACATTTAAAGAAAAGCGAAATTATTTTAATTCGAATTAAGGAAAAAGTGTTCGATCTTGAATTAATTCCAAATTCTTTATTTACTCGTGAATGACACAACATCATAATAATAACATTTATGCCGCACACTTTTTATATGCAACGTGATCAATGCAGATCGAACCAAATAACTGATTTTCCCTATTACGAGAGAGGTTATATCATAAGGAAACACCAAACGTTTTAATATCAAATCTCACAGTAAACGATTATTAAAAAGTCATTTTGCCCAAACCTTCTTTTGTCTCGAATTCAGAAAAGCCTAGGGTCCACTGACTGAATTATCCTCTTACGTTTCACAATCGCCTTCCTAATGTCGCCATTGTAAAGTCACCCCTTCAGTAGACAAAATCACCCTAATAATAGGTCATAATTATGTAATAAATGCGGAACATATCAACGGTGTTGCACGTGTTAACGTAATATGGACTATTTGTATCCCTAGTGGACCTTAGACTTTTCTGAATTTGAGACAAAGGGGTTTCGGGGGAAAAAATGTTTACAATATTTTGCCGTGATTAATAAGATAATAATAAATCTTAGGTTGTTTAGTGTCATTATGACAGATACATTGTACTCTCTAACAACGGGGAAAGCTCAATTATTGATATTATTTTGCTTAAAGCCTCTCTATAACATCTTCAAAAATGAGTCAAAGTACATCAACAATCATTATAACAGTACATTATAACATAGGTTGTCGATACAAACATTAAATATTAAGTAACATTAACATTGCAATAAATAATTATAACATACACAAGCTTTCTGGAAAAGGAGAGTATTAAATTTACTTTTAAAATACAAGTTTTTAGATTTAGACATTACTGATGCCGTGGACAATTAAACTCGAAAGATGAGTTGAATTATTCTTAATTTTAACGCGCAAAACGTACATTGTTTATCACAACTTAGAATGTATTTCACAGCTCCAGGGGCGGATCCAGAATTGTTCAGGGGGCACCTCACAAAAAGTGCGATATCTTAAATGTTTCACTTTTCATAGTATAATATATTAATCATTCAGCAATATAGTGATGTTATTTTTCTATTGTCAATCATTATGCCCTCCTTTTATATTTTTTGTTGGAGGTGATGTTGTTGGAGGTCGGGGCATTATATACCACCTTCTGGAAATACCATTGTGTTTCTATAATCATTCTATCAAATTAATGATGAAAGAATTTCATCTATCTATACATATTAATGATGTCAACATGATTTATAAGTGTCACACGTGAATACTGAATCAAAATTATCAGAGAAATTGAAAAAGAAAATTGAGAAATGCTTAGTCTTCTTATCTGTGTAATTATTTAGCCGTAAACAGACTCTCTGAGACCAGAAATATCCTGTGTTTATGGTCATCAGGCCTACCTCACTCAGTATCAACGTGGATGGTCAAGTAATCCGCCCTGCCTATCGTTCCATCTGCAAACAAATTGAAATAGAAATAGACACATACAACTAAATGTATACATTCATATTTTATTAATATCTTTTCAACATTTATTTATTTGATACACTTCAGTAATTGCCAAACAAAATTATTTAAAAAAATGTTTTTTTATAATTATCAGATAATTAGAAGGACCAAATTTTGATGTACTCCTTAAAAATAATTGTATGGTTATTCGCCCCGAATAAGGCTAAATATACTCAAGGTATGGAGCTACAATACAAGAACAATCAAAAAGTAAAAAACTCCGTCCCCTTTCCTCCCGTCCAATGATGCGCGTTTTGAATTTAGCTGGGATATCGCGCTGCCAAATGTTTCCAATGAGAAATTGTTTTTCCTCAATATTGAATGGAGGTTTGGGAGGAGTGGCTTCAGGTTTTGCACACCATTGTAGAAATCATGCAGGCTTATGACACAATTCCCGGTGACATTGGCCATATTTCTCATTTCAACATGCCGCTGACGTTTTGATGGCCCTACACTCCAAACATGGACTTCTTATTTGAGATGCATTCCCAATACTTTTTTTTTATACAACGGAACATTGGTTTTTACCCGAGGAAAATAACACATTAATCAAAATAATCATGAGAAGCACGGTTTTACAGTAAATACAATTTTATTTAATTGATGACGTGTCCCACCATAAATTGATTGTTGTCTCTTACTTGCTGTTAAACTAAGCTTCTAACTATTATTATTGTTTTCTTTTCTGTCTTTTCTGTCTGCTCATCGATGTTCCAATCCAATGAAACCAACATTATCAGGAAATTGTCGGTAACATAGCAGAAAACACGGGCGATACATGTTTAATTGTTTTTCTTTACCATTTACAGCATCATGCCAGTTGACTGCGCCTGTGGTTGTGCTGTATAGTATGGCAGGTAGTATGTTGTCAACTGCATATTCCCATTCACAAACTGATGATGCTTCATCAATTACAATCAGCCACCCAAAGTCCACTTCACATCCGTTATATGACTTATTGATGAAGAACCGTCGTGTGCTGAAATGTTTTGACGAAAAGAGGAAAAACTGGGAAATATTTGTTTCAGTTCCGAAGCTATATTATAATGATTTGTCGGCGGGTCTTTACATCGGACTTCGTCAGGGTTGTCACATCCGGAGACTGGGTTCGGGGAGCTAGTAAAGTGGGAATTGGCCCCATGTAAAAATTTAATGTAGTCTCCACCCAACATTTTGTTTTAGGAAAAAACATGTAAACATAAATCAGCCTCGTTGAGAGATTTGGGGGGTAATCTGATGCCATTTTCAATACCTGATTTCCAGATCCGTCCCTGCCCTCCTCTTAAATTTAAAAATTGCCTTCCTGATGTTGCCCTTGCAAAGTCACCTATTAAGTCGACAATATCACCAAAGTAAAACATACCGAAACTATCAGTGTTGTATTTTGGAACATAAGAGTGACCATTTGTTTTCCCCATATAGTCCAGCTGCTATAAGCAAAACAATTGTGTATTTTGTGGTAACAGCATGACATTTTGCACAGGTGTTCAGAATAGGCCAAATATCATTTTCAGGTATAGACCCATCTCGGGTCTTATTTTGGGGGCAGGGTTACATTTGTTAAAAAGGTGGGCAAGACACCCCCAAAATTAGAAAGCTGACTGTTATATTGTGTCAATTTATATCTTGCAAAGAAAGTATACAATTTTGAGATCTACATGCGTCTCGTATTGTGCCTATTCAGTGGGCGAGGCCACAATATTAAAAAAGTGGGAGGCAAAACACAAATAATGAGATATCTGTATTCAGAAATGACAAAACATGTTGTTAATGTTTCTCTAAAAGAAAAACGGGATGAAGGATGAGTCCTCTTGTATTCTGTCTATTTAATGGGTGAGACCACAACATTGCAAAATCTAGAAATCTCTAAAATGGAAACAGAATGTAAAACATTTTCAGGTGTGGATCATTTTATGGGCGGGGCCAGATTGTTAAAAGAAAGCGATACAAGACCAAATAAAAACATTTTTTCGTCCCTAATTTGCCATAGTGACCAATCCCGAATTAAGTTGGCATAGTGACCAATGCGGTATTGGTCACTTTGCCAAATTACAAAAATAGCCAGTTGGAGCATTTGAATGCATGCTCCATCTCCAAAACTATAAGGAATACATGTATGTGGATTAGATACAGTGGTAGTTCTCTTCCTGAATGTACTAATGGGCGGGAAAACTAAAAAATTGAAAACAGTTGGATTGGTCACTATGGCAAATTAGGGACGATATGTGTCTTACTTTATTATATTAAATCAAAAAACGGCTGAATGGAGAAACATTTTCAGATCTAGACTGATGTGGTACATGTGTTGTCTATTGTAGGGCGGGGCCATATTGTATGAAGAGAGGAGGTGTTGTCTCAGTACCATAAAGTTTGCTGGAGGTCATGCATACCACTCCTGCAGAAAACATACTGGGTCTGCATATAAATGTACAACAATTATCTAAAACTGCCAATTTCAGATTTTCCTTTTACAAAGTTGGGCTGCTAGGGTCAGATTGGTCTGTGGTCTTTTGTCCCGAAGGTTTCGATAAACAAAACCCCACTAAAAAAAACAGGTAGAATCGAAGATCGATCTTCATTTGAATATGTATGCCATTATCTTATTCAGACATAAAATGATACCAAGTCCTATCTCATGACGTCAAAATGCTCGTTTTTTTATAATACTTTTCACAAATCTAGCCCCGCCCCCAAAATACCTGAGATCCAAGATGGGTCCATAGCTTAAAATGATATTTAGTCTATTCTATACCCCATGCAAAATGTCATGTTTTCACCACAAAGTGCACAATTTGTCCCCATTGAGGACTTAGCATCTGAATTCCAGATAAAATAGGTTAAGACAAAATTACGTTTTACAATCTTTGGTTGAGAAAATAAAACTGATATTGTTTATAGTTTCCTTATGACATATCCTCTCTAAATATTTGGAAAGGTCCGTTATTGATATCTGCTAAGATGACCTACTGCATTGTCCAATGAACGTGTGACTTTAATGGGCGACATCAGGAAGGCGATTTTTAAACATAGATGGGTAATTTGTTTTAACCCATTTAAGTGCGCTGGACCACGGGCTTTTCTGAATTCGAGACAAAAGAGGTTGGGAAGAAAATTACCATTTTGTTTAAACAACCAATTCTGTGAGTTGAAAAGGGCCAACTATTAATATTATTTTTCCCTCTTTCAAAAACATTTGGTCAAGCACTGCAGTGAAAATCCTTACGGATAGTGGGAGAAAGTTGCATATGTGTGAACCACATATACTGGACCCGCCCACCATGTCATAAATCATAGGCCAAAAAAGTCTCAGGTGATGCCCCCCCTTTTTTTCTGCCCCCGATGACATTTTAAAAATATTATTTCAAGAACGCTTTTTGTCCGATCTCGATGAAATTTTCTGAGGCTTTTAAGCAGTTTCTGTACACCTCGTACCCACTGCTCTCTTGCCCTGGAACGAAACGAGACGATTTTAATATCCAACAATTTTCGACATGTAAATTAGATTTTTGCATGACGTAGCTGATATGTTTTTGGTCTCATAGTCTTATACACGTTTACTAACAAGAGTGTGTACTGCAGTAAAGTGGCCGAGACTAAGCCATCAATTTAAATCATATACGCATTGCCCGTAAATATTCATTTCGTCATAATTTATATGCTTTAACACATAAATATATTATAGGCATGATTTTATAAATCAAACAAGTCTATAAAATCTTCAAATACAATAGGCCTAATAGTGTTTTTTGTGCATATCATTTTGTTTAGCAACCAATCAGCGTTGCAAACAAAATTTCCTCCAAGGTCCAGCAGTGAGAACGAGGTCGAGGAAACCCCATGGTTACGAGATTGGTGCTTGCTCTGTTTTTCAACACGATACATGTATCGTACATACGTGCTCATTGGAATATCATCGTTCTGTCAAATTGTGCTATGCAACTGCCAACAATGTCCGATGTTTCCGTGGGAGCTTGGCACATGTCGGGAAAAACTGTGTATGAAATGGTTTTTACTCACTGGCGTATAATAGCGTGACCAACGGCAGAGAAGTAATTTGTAGTCGTTGCCGAATTGAGGTCATTCCAGGGAGATGACATAAGGCGATCCTTATCAAACCAGCTTAAGATGTCTGACTCGCTTCCATTAAATATCAACTCAACCTTGACCCCAGTGTGATCATACAGGGAGAGCTTCACCTGAATATAGGTTAAATATCTGTGTTAATACATCCATATTTTCTCGTTATTATATTTGATTCAAAGAAGGTAATTGTACCCATATGAGCAGTTTGGCCAATATTACCAATGTTGTTCCTTCACTATAAAGATAAACTCGTTACGGGGTGGCATTTGGGGTGGTTATTATAAGTTTACTAGCGGTGATCCGTGGAAATTCAATCCATGGAGACTCAATGCATGGTGGCATGGGTAGGGTGGTACCGAAAATATAACATTTGGGGGCAGGGTAAAATACATTTATTTATTTTTTCCTCAACCAACAGTGGTAAACCGCCAATAACAGGATAACAAATAAATAAATAGGGTTTATTTATTTTATTTATTTTATTTATTTATTTATTTATTGTCCAATTACAACAGCGGACGAGCTGCCAATTACAGGAAATGATAAATAAAAATAAAAATATAAATATAAAAACAATGAATTAGAAATTACATAACAATAGAATGCCAAAAAATTAAGACACTCAAATACAGTCAGTTACTGGTACTGGCTAAGGCACGGAAAACCGGAGTACGGAAAGAATTAAGAGATGGAGCCCCGAACACATCACAAGTCCCATGCAGCCTGTTATAGGTAGATGAAATCCTTGATATAAAGCCACGCTTTGTCACCTCAACGCGATTCCTTGGGACATGGAGGATGTGTTCATTGGAATGCCTTGTACGATGATTGGAAACATGTAAACTAAATGGATTGCAGTCCGTGGTACTAAAATGATTGTGAAAATATTTATATAGAAATAAACAGTCATTAACAATTCTCCTATGTCTGAGGGGTGGAATCCTGTAAATATCACATAAGTCAACATAATCCAAGTTACAATTATAACCAGTGTTACAATTAAGCGTCCTTTGAACACATTTGAAAAAACGACGCTGAACTCCTATCCTATGTGCCTGATGAGCAGAGATAGAATTAAACACTATTGTACAATACTCCAGATTTGGTCAGATTAGTAAACAAAACAAGGTGCGTAAAACATGATCATTCTTCAACGAGCGGAAGTTGCGCCAGACCAAACCACTCATGCGATTAGCTTTTTTGTTAATACATGAGGAACAAAGGCGAGTCTACCTAAGAGTGTGATCAAATTTTTTAAGGTGTCTTCTTAGGGGTCAGATTTAAAACACTACATTTATTAACATTTAAAAAAGGAAGCCAGGTGTTAGACCAGTTCCTAATTCTATCTAAGTCTGCCTGCAATGAAAAAGTATCTGTAGAACAACCTTTCTGACGAACAACTTTCAAGTCATCTGCAAAAAGCAAACACTTATTGCTTAAGTAAGACTAAGTGCGGTGACAATTCTGACAGTTCTGAAAAGAACTAAAGGTTACAACTCGACGTTTCGATCAGTATGCTCTGATCGTCCTCAGGAGAATGCTGGACTCTGGAAATGCTGCTGCTTTAAGTAGGCTGCTGGAGGATCACACGATGGCTGGATGCTGGAGGATTAGTGCGTTGAGACGTGCAGGCGGGGACTGGGATCCTAGGGGTGGGGGAGAGGAGTGTGTGCTCACTGAACTGAATCAGTTGTTAACAAGCACAGAGGGATGGAGGGTGGTTGACTTAGAATATAGGACTTATTGCTTAAACACTTAGGAAGATGATTAACAAATAATGTAAATAGGAGAGGCCCCAGTATTGAACCATATGGAATACCCGAGGGCACTGTTTTCCATATAGAGGTAAAACCATCCACAGTAACTCTATGTTTTCTGTCAGTCAGATAACTCTGTAACAACATTAAGATATTAGGATGAATATTGTAAGATTTTAGTTTATATAACAAGAAATCATGGTTGACTCGATCAAAGGTCTTTGAAAAGTCCGTGTAGGCAACATCCAACTGCTCTCTCTGCTCAAGAGCACGGTATGCCTCCTGCAATAATGAAGCAAGGTTGGTGGAGCAATCCCTGCCAGAGAAAAAGCCATGCTGCTGCTCAGAAATGGCAGGTCGAACATGAGACAAAATTTGCTCACACAAGATCTTTTCAAAGACCTTAGCTATCTGAGAGAGTAATGAAATTGGTCAAAAGTTAGAAACACTTAATTTGTTTACCAGATTTATGGATCGGAACAATATTAGCAGATTTCCAACTTGAAGGAAAGCAACCCTCCTGGGTGGCGTTTCTAAAAATATATGTTAAAGGACCACAAAGAACATTGGCACAAGAATTAAAAATAAAACCAGAAATATTATCTGTTCCACTAGCTTTGGAAAAGTCAATATAATTATTTCAATTTATGCAGGACATCAGATTCAGTGATACGGATAGCAGGCATGGCATCCAGATTAACAGACTGAAGAGTAGGCAAGGTATGGTTAGTGACCGATTCATCAAGATATGGAAGACAAACAGACTGGAAAAAGTCCATCAACAGAGCGGCTTTAACAGCTGAATCAGTAGCTTCAAGTCCTGAAATTTCATTCCGTAGAACTGAAGGCAGGGAATGTTGACGGGATCGAGCCTTAATAAAACTCCAAAAACGTTTTGGATTTTTACCAATATCACCAGTGATTGACTTTAAATAGTTGGCGTATTTATTCTTCACCAGGTTCTTAAACTCATATCTTGATTGCTTGGAACGTACTATGTTCTCAGGTGTAGGATTAGCCTTCTTCCGACGAAACGCTCTTTCCTTAGCTTTTAGAGCTAGATGAACTTTCCCATCAAACCAAGGAGGAGAGGGACGACGCGGGCGTACAACTGAAACAACATCGTAGAAAAGTGAAGTAGCTTCGTCACAATTATCTGTAGCTTCAAGCAGATTCCAAGGAATACACTCAAGTGTCCTGTTAAGATTGTTTAAATCTGCTTTCCAAAAGTTGAAAATCGGACGACTATGTTGTAAAAGTGGCTTTGATAGATCACTGAATTGAAAGCTCAATCTTATTTAGTTATGATCAGATTGAAAAACGTCATCACCAGTTGAGGAAGAGACATGTAATTCACTAGAGGGGAGCACAAGAAAGATAGTCTAGTTCGGGAATGTTAATTCGGAATCCAACAATCAGTGTTGAGCCATGTTTCAGTGAAAGCATTTTTTTTATATACCTGCACATTGTAGTTGGGCAGCCAAGGAACTGTGGTAAATATCAAGCTTATTTTTCAAACTTCTCACATTTTGTAGGTACATCTGGCAAGGTGCACTTGAAGGTATCACAGTGAAGTTAGACTCAATTTCAGATGAAGATTCGGGTCTGGGATTAAGCTCGATGTCGCCAGAAAGAATAATGTTGAAACATGCTGTTGTATTGGCATAATAGAGAGTTCCATTCTTTGAAAGCTTAATCTTACACTTTACACAGTGATAAGTAGAGATTGGTACCGCAATTACAATTCTGTATGACAATTCTGTATGACAAAGAAGTTGCTCAGGTGTGAAGAACTGCTTGTTGAGTGTACCATCAGACTCTAGTTGAAAATGATGAAAAACTGGCTGAAAAACACTAGAAAACTCGAAAGAGTTATCAGGAACTCGAAGATAAGATACACTAAAATTGTCAGCAAGGAAAACTCTATCACATGGTGTAGAAAGTAGATAGGTTTGAAGACTTAAAACAAAAGCGAGAGAGTGAGAGCACATCTGGAAGCATGTTTAACTTGCGGTGGAGCATCTCTCTAAATCATTTAGTGTGTTTGTAAACAATTGTTGTTTACTACGTCATGGAATACTCAAATTCCGCCACTTTGCATAAGTTCTCTATTGATACAGTGCCTGATAACGTGGTAAAAAAAAATTCAACCTGGGGTGAACCATTGACCCGGTATGCAGCTTTCACTGTACAGATGTCATCCATTGATGTTACCGCACTAATCCCAATGTAATCAGTCATCCTGCCACTTGCTTTCATGGCCCAGATATACCAGTAACCTGAGATGTTTATTTTGAGGTCTGATTGTGGGTATTAGAATGGCTAGACAAATAGAATCTCTTGGTTTCTCTGTAGAATGTCAGCAGTGCAGAAAATGTGCAAATAAAATTGTTTTGGGTAAACAACATTTTTTGAAGGGATTGTGGGCTGGCACCCATATACAACTTTATATTTGGCTTGAAATTGTTTTCTTGGGTCTAGAGGGACTCAATAAGTCTGTTTACACCATTTGAGAAGGGATTGTGTGGCCCTAATATGAACGTTTTACACGCTATTCATACGTACTAAATGATTTAGTGCCTTCAAGCGCGCGAGTTTTACACGCTATTCATACGTACTAATTGATTTAGTGCCTTCATGCGCGCGAGGTTGTATATTGGGCACCCATATAAATTTGTTTTGGCTTGAAATTGTTTTCTTGGGTCTAGAGGGACTCAATACGTCTGTTTACACCATTTGAGAAGGGATTGTGTACCCATATATGAACGTTTTACACGCTATTCAAACGTACTAAATGATTTAGTACCATCATGTCCGTGTGATTATATTGCGACCATGCACCGCAGGAATGGTCGCCATCTTTAAACACACCAGGGTTTTTAGTCACGTGATATTTGCGCTGTAGCAGCACTCCTAATTCATTTTAATTAAAGAAAAATATAAAAGCAATAAATATCGAAACAAAAACTATGTATAACTGCTGTGTGATATATTCGTTACAAGCAATATTTGTGAAGTTACAGCGCCGCAAAGATCGAAAATATGGTGATAAATTGAGTACTCGCTGCGAGCTGGACGTGATCCCACTTCAGACGGGTCAAGCTAAATATAGCTGCACTTGTTTGCGTTTACGCACGAGTTAATGTAACTGTACCATTATGAATACCATATGAAAGGGGAGAATACATTATTCGTTTTGAGGGGTCAAACAATTATATCGACCAAGAATTACTGAAACGGCACCAAAAAGAATACTTCAACCATTTTTTCCCACTACAATAAATCAACATTTCTTCCGTTTGGCCCCTAATCATGACCATCAATGATTACAAATATAATATCTGCAATTATTTTGATGATTAATTGAGAAGAAGTCATGCGTAGGTCACTATTTTCATCGCTAAATTTGCCGGTGTTAATTCCCTGTACAAACTCGCGTATACGCGTTGTATACAGACGGGCAACATGTACATGTACATTTGGCTATTATGCGTGCTTGCGCTGAATGAACTGTCAATAATGACGCGTTTTCCCTGTTTCTAATTATTTTCAACATCAGGTAAGACAATGTATGTATCATATTAGTCCATATATATCATATTAGTCCATAGACCTTGTGTCGTTCTTCTAAAATTGAAAATGTTGTGCAAATTCATAAAACAATAGAGCAAATACACAGCATTTAGTAAAATTGTATGCTAAACGGTGCCACTGCCCTTCCTATTCCACAGTGCTTTAAGGAAGGGGAAATGTATTTTTTTAGCTGTTACGATCATCATCATCATCATCATCATCATCATCATCATCATCATCATCATCATCATCATCATCATCATCATCATCATCATCATCATCATCATCATCATCATCATCATCATTATTATTATTATTTGTTTCTGTCAAAACACCATAGCATTTGTACACGATTTTTGCATCCTCCAAAAGTTATACTTGGCAAAATATGAAAGAGTTAGATCCTATATCATATTAAAGCTTATGATATGAAGTTATCATTAGATGTATTTTGTTTAAGATTCTTAATTAATTAGCTTAGTTATAGTCACATGAATATTTAATTTGACAATCTTGTGTAAAGCATATCTCAAGAAGTATACACCCGATCATCAAACTTTTTTCAGTTATACATTTGTGGGGTATTGTAGATGTGCCTTTTGGCCTGCAATGTCTTGTGACGTCATCATGACATCATTTATAGCGCGTTTTGTATCTGTGTACAAAACACATGCACTGAAAAAGTGGAAATTTTTCATGGGTAGCCAACACACTTTGTTGTCATAATCTCAATATCCGTGTCATAGTTTCCATAAATCATCATGAGAACGCATCAACTAATTAATTAATCTATTTCTATTAAAAAATGGCACCGTTTAGTTCTAAATTAGGGCACTATGACTCCCATACTGTTAATTCATAGACTTGATTGTGACCAAGTCACGTCCTTATTCGGTAGTGATTCTCCGTATATCTTTGTACATAATACACACACAGATATGACGCTGGGACTTAATCGAGTCTAATTAAATGACGATGTCTGAACGCAATAATAATACATATATCCCTTATACTAGTCCACACACGTTGTGTAGTTATTGCATTCCTAAATGACATGAAAGCTGAGTGCGTCCGATTCCTTTCAGTTTCATTTTGATAATTATAATGAGTCCATTACATTGGCGACGAGGATGAAAAGCTGATTTTAACTGTCACCAGTGAGCATTCTTTTCATATGATAGCATACATTTCTAGCAAAAAGGAAAATTGTAAAAGAGGGCCGGACATTTTCGTTACGTTCAGTCCCATTGTTTTATGTACATGTAAGTGCAGCAATATACACATCGTTAGGTTAACCAGTAGCAATATGGCGGAACACTAGCAGTGACCGATGTAACTGAAACAATGACTTTGAAAACTGAACCATTCACTCACTCCGACGATCAGATATCAACCTGGAAGGCTTGGGAAGATTGGTTATAGGGAATTGAGCATGAATTCCGCTATTTTCGAATTACTAAACCATATTTTGTAATTTTTGTTTTCTCAAAAAATATTCAGTTTGTGCACAAATTAACGTTAAGTAGTAAAGTACCTATTTATTTGTATGCACGCATTGGGATAATACTGACCATCAATCCCATAAACAGAATTGGTGTAAAGATGTTAAAGGGACAGTATCGTCACGATCAGAGCAGACTTTCTACAAACAGGGCATGGAATCGGCGTCCTAGTTTAAGATGAACACAGTGACTAAAAATTACTGGCTCATTTATGCAGCAGCAACGCGAATATGACCTTATTATGTGAGTATTATTTTCAGTCACTGGGTTAAACTAAAACTTGAACTCTGATTCCATGTCCTGTTGATCGTGACGATAAGCCCACCTTCAAGCAATAACTTTAATTAGCTGTTACGACTACCTGTTAGTCACATACAAGAAACACAATAGTGCATCTTTCTACAAGGAACACATCCTTACCTTGTTAAGATGGCCTTACAAACTTATACGAAGTCACAACACAAAGTAATTTGAAGGATAACTGTACAATGAGTTCACTACCCACGCAAACTATTTCTTATAGCTCTGACATACACTTTGTCTTTCCTTTTAACACCAACCTCAACTTACGAAATTATGTATTTGGGTCTTTCCACACTAATGTACAAAAGTGTGACATTTTAGGAACATGGGACATTGATAATAAAATGAAGTACTTTTTACTCATAACTTTTTTCTGTGTACATTCCAAGTGCCTTGAGGATTGTGCTTTTCAAAAATTAAGACAACTTTCTAAGTAATTAAGTAATTACAAGGGAATCTTCTTTAAGATATATATGTTTGTAACATGGACAGACATTTATTTAGAAATTGACTAAAAGTACTAATAGAACAGATTTATTCACCCACATTTTGCCCTTTATAATGATATTCCCCTAAGGATTGTTACCTGAAAAAATCAAGACACCCCTCCTGGTATTAAACAAGTAACAGGGGATCATCTTCAAAATATTATGTTTGTAACGTGGACAGACATTTGTCACAAATTGCCTGTCCACGTTACATACGGGGTATATTTCACATGCTAATTTCTTAAATACCCAGAAGATGTCTTAGGTTTGGCTCGTAACAATCCAAAAGGGGTTAGGGATGTAAATGAAAAATCATTTGAGTAATTATTTAATTCTATTATCACTTTACTGTCAATTTTAAAACAAAATGTCTGTCCATGTTACAAACATCATGTCTTAAAGATGATCCTGTAATTTCTTAAGTACCAATACGTATTATTTGTTATGAACAATCATTAAATGCTAAGGAATGTTCAGGAATAGATTAAGACAAAATAGTTGCCTTTATATGACCCTCCCATGTCACACTCCAATAGTTATCATATGTACCCATTAGTGTGGAAAGACCCACTTATTATTTATTTTGTAAGTTCTTTAAAACAGTTTTCTATATATTTAATAAAGAGTTGTACTTTTTTACAGAAAATATTTGTGTCTCACTCCGTTACCACAAGTTTTACTTTCCCCAAATCCATCCAATTGTCAATTTTGATCAACTGTTCCTCAATTGAGCTATGCTTACACCAGCACGACAACTTACACAAAGGGTTATACATTCATAATCTTTGTGCCGTCTTGTAGCAGTTTATAATATACCAAATCCCCTAATAACGTAACAGCTCTGTCCAAAGGACAAACACCTAAATGTCTAGTTAGTTTTAAAATTGTTTTATCTCAGCAACACTAACTCCAATTTGCACCCAATAGCGTGCATTGTTCAGCATTAAATGAGATCTTTCAAATGATGTCACTCTTGATCTGTGGAACACAATGTTAGTTTTTACTTGAGAACCCCACTAAAATCTTTACATCAGAGCAGACTTTCGACAGGGCATGATGCCCTATACTATTTTGATGGCTGCATAAATAATGACCTCATAAACCAGTAATTATGATTTTGTATGTTCGTCATTATGCTGCATGCAAATATACTACGGAATCCCAATAGAAAACAATAATTGCGTTACCACTGTTTGACGATTGCTACCAGACGTAGCCTCAAAAGATCCCATGTTAATACACGCAGTATAATATAAAGTAAAGATAAACAGCAACATAAAACAACCGTAGTACATGTTATGTGTCAATATAATGCACCAACGAAATAATAATTAACACAGCCACCACCTTGAGACTTCTATTTCCCCAAGAAAATCCGTCTTTGGGAAGCAAATTCCAAAAGTTTCACGAGTTTCACCTCTCTTAGAAAATATTTATGTTGGGTTTGCGTTTCGAAACTTAAAGCTAAGATGTAGGGCCAGTTTTCTTCGATTTGTATCGCATTACATTGGCATCGAAACCATGTGTATTACTGCTTTAGTCCACAGTGAACTTGCTCAAAAAAAATTTGGAATATGTCTATCTTTATCAGAAAAAAATATGATAGACTTTTATAAGGGGTCGCTTTTTGTTGAAACTGGGACCTTTTCAATGACGTCATTGACGGAAAAATATGTCATATTCAACACATGATTTAAAATGTGACAATATATTTTCAATGTTTTGGGTTATTAACTTAAAAGTGAGACTACTTTGGTCACATTGCCTATTTCCCAATAAATTCTTGTAATTAACCTGTAAAAACGGGTAGTTAGTTCGTTTGTTGAAATGACGCACAGCATGTACAACAACTGTTTGAAAAAATCATTTAGCTTAATTATCTTACTGCTTTTCAGGCTACTTCATTAAACAGTCGTAGGATTGGTTTACTAAACGAGGTTAAGCTTTTTGAAATTAAACAGCGAAAATCGTTTGAAAACTAACACTAAGCTACTGTTTCAGCAGGGCTATCATACTTTTTTTTGTAAATAATACATTTTTTTTTGCAAGTAGAAAACATATGATAGATTTAGTCCCACCCTCCAGATTGTACCGGAAAATTAATTTTCAACTCCTGACTCATCGAATCTTTACCAGACTGAATAATTACACTGGTCTACAGCCAAAATACTTCCGAAACAAATGTAGTCAAACTTGACTAATTATGGGTCACTGAGAATGGAAATGATACTTAAAATTGTTGATTGGCTCTAGTTTTCAAGATATGGTACCGTTTAATGACTACAAGAGACAAGCCAAGAAGCGCAGAGTAGACACTGGATAAGGACTGAACTATGAACTGATACATAGTAAGTGTTACATAAACAGGGCAGGTGACATAATATCAAGTGAAACAACCATAAACACATGAAAAGACCTAGGTTTACAATTCATGATTAAAAATCTGCTATGTACACCATATACATAGTACACAAAATGTAAACTTAAATATCTTGGAAACAGTAGCCAATCAGCAATTTTAATTGTCATATTTAAATTCAGCACATCAAAATCCATAATAAATAGCACATTTTATCTCCGAAGCAGACAACTGTTAAAAAAATGTTGACCAGTGTCATAGAAGATGTGACCAGTGTTTACAAAACGTGGTCACTTGACGCCGTCTTCTGAGCTGGGCAAAAACAAACCGCGTGTATTTCCTCTGTGTGTACTGTATTATCCATGTACCGACGTAAACGAAGAGCTATGGCCTCGCATCAAATTACGTTTTTCAGTAAAATTGTTGGCGATATTTATTTCATATTTTCATAAAAAAGTTTAATAAAAATATCCCGCGACAATACCTGAGAGCTTCATGTTGTGCTGTCGGCTGCACAAACCGCCGTAAAAAAGAAGGAAAATGTGCTAAACCTAAGATTTAACAAAATCCCGTCGGGTCAAACTACACAGTGAAAGGAGAAACGCCGTAGATGGGGGTGTTGGTGATTCGCCGAGTAAACTTGAGAAAGAAACTTATTTTCTTGATTTTGGTATCAAATGTATCGCGTAATTAGAATTATTTTAGGGTATCAGTATGTACAAGTTCAACCATACACTGTAACCATGGCTAAGTTGAAGGAACTGCCCAGCCAACGACGACTAGACTGCGTTTTATGCACGGCGGTATGCATGTTTTGGTTTATGTGTGATGTCACAGGTCAATCGTCTATACAATAACAAAGAAAACTAGAGATTCAGAGTTTGTCTTGACACAAACTCTAGGTGTTCGGGAGGAAGTAGATTGTTTTAAATATTAAACTTTGACTTCCGGTTTGAACAGGAAGTAAAGGTCAAATTGGGGTCACCTTTGTGTAACATTGTTTTGACAATTAACGATCTGTACAATGGTGCAAATATTGTGAATTTACCTCTTGTGGATGATTTTTTTTAAATATTAAACTTTGACTTCCGGTTTGGACAGGACGTAAAGGTCAAATTGGGGTCACCTTTTTGTAACATTGTTTTGACAATTAACGATCTGTACAATGGTGCAAATATTGTGAATTTACCTCTTGTGGATGATTTTTTTTAATATTAAACTTTGACTTCCGGTTTGGACAGGACGTAAAGGTCAAATTGGGGTCACCTTTTTGTAAATATTTTTTGACAATTAACGATCTGTATGACATTAGGTGTTTACGCTAATTACGTTGTGGTGGAATTAAATACTGTATCATCACAGCTTGATCATTACACATTTTCCCCCCGAGGTGAGGTGTGTGCAGGTCTTGTACAATACAATGACAAATTCGATCAAGTGTTATAATATTTAAATGTTTGGTTCAGTTTTTTAAAACAATACTTATAGGGAAGAGACAACACAATGTAATTTGAAGGATAACTGTAAAATAAAAAGAAACAAACAATAGTGAAATGATCTTCTCATTGTTACATGTATATGTATTTATTTGTCATTAACTGTTGAAAATACATTTTCATAAATAGTCATTTTAAAGTTATTGTTTAAAGGTGGCAATATCATCACGATCAATAGGGCATGGAATCAGAGTTCAAGTTCTAGTTTAACTCAGTGACTGAAAATAATACTCACATGATAAGGTCATATTCGCGTTGCTGCTGCATAAATGAGCAAGTAATTTTCAGTCACTGTGTTCATCTTAAACTATGACACCGATTACATGCCCTGTTTGTAAAAAGTCTGCTCTGATCGTGACGATACTGTCTGTTTAACCAATTGTATTGATGGGATTGATGGTCAGTACTATCCCAATGCGAGCATACAAATAAATAGGAACTTTAATTGGGTGATCTGGCAAAAGGTATTCCAAGGCTGACACACCCATGCAATGAAGATTGGGGGTATGTTTAATATGTTTATATGGCCCAACTGCCAGGGATTCACTGTCGGCAATATACATTTTACTAGATCACCCAACAGATATAGCTTAATAACTACATTTGTGAGGGTGTTTGGGTCCAGTCCAAAAAATAATAAGAATTCCTCAGTACTATTTGTGTTCTAACATGTTAAATAAATTCATAGAAAGACCTAGATGTGTCTTGAGGTCCTGAAAAAACAATTCCCTTGAGGGTAAAGACTGCCACAGATAGGATAAGTCCATATACAATAATTTGAATCATACACTAACTCCTTTGATGAATGGATAAACTTCAAATGCTGGCCATTGGATCACAAAGTTAGACAGACTCTGACACACCTTGTAGCAGTAGCACAAATGGATACCGTTGATCTGAAATATAAACGAATCATGTAAAAACAATATTAAATGTTTTCAAAGAGGGACAAAGAATAATGGGTCATGCTAACAAAACACACATAACTTAGAAAGCCCTCATATGTTATTATCAGGATGATGGATTGATGTAACTTCAGAAAAAGTATGCAACTTTACACAAATGATCCCTTCAGAACAATGCCTTTAAGTTAGGTTTTACAATGGAATAGAACTACATGTGATGTCTTCCTTCCTCCGTGATGTGACTGTTTCATTATCTCAATAAAGGTGCTGATATTTGTTTCTGGTCTACTTTAGTGAGGAAATTAAGTGCAAGTATAAAGTAAACTGCAATGCAGCCAGCACCACACAAGACATAAGTACTACTAGTATTATGAGGAACTACAGACACTATAGTGCAGCTAAATTAACTTGTACTTCTACCAACTCGTACTCCACCGGATGTCAACCCGTACACATGCCAGTAAATATTCAGTAATAAATATTTTTACGGGTCGAGTTGACCAAAATGAGTATGAGTTGGTAAAAGTACTAGTTGGCACGCATACGAGTTGACCTGTTTTCACTGGGAAAGAATACAACATTGTGGATAAAGTTTTAAAAGAATTGCTTTTTGAAAATAAAAATCACAATCTTCAATGTAGGTTGGTGGGGTCATGTGAGTGGATCATAGCGCAGTCAGGAGGAATGCAATCATCCACACACACACACACACACACACACACACACACACACACATTGATTTGTGGGGTATTCCTTTGTTCGTTCTATTATCCCTTTTCCTTAGAATTCTCCTGTGGGGTACAAGATTTTCTACAGTGCGTATCAAAAAAAAGGTAATCCGAATTCAGGGGGTTAAATGCCAAGGTTATTTAGTTTGACAATTTATATGTAGTGTACCAAAGAAGAGGAACTCCTCAGCTTTCCATTGATACCTTTATTGACCCATTGCTGTCACACATGACCGAGTACATTGTTATTGAAAATGACAAATTCAAATCGCATTTTTGGAAGTTTGGGTAATCAGTGCAAGGCAGGATAATTAGTGAAAGTCAGTATGATAAACCAGATTTTCTTTAGGAATGACTGGACATTATTCAAGAAGAATCTCTTCTAACATTGCCCTTTTATGCACCCACACCTTCAACATGTCCACCTCCCCTTTCGACACAAAGCTGACAGCGACGGAGCATGTCCTGCACTGCTCGTCTCACCATAGCCGGATTATTGCGTAAAGCATCCACTTCATTTCGAATACGGCCCTGCAATTCATCAAGATCACGGGGAGGAGTTGCAAACACCTTGTTCTTCAAATGTCCCCAAAGGAAATAGTCACATGGTGTGAGGTCAGGTGATCTTGGTGGCCATTCCACCTCATGGTTGACGGCGATGACTCGTTCGCCAAAGAGTTCCCTCAGACGATCTCGGACAGCGATAAGGCAATGTGCTGGGGCGCCATCTTGGGCCCACCAGAGTTGTCTGAAGACCCCACGAACCTGTCGCTCAAAGTGTTCCTGCAGCTGCGGCAAAACGTTATCATTGAGCATCTGCAGATACATGTTACCATTGACATTCCTTTGAAAGAAAAACGGTCCGATCAGCTGACCACTTCCACAAAGACCTAACCAAACAGTCCACTTTTGTCGACTCATGTTAACCTCAAAATTGAATTCTGGGGGGGTGTCTTGCTGGTGCATATTCAAGAACATTATGCGTATTGACCTTGCCGTTCATGGAGAAAGCAGCTTCGTCGCCGATTACGAGATTCCGCAGAGAATTGACATCTCTCTCGGTACGGGCTATCAACCATCTGGCAAACGCCAGCCTTCTAGCAAAATCTCCTGGCGTAAGTTGATGTCGGATGTGAATCCGATATGGATGCTGGTGGAGGTCCAATCTCGTGATTCTGTTGAATGTCGCCGAAGGCAATCTCAGCCCATTTCGCCTTGCGCTGGTGTCCCTAGGATGCTCTCAAAGTTGCTGCCTTACTGCTGCAATGTTCCCTTCTGATCGCCCGGTGCGCCTCCTGCCAGAATTCCACTTGTTGCGGTTGAGGCTAGTGCCATACTCTTGATATTTTCTAACATTCGCCCAGATGGTTTTGGCTGCTGGGGGCTCCCGTTCTGGGAAACGTTCCCTGAAAGCATCGCGCGTTTGCTGCAAACTGTGCGTTTGGTGAAATGTTGTAATCACGAAAACTCGCTGTTCAGTCGTTAGTTGTACCATCTTTCCAACTACCTGTCCCTAAACCCAGGCCCTTCTTAAATACCCAACTTGAAGAAAAGGATGTCGTAACAGACGATTACCGCACCAGCTTAAAATCTTACATAATCATCTAGGCAGTCAAGTGATGCGTCCATTTCAGACTGCCTTGAACTGATTACCCAAACTTGCAAAAATGCGATTTGAATTTGCCATTTTCAATAACAATGTACTCGGCCATGTGTGACAGCAATGGATCGATACAGGTATCAATGGAAAGCTGAGGAGTTCCTCTTCTTTGGTACACTACATGTAAATTGTCAAACTAAATAACCTTGGCATATTAACGCCCTGAATTCGGATTACCTTTTTTTTTATACGCACTGTATAGTTACCTTGTGGGGTCCAATTGTTCTTGCCTTTCCCTTTTGTTATAGGACCCCACAAGGAACCATATACACGTTCACACACACACACACACACACACACACACACACATTTACAATAATTGTACCACAGATTTATTGGTTACCTTGGGCCTTGTGTTTTAGATGCTTTCTAGGCTGTTGAACTGATTCTCACTGATGCCAGCCATTGCATCTAATTCCAATTACTCAGCATACTGGAGAGCTAAAATACAAAACATAAAGAAATGTTCAAATGATTCTGTGAAAAAATAAATTCTGAATGGGGAAAGGCCAACATGTATTACTCCAGTAAGAGAATGCCCTCTATAATTGCAAAAACAACCTTCATCACCACCCCATTTGCATTTTCCATCCTGAATTTTGGTGTACACATGTTGTCCACCAACACACCTGCATGTTTATTTTCCAATTAAAACTCATATTAACCCATCCCTCTGCAGCTTTTTCTTCATTTATTAGTTTTCTTTTTTTATGCAGGCTCTTCATCTTTTTTTTTATGTTATAAGACCTGACCTTTCTTTAAAGCATAGAGGGACAGACTTTGTATGCTTAATAACAAAACAACAAATGTAACCTAGCTCAGAAAAAACAGGTGCCCCTATGACAATTTTGTGGCTACAACTAGCAGACTAGTCAAGTAAAAGCATCTCTTTAGGTTGAGTTAGGGATATATTTCGCTGACACGAAGAACATGCAGAATTGCAGAAGAGACAACAACACACGAACATGTATATATTTACATGGATTTGCATACATGTACTGTACATGTATGTAGGCGAGTTACACAATGCAATGAAGTATTTTCCAACGATGCTCTTTTGACTTTGACTGCATGGCACAGTTTTTAAACTTTTTTTTCTGGACAATATAGCATCTATCCATGCTCAGTCATTATCCTTAGTTAAAATGCAAACTTAAAATCATGTAGGCACACTGCAAAAATAGGGAAAGAGTAGACTCAATATAGTTTTTACGAAATAGATGCAGTACAACAGTTTCGTCCGTCACGAACCTCCATTGGATTGTGCATGCAATAATTATGTCTACCATAGGCCTACTTTACAAACGCACATAAACCTCTAAATAATGTCTACTTACCTCTTAATAATGCAATTATATTTTCCTCTTTCTCGGTAACCCATTTTATTTTCTTGTATTTTGCTTTGGAGTTAAAAAGAACGGCAAAATTCCTCAGTATTTTTTTCATGTAAACGAGAATTAAAACGCCGCCGCTGAAAATGTTTTGCTTGTGATAAAATGTCACCTGATCACTGATGCGCAATGTGATTGGAGATTGCCTCGACAGATTGCCTCAAAGTAGAAAGCCAGTCTACTCATTGCCACTGGATTGCATGAAATGCCACACAGGGCAATCTCCGAGCAATCTCATTGCGTGAAAATTGCCCGAAATTTGCCACGTGTGACAAGGCCTGTACGTTGTAGGCCAATATTAAACTCCGTATATTGCTGTGTGTACGTATTCTGTGCACGCGCGATATGGGCTATTCGTACATACAGGGAATAGTAATTCAGCATATTGTTTCACTTAACCTTCCAGTTTCGACCGGAAAGAAAGGTCAGATTGGGGTCACGTCTGAAAACGAAATGTGACATAGTTCAAGATCTTTAAGATGATAAAAAGATTGTGAAAATATCTTCTATGGTTCATGAGATATGATTTTTTGAAATTTTGAAATTTTCAACTTCCGGTTTCGACCGGAAGGAGAGGTCAGATTGGGGTCACGTCTAAAAACGAAAAATCACATAATTCAAGATCTTAGAGTGAAAATATCTTTTGTGGTTCATGAGATATGATTTTTTGAAATATTAAATTTTGATTTAGCGTAATTCGACACCTGATGACGTAATCATGACATCACAGCAAACGGTTTTGTCTGCTTGATATATTCTCTTTATGTGTTAAGTTTGAAGGCTGTAAATGCTCAGCAAGGATGCCTTTGTTGCCGGACAAGCGCCACTGAGATGGAGAAGTTAAAAAAAACAGTACAAAAACAATAGGTGTTCGCGCTGCGCGCTCGAACACCTAAGTAGAGATTGGTGTTTGTATTGACAAACACTAGGTGTTCGGGAGGAAGTAAAGGTCAAATTGCGGTCAACTCTGTGTAAATATTTTTTGACAATTAACAATCTGTACAATGGTGCAAAGATTGTGAATTTACCTTTTGTGGATGATTTTTGTTAATATTAAACTTTGACTTCCGGTTTGGACAGGAAGTAAAGGTCAAATTGGTTCACCTTTATGTAAAATTGTTTTAGCAATTAACGATCTGTACAATGGTGCAAAGATTGTGAATTTACCTCTTGTGGCTGTTGAGATATGATTTTTTAAAGTATTAAATTTTGACTTCTGGTTTGAACAGGAAGTAAGGTCAAATTGGGGTCACTTTTTGTAAATACTTTTTGACAATTAACGATCAGTACAATGGTGCAAAAAATTTAAATTTACCTCTTGTGGTTGTTGAAATATGATTGTTTTTAAATATTAAACTTTGACTTCCGGTTTGTTCAGGAAGTAAGGTCAAATTGGGGTCACCTTTTTGTAAAATTGTTTTGACAATTAACGATCTGTACAATGGTACAAAAATTGTGAATTTACCTCTTGTGGTTGTTGAGATATGATTTTTTTAATTATTAGAATTTGACTTCCAGTTTGGACAGGAAGTAAGGTCAAATTGGGGTCACCTTTGTATAAATATTTTTTGACAATTAACAATCTATACAATGGTGCAAAAAATTTAAATTTATCTCTTGTGGTTGTTGAGATATGATTTTTTTTAAATATTAAACTTTGACTTACGGTTTGGACAGGAAGTAAGGTCAAATTGGGGTCACCTTTTTGTAAATATTTTTTGACAATTAACGATCTGTACAATGGTACAAACATTGTGAATTTACCTCTTGTGGCTGTTGAGATATGATTTTTTTAAGTATTAAATTTTGACTTCCGGTTTGGACAGGAAGTAAGGTCAAATTGGGGTCATCTTTTTGTAAATATTTTTTGACAATTAACGGTGTGTACAATGGTACAAACATTGTGAGTTTACCTCTTGTGGTTGTTGAGATATGATTTTTTAAATATTAAACTTTGACTTCCGGTTTGGACAGGAAGTAATGTCAAATTCGGGTCACTCACAACTCGTGTTTCATCTACTTGTTAAGTTCTAAGTACATGCCAAGTTTCAAGTTCATGCGAAGTTTGCAAGTATGTGTTTGTTACCGGACAGTATTGGGGAGAAGAAGAAGAAGAAGTAAACAACAATTTTAAAAAAACGTACAAAAACAATAGGTGTTTCGGGCACATACCCGAACACCTAACTAGACGGCAGTGTTTGTGATATTACATACACATAGGTGTTCGAGTTTTGTCAGGGCAGTGATGATGACGTCAGAATGTTTTTTAAAGAAACTTTGCATTATTATTTTTTTAATATTAAATTTGGAATTCCGGTTTAGACAGGAAGTAAAGGTCAAATTGGGGTCATGTTTTTGTAAATATTTTTGACAGTTAACAATCTGTACAATAGTGCAAAAACTGTGAATTTACCTCTTGTGGTTGTTGAGATATGATTTTTTTAAATATAAAAAAAAAAAAAACGTACAAAAACACTAGGTGTTTCGGGCACACACCCGAACACCTAACAATTGGTGTTTCGGGAACATACCCAAACACCTAATTAAAAAGCCCTATAGCTCCCTAACGAAATGATGTTCAGACTTGTAACTTGATAAAAATATTAATTATGACATGTATATGTACCTTAAATTGAAAAAAAATATCCATCCAATTGAAAAAAAATCCATCTCCCATGGAGGATTGCCCACATGTACAAGTACAACCATACACTGTAACCGTGGCAGGAACTGCCCGACCAACGACGACTAGACTGCGTTTAAAGCCCGGCGGTATGCATGTTTTGGTTTATGTGTGTCGTCACAGGTCCATGTCAATAAAATAACAACAACAAAACATGGTTGACTTACTCGTTGGATGTTCAGCTGCCCGCTGGTCCAAGCCTCGAACACTGTTTTGTTTCGAAAATTTTCCTTGAACTCCAGATCTTCGTTCCAGGTCAAGTTTGTCCACATATCGTAGAGTTGATCTCCTTTCCCTGCCATCCCTTTGAAAACTAGTTGCCATTCAGAATCTGCAAAGGAAAATAAGGGCACTTGTAAATTTAAACTCATACCCAAACATTTGTTCAGCGTATAGGGGTGGGGACAGTCGCGTAACTGAAGGCACTTTAGACATTTACAGGTCCTTACCAACACAAAATGGGGGTGTTAAAATGTCAAGTAGGAATGTAAAATGTGTACGTGTCCCTCCCCTTCATAGTTTCGCAAACTCAATAAATTGTTTGCCAATTATTTTGTAGGTTATGTTGGAAAAAGATTGTGCTTAATCTCTTTGAATCAAGATATGCATTAAATAACCAACTTGTGAACGTTTAAGATTTTTACGTTGTGTTGTTAACATGGAAATAGGATTCATACAAAATACATCTGACCTTAGGAAGAGTATACTCTTTACTAAATTCAAACTAGAAATAATAATATATGTTTTAATGGCCGGAATTCCCACCACTAATACCATCAACAAAATTCGATCATTAAAATTTGACCATTTGATTAATTTTGAATTACCAAACATACACCTTATAGTACCTGTAATGGCATTTATTGTGTTAATGTTAACAATGTATGTGTGACAGTGGTAAAGTAATTCCCCCACTATTTTTCTATTTATGATTCTCGTTATGTTTAAATAAGGATCTATTTTCTATTTAACTATTCATGTTTATTATTCATCCGCCAAACCATTAATATTCAAACTGCTTGACGCCACCAACGATACGTCCTGATCACAACCCATTTTTCCGTCAAAGACGAATCACTATATATTATATTCTCTTCGTCTTATTCACAGGTAATAATAATTTCTTTATTTTATCTTTTTAATATTGCATATTATACTTACCGAGTGTATTTTCACTAAATACTTTACTGTAAATCTTCCATTTAAGAAAATACTGGAATCTGTATTTTCCAACATGTCATAGTATAGTATTTTGAGCCCAGATTCAAAAATTTTTAAATTGTATTGAATACCTCTAGTTTTGGTTTATAATTCGCAATCGATATCTCATGCATTTAATCAAGGTTCAAACCAAGTTTCCCTTGTTATTTTTCGTAAGTTTTATTCCGTCTTAGCCATTTATTCCATAAAAAAGGTGCAGCGGCAAGATGGCGGCCGGCACCGAGGTTTTCGCGGGAAATGCAAACTAAATCAAATCACTTATTTTGTAAAGTGTTATTTTGTAAATTATGTAGTACTATAATTGGTCACTTAGATAAATTAATTGATTTTGATAATGATTCAGATATGCTTTACATTTATTTAGAATTGCATATTTATTTTAAGAGGTGATAGTTAAAGGAACCCTCCTATGACAATAATAAGAAATGGTCCTACGGTCCAAGTCATTGTTTACTATTATTTAAATGTACAAAACTAGTAACTATATACATTAAGGATAATTTAGAATAGAAGTCTTACCTTTTCTCAAATTCAATTATTTTTCGAGTCAGGCCGAGATCATATTGTAAATAATTTGTAAATAATTTTTCCGTCAAAGACGAATCACCATATATTATATTCTCTTCGTCTTATTCACATAATAAACTACTGAACCTTAGAAAGCCGTCTTCCTCATTTATTTTGTCCTCAAATCCCGAGTATCACATATAGTTTGAAATCCTTATTACATCATCTTCGTCAGAATTCTACCTCATCTGTATTTGTAAAGTTTAACTTGCTTTAGCTCTTTTCATGAATATGCTTTCAACCAGCTCTCCAAAGGTAAGTATTCAAAACCATAGCTTTCTTTTGTTAAGATGTAAATTTGTTCAACTTATTAGTTTAACACTGGTAAGTATTCCTTTTGGGATTCCTTAGGCTATTGTGTTCCAGTCATGTGTGGTGTTGTGAATGAGAGGACAAAAGGGTGGTTGATGTACATAGGAAGGTGGAACTTCTAGTTAAATAGTTGGGTATGGGTGCGGTTGTGGCTGTGCTACAGTCAGTCTGGCTGTGTCTTAGACAGAGATGAGATGTGTGTGTTTTTTAGTCAGATCGCCAGAGCTGCGGAAATTTTTTTAATTATGTTGAGCTGCCTTTTGCTGAGAACCAGAGCAGATAAAGGCTGCTAAAAGGCAAATTGGTTGGACAGCTGCTGAGATCTGCAATCCAAGCCACAATTTTGTTAACTTATGTATTTTTAGAAGTTACCTTTAGTAGTATGTAAAAAGCCGTATCTGGCTTTTATAAATAAAAAAAACATTAAAAAAATGTTTTTTGGTATGTTTGAGGTGGGTTGGCGGTTGTATTTTTGACGACGTCATAAGATTATTGATGACGTCATCAAGATGATTAAAAGTAGATGTTTGATGTAGATGTTGATTAGATTTTAAAGGTGAAAAAAAAATATTGAAAATTGTAGTTAAAGGGGGACTGGCATCCTTTATTGTGTGTGTACTTAAGGCGTTTTGTAATAAAATATTGTTTTTGAGACCCACCTGTGTCTATTTAATCATTGATTTCTGAGTACAAGTATTTTAAAACAATGTTTGAAGTGTTTGGGGGAGGCAAGCCCGCCCCATGGTGGAAGCTTCATTTGCATAATATATGTGACGTAAGGTCGGGAAGATCCGATGTGTACATGATGTACATATACATACAAACGTTTCACACACGTAGCGTCGATTTCATTTCTTCCGTGATTTTTGTTTCCGGAACTAATAAAATGCCGCGAAGATGTGTTTCTGCAGGATGCAGCAACACCACCAAAGACGGTGTTAGCCTTCATCTGTTCCCAAGTGACCCCAAAATCGCCGTATTTGGACGAGCAAAGTTCGACTGACAAGAGTAAAGTGGTCAGGTCCATCGGCTCACATAGTTTTGTACAGCGATCATTTTGAACCGAGTTTTGAGCCGAATTTCTCTTCCCGACATGACGTCACGAACAGCTCCTCCGTGCAGGGCGTAAAAGTGGGGGGCATTTTTACAATGGTAAAATAACACTCTCAAAAACAATAAAAACACAAAACAAAAATTGTATTGATCTTTTACTGATATAAAAGAATAAAACGATCACATATTTAACTGTTTGATTTAAATCCATGTCAGTCCCCCTTTTAAAAAAGGGAAAAAACGAATTGAGATTATGTAGTTTTATAGTAAAGACGACGATGACGACAAAGTATTTATCAAAGTGGACATTGATAGAATTGAAAGAATTTGCTAGAGAACACAGACCTATTTTTTTTTAATACGAGACAGGAGAACGGGTAGACTTAATAAACGATCTTATTACGAGGGTGTAAAAAGATATATAAAAAGGGTGAAAGGTAAACCATTGTCTAAATTAAACTTTGACGAACTTGTAGCTCTTATAGAAGCAGAACATATTTTGTTGGGCGAAGAGGGGGGCAACGGACGAGGAGGAAGGTACACTAAAAAAGATTACTATCTCGCTATTAGAAGGTTTTACAGGGGTGAGTTAGAATTTGATGAACCACCCATTGATGGTGGAAGGTGGTTGCGAAAGCGAACGATGACCGTACCGATCGGTCACAGGAGAGAGAGATTTAAATCTCTTTTTTGAGGGTGCCAAGCCAAAGATTATCGAAAAGTTGTCTTCAGATTTGCAAGAATTTAGATCGTTTAAGTTTATGATATACACGTGGGTTAAATTGTATAAAAATAATGAAAATGGTACGGTTGATATTTCAGTGGTTCTTTCACAATAATAATCAAATAATTTTATTAAATATGAACGATATCGACGAAGAATTACCTCAAGGTTTTACTGAAATTGAAAAGGTTTTAGAAAGAAGTACGAACAACGGTTCTGGATGGGCGATAGATCGTATTATGTCAATGGTTATTACAATTTCTAGATATAGACCAATGACGGGCGGTTCTTACATCGTGCTACCCAACATAATAAAAAACAAAAAAACCTGCATCAACGTAAAAAACGACGACGATAAATGTTTGCATTGGGCGATGCTTAGTGCACAATATCCAGCTAAAACAAATTCAGATAAAATGTCTAGTTACAAGAAAAAAGATGAATTAAATTACAATGGTATCGATTTTCCAACGCCAATGAGTCAGATCAGAAGATTCGAGAAACAAAACAATTTGTCGATAAACGTTTATGGTTTAGACGAAGAAGAATCAATCATACCACTTCAATTTAGTAAGCAACCTACGAATATGAAACATATAAATAAATGTTTTATTCAAAAAGAGGAAAAAGAAAAAACTAAATCTCACTACGTTTGGATCAAGGATTTTAATAAATTACTTTTTAGTCAAACAAAGCACGAACATCGCACTCACTTTTGCGAACGTTGCTTGCACGGTTACAGTAGAGAAGATTTGCTTGAGAGCGATTCGTATAGACAGATGAAAGCTCTTTTTACAATATACGCAGACTTTGAAACGATCCTTCCAAAGACCGACGATACGAGTACAATCAATACTAAATTAAATAACGAACACGTTGTTTGCGGTTGTTCGTACGTAGTCGTTCGGTGCGTCGGTAAAATAATGTCACACAAGACGTTAAGGGGTGAAGATGCAGCTAAACACTTATTAAACGAATTGGAAGAAGTAAAAAGCATCAATGAGATGTTTGAAAAACCTAAAGATATTATTATGACACAAGACGATAAAGAAAAATTAAAAAACACTAGAGAGTGTTGGATATGCAAACAAGATTTTTGCTACACCAACGATGGGTGTCGTTGTTGGGTTTGTAAAAAAGATTCTACACATTATTGCGAGGGTGAGTGTAATTGGTATAAAAATGTAGAAGAATTAAAGAAATCTTATAAAAAAGTTAGAGATCATTGTCATGTCACTGGAAAATATAGAGGCGTGGCGCATAATAAATGTAATTTAAAACTGAGCTTAAAACCGGGCAAAACGTTTATCCCGGTCGTATTTCATAATTTGCGAAAATACGACTCTTTTTTCATCATGCAAGCAGCGAGTCAAGCAAAAGGAGATTTAAGTTGTATCCCGAACAATATGGAAAAGTACATTTCTTTTTCAATCGGTCAACTGCGTTTCATCGATAGCTTGCAATTGTTACCAGCTTCGCTCGATAAACTCGTTAAATCGAGCGATTCTTTCTGTATCACAAAAAAGTTTGAATCAGATCCGAATAAAGTTAAACTTCTTTTACAAAAGGGTATTTACCCCTACGAGTACATGGACTCTTTCGAACGGTTTGAAGAAACTATTCTTCCTCGCAAATAAGCTTTTTATAGCGATTTAAACATGGGACACATTACAAAGGAAGAGTACGAGCACGTAAAGAACGTTTGGAATACATTCGAATGTAAAAATCTAGGCGATTATCACGATTTGTACGTGCGCACGGATACTTTGTTATTGGCGGACGTGTTTGAAAATGTTCGTACCACTTGCATGAAAAACTATGGTTTAGATCCGGCTCAATATTACACGTGTCCGGGCTTGAGTTGGGACGCTTTATTGAAACACTCAAAAATAAATTTAGAGTTGTTGACGGATTACGACATAGGTAAAACTTGTAGCTTTGCATGGTGAGGATGATAAGTAAGACTAATTGCGGTGACACCATGTGGAATCTCAATTGAGTAGTAATTAGTTCTGAAAAGAACTGGGGGTACAACTCGACGTTTCGATCAGTATGCTCTGATCGTCCTCAGGAGAATGCCGGACTCTGGAAAATGCTGCTGCTTAAGTAGACTGCTGGAGGATCATCCCCTGAATGGATGCTGGAGGATTAGTTCGTTGAGGCGCGCAGGCGGGAAACTGTGAGACTATGAGACTAGGATCCTAGGGGTTGGGGGAGAGGAGTGTGTGCTCACTGAACTGAATCAGTTGTTAACAAGCACAGGGGAAGGAGGGTGTTGACTTAGGATATAGGGGATCCCTCAGTCTGGGGTGGGTTATGGACTTTACGACATGTATTTATTTGTAGAAAAAGGTTTGAGAGGAGGAATATCTATGGCGAGCCAAAGATACGCAAAAGCAAACAACGAATACTTACAGATTACGATTCATCAAAACCTTCAAGTTACATCGTTTATAAAGACGCTAATAATTTATACGGTTGGGCGATGAGTCAACCCCTTCCAACGGGTAAATTTAAATGGTTGACCGAAAAACAAATTGACAGTCTAAATGGAAAAAAGGGAAAACATTGATTAACATATGGAAAAGAATACATTTTAGAAGTAGGTTTAGAATATCCTAAAGAATTACACGATTCTCACAACGGTTATCCAATCGCGTCAGAATCGTTGAAAATTCCAAAACAATGGATGTCACCGTATCAGCTGAAACTATTGGGTGACAAAGCCGCTCCAAACGTTAACAAATTAGTTCCCAATTTAGGCAACAAAACGAAATACGTGCTTCATTATAAAGATTTACAGCTGTATTTACAACTCGGTTTGAAACTAACTAAAATTTATCGGGTTTTAGAATTTGACGAATCGCCGTGGATGAAGTCTTATATCGATTTAAACACGAATTTGAGAAAAAAATGCTAAGTCAGATTTTGAGAAAGACTTGTACAAACTCATGAATAATGCAGTCTTTGGAAAAACGATGGAAAATGTACGAAATCACGTTAACGTGAATCTCATTAGATTAAACGATGAAAAAGACAAAAAACGTATGCTTAAAGCAATTGCAAAGCCAAATTTTGCCGAGCAGAAGATTTTTGATTTCGATTTAGCGGCTATTCACATGCACAAAACAAAACTCGTACTCAACCGCCCCGTATACGTCGGAATGAGTATATTGGAATTATCTAAAGCTTTCATGTACGATTTTTATTACAATCATTTAAAAAAGAAATACGGTGATAAATGTAATCTACTTTACACGGATACAGACAGCTTACTACTCGAGATTCAAACAAAAGACGTTTATAAAGACATGGAAGAAGACAAAGATTTGTACGATTATAGTAATTATCCTAAAGATCATTTGTTGTATTCGGAAGAGAATAAAAAGTGATTGGAAAGTTTAAAGACGAGACATCTGGAACTTCAATCTTTGAATATGTAGGTTTAAGATAAAAAATTTACTCGATACTTTTATCGGATAAAGAAGAACAAACAAGGGCCAAGAGCGTTAAAAAACAAGTTTTGAAAAAGAAAATTACGTTTGAGGATTTCAAACAAGTTTTATTTCAAAATAATACACTTCACCACCGAATGAATTTTATTAGAAATAAGGGTATTAGATTATACACAATGAGCGTGAATTTAAAAAAACGTTGGATCCGCTAGATACAAAGAAATATATTTTACAAGACGGAATACGCACTTTAGCTTACTTTCATTATATGATTTCATCAATTACCTAAGATTATGTTTTTTTAGGTGGATTTTCGATATCTCGCGGTACAATTTTGTAGTTCTTCTCTAACAAAACTACGCGCGGGACCTGATTCTAAATAATACAAGATGGGTTGATTTTGAGCTTTTATAGAGGATTTAATGTTATAAATTTTAATGGACCATATCGGATCGGTCGCGCGTCTTCTCGTATCGTTTTCAGCTGCTCCGGGTGCGTATAAATATCTGGATTTTGCTCGACAAATTTCATTTTTATAGCATCTTTAGGTTTTAATTTAATGAGTCTAGTTTCTTCGTTGTTTAAAGCTTTTACGACCAGCGGTAATCTTTTTACCCACTCTGTATTTCTCGCATTCGTCGCTATTTCTCGCGCGTATTGATGAGAAAACAATCTTTCTGCTAAAGTTCTGTTGAATCGTTCTACTATACCTTGCGCTCTATGGTTCCCGGCCTCGCCTCTCTGTATCTTGACGTTATTTTTACTCATTAAAACATTGACACTCGCCATAAATTCTTTTCCCGGATCGACTTTGAGAATTTTAGGCCAAGTTAACAACCTGCGCTCGTAATTTTTTTCGAACGCATTACCGACTTGCGCGGCAGTTTTATCGATTAACGGTTCGGCTTCTTTCTACCTGCTGGCTTCGTCAGAGATTGTTAACGCGTACTTGTAAACTTTTTTATTTTTACCGCTACCTATCGTATCGTGAGGAAGAAACAACAAATCTGCTTGATGAACCTCATTCGGTTTTTCTATAATCGAGTTAGAGCTGGTCGGTCTGGGAATGTATTTAGGGTACGGTAAATAAATCTGCCATAAGGCTTGCTTTTTTAACCACTGTCGAGTTGAACTTTTAGAAATTTTAGTTTCTCGGTCTATTTTTTCAATCGCCGATTGACCTTTTTGATATCCTTTCGGACTATAATAAGCGTTTTCGATTTTTGTTCTCGTGCGTTTTTCCATTTATTATTTTATAAATATTTTAAGTAGTAGAATTCATAATACTGCTTGGTAAAATTCCTTGTTGAACCAAACAGCATTGCGTCATTAGCGCCAACCCGACCGTAGCCGTCAGTTTTAGACCGTCGTTTTCATCTAGCTTTCCTAAATCGGCTGGATTTATTTTAAACACTTTTTTTTAGTAGACATGCTATAAATAACGGTTATAATTCCTACGACTCCTCCGTGATAGGCTGAATTGATGATTCCTTTAGTATCTATCATATTAGACATATTTTATAGTATAGACAATATTTTTTTATTATTTAAAAAAACCTAATCAACCTCCTCTAGCCTTAAAAAGTTTTGATTATAAACACTCTTCTTTAAAAAATTCGTGAGTCAGATACCCTATAACTCCCATGCCAAAGGTGACTAAAAAAAGCCTCTTTAGATTTTATATCAGGATATTCATAATAATAGTTTATACTAGTTTTAAACGATTTTATAGCGGCTATGCTATAAATAGCGGTTAAAATTCCTATTGTGCCGTAATAAGCCGAATTGGTGATTTCATTCGTATCTATCATAGTCATATTTTATAGTATAGACAATATTTTTTATACCATTTTAAAACATTAACTTCTTTTTCAATTAAATCAACTTTTGGTGGTGGTGGTGATGGTGGTGGTGGTGATAGTATTTTTATGGGTGATGGTTGCTCAAAAGTTTATGTGGGTGATGGTGGTGGTTTTTGATTAGAGTAAAATAATATAATATACAAAACCCGCTAAAACTATTACTCCTAGTCCGATGTACAGCGTGTTTGATTCATCTTCGTTTTCTTTCTTTTTACGCTAGCTACGCTAGTAGCGTTTGCTTCAACAACTGCTTTCTTTTTTAAATTTTGTTTTTTCTTTTTATTAAGTTCCGCGAGTCTTTTACCATCTGCGACTCTGTTTGGATTTTTTATTTTAGTCGGTGTTTTCGTTACTTGATTCATCTCTACTGGCTTTGATTGCTTCTCAACTGACGTCTTTTCCGTTTTCTCTATCTCCATCGTCTTTATAATCTAGACAATATTTTTTTCTTTTTAAATGTTTTGCCGAAATTAGCGCTGCTGTGATCGGTGCCAAGTATATTCCGTACTTGTAGTATATTTCACATAATCCGCAAGAAAGAGCTTTCGAAATGAGCGGGTCTTTTTCTAAATCTGTAATTAAATTTTCTTCGTCATCGATCGTAAACTCGTATCCCATCACATCGATAAAGTTTAAACTCGATCCTAGCGCTTTAGCGTATAGAGTTATGATCGACGAGCCTAACGAAGATATCATTTCGCGACCTAATCTCGCTTAGTATCGCACGTATAATTTATCTTTGTCCACTAAATTTAAAGCTTCAATTTCACTAATACTATACTCTTTACCGAAATATTTATTCGAGTTTTCTCCAGCAACGACGGCTAACAAACGATCGATGCGTTGACTAGACGGTGGTGGTGGTGGTGATTCAACGCAACTTGTTTGTGGTTCTTCGTTTAAAATTGTTTCAACTTTTACCATTATTATATAATACTCTTATATATTTTTTTAAATAATTTTCTCAACATCTTCCATTATTATATTTAATACTCAAATATTTTCAATATGTTTTACTTGCTGCGACTCTTCGATAACAATTTTTTCAACTTCATCTATTATATTATTGAATACATCAAATATTTTTTTTTGTAAATAATATATATCTGTTGTCAACGGTTTTATAATATCATCAATGCTTGTAAATTTCTCAGTCAAAAATGCAACTCCACTCAGTGTCAAACAGCTTGTAAATATACAAACTCCATCTAAACATTCGATGATCATATTTATCTATAAATTATATAATATATTTTTGATAAATTATATATATATATATATATATATATATATATATATATATATATATATATATATATATATATATATATATAATTTAATTTTAACAAGTCACCTACTACGACCTAGTCAAGTTACCTAGTACGACCTAGTCAAGTCACCTAGTACGACCTAGTCAAGTCACCTACTACGGCCTAGTCAAGTCACCTACTACGACCTAGTCAAGTCACCTGCTACGACCTAGTCAAGTCACCTGCTACGACCTAGTCAAGTCACCTAGTACGACCTAGTCAAGTCACCTAGTACGACCTAAATAAGTCACCTAGTACGACCTAAATAAGTCACCTCGTACGACCTAAATAAGTCACCTCGTACGACCTAAATAAGTCACCTAGTACGACCTAAATAAGTCACCTAGTACGACCTAAATAAGTCACCTAGTACGACCTAGTCAAGTATTGCGTAATCGGTCGGTTGATCAGTTTTTAAAATCAACTTGCTATGTTTGACTCGTTTAAATTTTTCATGCATTTGTATTCTCAACTCTTGAGTCGGTATGACGTCATTTTCTCGAAGACAATTTTCGAACGAGTGTCTATCTTTACAATAAAATATACACACCCACTTTAGTTGCTCTCTAAAATCTTTCAACACGCTGTTGTATTTTTGCTAAAGAATCCAACAGCTGTGTTTGGCGTGTCTGCCGCTAAAAGCCAACTGGCAGATCATACATTTATTATTCTCGTCGTATTTTCTATACTTTAATTGTTTGGTCGCGCTACAGTCGTCGATGATAAACAACGTCTCGTTTCCTTTGAAGATGTTGTGGTAAATTTCTATCGATTTGTTTAGCGATAAATCGTTCAGATTATCGACGTACACTCGCTCGTCGTTCCAAATCCATTTTCTGTTTTGGTAGGCGAGATTTACCGCGACGGTCGGACATAATATGACGATATATTCAAAATATTTACGATATTCTTTTTGTAATAGATTTAAAACAAATTCTGTTTCTCCACATCCAGTCTGTCCGCAAATCAACGCGGCGTGCGGATATTTTGGTAACATAGTTTTTAACATGGTTTTTAATAATAGTCAACATGTCAACATCCACAGAATGAAATCGCCTCTTTTCGATATTGAGTTGCGCGTCCATGATGATAAAAGTGTAGCAGTATAATTCACCCGCGGTTTCTGCTTCTTTATCCATTTGAATGGTAATTCCTTCGGATAAGTTTTCTACTCGTCTTCCGCTTCCGTGAATTTTGTTGTCGTCGCTGCTTCTCATATCTAAAAACAAACCGTATCTATCTAGTAAATAATCGGGGAGTTTGACGTACGATAAATTTAAAGCTTTGGTTACTTGCATGGCGTGTTCTTTTTTCGGATCTCCAAAATAGTTTTGAATTTCTTCCCAGTGTTGATACCTGCGCATCCCCTGCGCGTAGAGTTGATTGGGAACTCCTTCAATAGTAATCGAAACTTTTTCGATTTTTGGATTATAAAATGTCCATGTTTCTTTTACATCGGGCTCTTTGAATAAAAACAATATTCCTTTCATGCTTTTTGCCGGCGTATTTAGATTTATATTCCACGTTGTATCGCGTTTGTTTAACGGTTTTACGCTATGTCTCAAAACTCTATCATACAATATCGCCAACTTGTTGCTATATTGATTTGTAATCGTTTGCGCGAGATGCGGTATATTAACGACTTCGTATTCTAAAGAAATTCCGCTTATGACGTATTTATCATTATCTTCCGAGCTTTTGATAACTTTAGAAAATTTATTAAACTCGAGTTCGTAGGTCAGCCAATCCCCGATCACAGATTGAAAAAAAACGGTTGATGATCGGTCAATAATTCAAAATCGAGCGGAATATGATATCTATTTTTTAGAGTATCCACAACAGCTTTGTCTTTTCCTCCGTTATACGTCGATACACCATCGCTGGCATTTACTCTTAATTTACTCACGTTAGTAGATTCGATTCCTTGGTACGCTAGATTTTCGAGTTGCTCTTTCGTCAACCACTCGTCTTTGAAACAATTGAACACGTCTGCATCGTCTAAACTACACACTTCATTTCCCTCCATTTTAATGGTTATATTTTTTACGATGGCTCTGCCTATATTATATACGATCGTTCTTGTATCGTCGTTTGAAGATTCGAGATCGATATTAAAAGCTAATCTAACCGTATCCGGAACGATGACGTCGTTTTTTCCTAAATTTGGGAAACGAACCGTTAACAGTTGATTTTCGCTGATTGTGCTCTGATTGTTTGTAATGACGACTTTTTGTCTGACGTATTCCTTTTATACCTAACGGTTCTCTTAATTTTCTGTATGGATTTAGTTTGTCTCCGTACGCTTTACTCATATTTACTACATAACATTATTTTTATTTTTTAATTTTATAAACATATATTGTAAATTATATTAAAAAAATGGTGTCGTTAGGAATGATGATAGAAGGATCGGTATTAAACTCGGTGGCTTTTAGTGGAGGAAATAAATTATTCGATTGGATATTAGGTTCGAGCGAAAAAGACCCAGAAAAAGAACAAAAGAGACACAATTTAGCGGTGGAATAATATACTAGAGATAAAGACGAATATACTAAAAAGCGCGAGAAATGTCTAAACTATGTAAACGAAAGAATCGTAAAAGAAACAAATGCCGAAAATACTTTTAACGACATTGACGAAGCGCTTCACGCGTTGTATATCGTCAATGGCAGTCAAATCGATTTACCGGAAGATTTTTATGACGAACCTAAACTAGAAGATTATTACGTTCCTAGCGAAGATCAAAAAACGAGAGAATTTTTAATCATCGTTTTAGGCATGACGGTAGTAGGGCTATGCGAGTTATAAATTATTTTAAAAAAAGATAAAAAATAAAAACTAATTGTAAAATGGCAGAAGGGTACGATATCCCGATGGAAGATTTAGGTGATAACTATGATCACCAACAACAGCAAGATGAGGATACTGAATTTCAAAAAGAAACTACAAACGTTGATGATAATTTAATTGAAACATTAGAAGGAGAAAGCCGAGAAAGAATACAAAATTAAAACCGAGAAAGATTAGAAAGAGGAGAAATTACTTATAATCTATCGGTCCAAAAAAATTACGATGAGATTCATAAAATTCGCAAGCGTTATGTTGAAGGGTATAAACCAGGTAATATAATAAAACAGTGAAAATTTTCATTATATTAGTAAAGACGAGGCGAAAAACTTAATGAAAAAATAACTTTAAAAAAATAAAACTGATTATAGTAATACAAGATTTGTTGAAGGTTTTTATTACGATGATGTAAATTTAATGCGTGTGGTTAACGTATCTGAATTTGTCACCCTAAGTAGAATAGAGGATGAAAGGATATAAAGGGACTGAATTTGGTAATGAAGTATTAGGTATAAATAGTACAAGCGAAAGAAGACAAATTAAAAGATTACTTCCAAATACTAAAAAGGTACAAGAAAATTATAATAATATCGAAAAACCAATATCTGAAGACACTGATCCACAACAGTTCTCACAAGACATGCGTAGTAGAGAAATAAGCTTTGGTGAAATTCTTTCTACTATGCGAGAACAAGCAGAAGCAGAAGGTTTTGTTTATGGACAAAGTGAAGAAGAAATAATTCACGAGTTGGATGAATTGTTGAAAGCGCGTGGATTTAAATATACATATCGAGAACTGAAAGGTTTGGATAAAGCTGCGCAAACAAAGATAGGTAATCGTGATTTAACAAAAAAAGAAATATCCGATCTTGAAAAAAGATACAAAAGCGCTCGAGATAGAGACGATGAAGATGAAGACGAAACCGCAGATCTACGTAAACAGCTGCAAAATAAAAAAGATGAAAAGCAAGGGTACTTAGATGCATTAAAATTAAATACGGGAGATATTAAAAATCAATTCGGTAAAATCAGAGAATTGGTTCGTTACGTAAAGGAAAGCAACGAGACGTTGCGCGAAAAAATTGCAACTATATTTAGAGAACAGGGCCTCACGATCGTCAGTGTATTAACAATGGTTACTACAGTTATCTCTTTCATTGTCGAAAGGATCGTAAATGCTGTAAAATCGGCTGTACATGCACCACCCGAACCAATACCTAAACCCGAACCAAGCGATGGAGGTGTAAAAGAGTGGATACAAAAAACTTTTAAAAATCTAGCGAATCTGTTAAAGAAACTCGGATTATCAATCGCGGCTTCTCTACCCGGTATCCTCGGATCGGTATTAAAATGGTTATTTACTACAATTTCAAACGTAGTCGGATGGGCGGCGGAATACGTGTGCCTAACTTTGACCGGAGTCGGAGTTTTAATTGTAACTTGGATACAAACTCATCGCTAGCGTCGCGTTATCAACTCGTAAATCATAATACCTAATCCAGTAATAATCGCGAAACCAAAAATTAATGCTTTTTTTTCTTCTTGGTGAGTAGCGTCTCGGGTTACGAATGATGATGTTTTTCTCATAGGCACGGTTGATGTAGTCGCTATCGTCGGTAAAGATGGTTGATTAACAACGAGTGGTGAGCCGAGTTTAGTAAAATTATCGCTTTGATCTATATCATCATCGTCGCTCGCTGGTTGTTGAGTATCTATAGATGGTGATGATGTATCGGATGATGGTGATGATGGTGGAATGTGTGTCAAATCCGTGTCTAAATTCAAACCGAGCGATAAATCAGACGTTGCGATTTGAAGATTGTTATTGTATCCATCTATCGAAGCTATTTGATAATTCATGTGTGATGGTATAAGGTATAAATTTTCTCCGAGCATGAAGTTTAATTGCGAATTGGTGTCTGATAGAGAATCTTGATACCTATCGATAGAATGTTGTAAATCTACATGAGATTCGAACGAAGCATCGATATTATTTATAAATTCTCTTTTTGCATCTAAACCGGTGCCCGGTGTAAGAATTACAGTTCTTGCTTGAGCTTGAGCACCCAATATCGCGTAAACGTACGTTCTTCTAGAATCGTTGGTTCGTTCTGTACCGATATCCATAAAGCCTTGAGCTAATTTAGACTCGAGTATAAATTTAACCCAACCTCGTTCGGTTTGAGGAGATTGCTCGACATAACCGATATTCATATAATCTATGTGATCCTTATAATCTAAGTGAACTGTAGGATCCCTTGAAAAATTAGAGAAATCTTCGGGATTCTGATATTCGTCGTCTCTGTTAAATTTCATAATCTTCACACTTTTGTGATACTCTCCGTTAAAGAAACGCGTATTAATATAGTTTTTACCCGGTACGGCAGTCCACGCACCGTTCACATAATGATAAGCCGTGCCTAAACCTCACGAGTTTTTAACTATTTGTTGTCTCCAATTTGAAACTGACTATGCGTGAAATTCTCTACATATTTCATTATACGCGGCAATGTCTATATTATTTTCAAACGTGTTCCAAATTGCATTTGAAGGTTCGGGACAACTCATTTCTTTGAGTATTTGTCTAATTTGATAATAAACGTGAAACCTAAAAAAACTACAAATCATCATATTCGAATGAAATAAATGTTTATAACACACGCCGCAACCCGTCGTGCTGCACCACGTTGCAAAATTTATTTGATTTTGATCAAACTTTATAGGATCATATTTCCATTGATTTACAATCATGTCGCTATCGACGTAAGGTAACGTGTATTTTCCGAATGGATTATAGAGTTCTACATTAAAAAACTCATTTTCATTGACGTAAATACTCATATTCGTCAAATCTCTCGCATTAAAAATTTGAACGTGGGTAAAATTCCCACGTTGTGGATACCGTTTCGATAAATTGCTTTGAAATGCTAATGGCATCGACATTTTATTATTATAAATATAAATATAAATTATAAATTTTAATATAAAAATGCATCATACGATCGAAATTTAAAATTTTAATAATACAATCTCGTTAAATAATACAATCCATAATCAAGATGGACAACTCACCATTTCTTTAAATAGCATTAGCATTTGGATCGGTTACTATAACGTGCGTAAAAAAGAAAGAATATGGCGATGGCGAAGCTGGATAAATGAAAGAAATGAACAGCAAGAAGAAGAAGAGGTCGAGTTTATCGAGCCCGGGCTCGATAAAATAAATTATCGACATTGTCTTAAAAAACACGCCGTGGATTACATTCGTCGTCGATGGAAAATTCGGAAAATCTTTTATAAATATCACTCAACAAAAACGAAAAATCAAATTTTCATCGGGATTAGCTAATTTACTCGGGTTTGCAAATGATTATCTATCTATGGGAGAGCACGAAGGAAAACAACTTGATTTGCAACCTTTTAAAATAATATACATTCATTGCGATCAAATTTCTACGAGCGAACAATTGTTCGACGGTAAACCTTGTACTATTTAAAACGTTTTTCCGTTGCAAGATAAATCGTTGGGGGAAAGTATGTGGGTGGAATATTCTAATCCGTTGCGAACAAATCTTAAACGCGGCACTTTAAACGAATTGAGTTTTCAAATTAAAGATTCGATCGGCAAAGACATAAATAATCACGGTATGCCGATCATTTTAACCTTTGAAATTAAATTTTAAAAAACATTAATGCAATAATATATAAATGGCGAGTATTTACGGTCCTAGTCGAAGAAGCGGTATCGTCAGCGGTGATAATTATAACGCATCGAGCAATTACGATCCCGTTATTTACGAACGTCACGGATTTATCGAACCGAACGAAATTCAACAAACGATAACTTTGATAAATTTATTTAGTGAAGTCGACATTAAACTCTGATGGCACGGCGCGTTTAAACTACCCTTTTTTACGTTCTATAAATCACCGACGTACTGTTCGATTTTTGTAAAAGTTATGAATGAAGACCTTCTTCATTCGCATTTGGTAACGCGTAATTTTGAAACCGATGTAGAACTTATTCCTTCTCCCGCTCGAAACAATACGTTTTCTTTCAACGAAGAATCGCAGCATTTAGATTACGAAATTTGTTACAAAAAACTCGAGATCTGTTTCGATATGAATCTGTTTCGATATGAAAATAAAATGTAGTAATCTTTAAATTTAGCGGATGTGTTTTACAGTAAATAAAATAAAAAATATTATATTCAAATATGGCGAGTATTTACGGGCCTAGTCGTAAGAGCGATAATTATAATAAACGAGAAATCCAATCCAATTTAAACATCATTGAACGTACTGGACACCTTGAACCGAGTGATCTTTTACGAGATATAGAAATTTTTTTTTCAGAGAACCAAACTTAGATATATTTTGGAGTAGTGATTCAAATAAAATAATATTTTATATTTCTAATTTAGCATTTTATTCATTATATGCTAAAATGATAAATGGTAAAAATTATTTTTATTCTTTAGTGAAAAGCGAACCAATTGATGGTGTTTTAACAACTTATATTAATTTTACCCAAGGAGATAACTTTTCTTTTTCAAATGAGCCGCGGTATTTAGAATGTGTATTATGCTACATTCCATATACTGAAGTTGCGAAACTTATGGAAAAATTTAAAAAAGTCTTTGTAGAAATGAAAATGTTCGGTGCTGTAAATAAGGGAATCTGTTACGATATAAAAATAAAAATAATTCCAATTACACCTTTATCAAAATAATAAAATTGTAATCTTTTATTATTAATAGAATAATGAGCGTCTCTACCGAAACAACGAGAGTTTATCCAATTATATCGTCTATGAATACTTCTAACAATGTCCAAGATGTAAACGTGAACGCAACTCGTTTACATGACATGTCCAAGATGTAAACGTGAACGCAACTCGTTTACAAAATATCGGCGACATTCAAAAAGCAATTTTAAAAGAGAGAAACGAGCGCGATGCTGTATATAAAAAATATGATAAAACCATCAAAACTTGTTCAATCGTAGAAACGATGGCGGAATTGGGCTGTATGGGAGCAGGAGCCACTGGAATCGCCAGTATCGCCAGCGTTATAGCATCACCGATCGGATTCGTTTTAGGGCTGGGCGGTATGGCGTTTGCCGTCAGATACGCAAAATATAAATTATTAAAAAAAGCTAAAAAACACGATGAGATTAGAGTTTTAGCCGAGAGTAAACTCAACACTCTCAACAACCACGTTTCGAAAGCGATCGAAGACGGTCTTATAAGTCAAGAAGAATTTCATTTAATCTGCGAAGAGCGAAATAAATACTTGCAAATGAAGAAAACATCAGAACTAAATTTACACCTAAAAATGTCGTTGTCGATGACAAAAAAGATGTTAACCCCGTCATCAACGACATATCGCGAATATCGGCGGAGCGGTTAATTACGCCTAATAGACCTCCCCGTATAATTCAAATTGTATTTATTTTATTATTATTTTTTTTTTACACTATAAATTCAAAAGTTTTTTTCTACCAACTCTTTCATCACTAAATTATAATTTCGTCTAGCTCTCCCTTCATCGCGTTTAAAACTATTTATTTTTAGTGCGTTGCCACATTTCGTACATGGAACTGGTATACTTTTTCCGTGTCGAATACGCCACTGATGTAGCGAGCAATATACATCTCCGGGTACGCTAGGTATACAACACTTGTCTTTTTTCCAACTAAAAGCCATTCGCACGGAATAATCGTTTTCGATAAATACTTTGTCGTTTTTTCACTTTTTTAACTACAATTTTCAATATATTTGTTCACCTTTAAAATCTAATCAAAATCTACATCAAACATCTACTTTTAATCATCTTGATGACGTCATCAATAATCTTATGACGTCATCAAAAATACAACCCCAACATACCAAAAAACATTTTTTAAATGTTTTTTTTTTATATAAAAGACAGATACGGCTTTTTACATACTACTCCTTTAAACTATGATCGGATAGAATGTCGTATCCGACCGCCACTTTTTCTCATTAAATATAACCAATAATGTAATCTTATCTACCTAGTAAGGTGGAAAACATATGGATTATGATGGACATATACAAATTATTCCAGGATATTTATTTCATGAAAAATCAGGCATTTTTGGTATACGATGACTTCCTCAGTCATGTCAGTCTGATCTTGTCAACTCCCCCATAAGTGACCAACACGGTCATTGTACATGCGCAGTGGTAACTATAATGGGATCCAGCTATTTTTTGAAGGGGAGGATTTTTTTAGAAGGGAAATCAAGTCCGAAAACATCATAAAAGTGGATTTTAAAGATAGTTTTCGCTTTCTGTACCCCCAAAAATCGATGGAATCATGTTTTAACTGATTAGTGGTTGTTACAAAAAAAATTAAAAAAATTAAAAAGTGGCGGTTGGATACGACATTCATTGCCTATGATCTAATGTGTGCATATATTTGAAGAGACACGTCCATTCAAATTCCCATTGGTTTGTACTTTAGAATGCAAAGTTGGTTTTCACTTTAATTAAACAAAAGTTTCAGAAGCGGTGTTAAAAAGGGGGTTTCTGGAATAGATTGTATTATATTTTGGATAACCTTTACCATTTTACAGATGGTTTTCACCACTGAGTGATTGGTAATAACGCCAGACTGAGTATCGGCTGAAAGTGTGACGTCCCGTGTCAAGTAACTTAGGTCGCTACCAGCGACAGAGGGCGCACAATATTTGTGAACTTTCAACTTTTGTTTCGCGGTGTCTGAAACAACATAAACACGTCGAGCTGGCTGTGTGGAATGACGTGAGGATTTAGAACTTTGAGAAGGACTACGCTGTAGCCTTGGTGGGACCTTTTCTTTTATTGTATAAAATCTGTGTTGCCCAAGAGAGGAATATAATTGTTAGAGTATCGGGGTTTATGAGGGGTAGTTCAACTCAAATTGTGACTAGTGCCATTTGCCTTTTCATTTAACCCAGAACGTATGCAATACATGTCACATTCATGAGTGGTATGTGAATGTTGAGCACATGTTGCTCGTGAAATTTCATATTGAGTAGTTGTATATTATCAATTTTAAATTTGTAACGTCAGAGCAGAGAACATTCTAGAGTCATACCCAATCTTTTGAGAGGAAGTTTTAACCATTCGTTGTGTGACTTAGTTTCTGAACTTTGGGGTGTATTTCCATTATGTGCTTTTAATTCTTGCACTGAGCATTTCAAGCCAGGAGAATTTGAGACTGGTACTTTTAGGAAGTTGTGTGCATTAATTATTCGGATCATTGAATTTTAATATGATTGGATAATAATTGATTGCTGACAGTTTAAGCGGTTACTAATGTTGCCGTTTAAAACGGGTTAACATAAATTTAGTGAATTGTATAGGGACTTTTCCAAAAGTGTGTAAACTTTCAAATAATTATATATAATATGCATCAATAAAATTGTAGGCGTATGTTGATTGATGATTTCACAAGTGTAAATATCAAACTAGAACCAGTAGATGCTGGAGGATACATAATAAATGTGTAAATAAGTATTGTCAATATTACTGCTTGTGTCCCCGTGTGTACAATTATTATAAGTTCGCACTCGGTCATGGCTATCCTCGAAGGGTTAGTTGTGACAACCTTTAAAAGTTGAAATTAACAAAGAATTAGATTGCTGATACAATGATACTTTCTTAAAAATAAGAGTCTACGTCACTCTACTTACTTGTAGAGCTACTACATTTGCATATTTCCCCAACCGGCAGGTTTCGTTCGCTAAGAATTTACACACAATAGGCCTACCCACAATGCCCTGTGGCACGTCCGCCCTCTATCGTCCTCTTTTCTCTTAGCGGCAGGTAGAATTCGCACGTGTTTTTCTTCGAGCTCCGTAGAATCACTATTATTTTACCACACGTTTAAGAGAGATTTACAATAAAGATATTAAGTAGTAGACGATTGTTGAGTGTAGAGTTTATAAAGATTTTTTGTTTTTTTAAATATTTTTTTTAAAAATGTATTGACATTAGTATGTCTAAACGCATGGCTAGAGTCGAGACCGTCCGTAACGGGGAGAATTACCACTTCTCGGGACCGTCCGTCTCTCCGGGGGGGCTGCACCGGTGACCTAGAAAAGTCTCCGGGCCAGCAGTTCCCCTCCCAACTCCCGGTGCCAGAGTCGGCCCCGAGCGTTGGGAACCCCGCAGACCGGACAGGGGGCTCTAACCAGCCCCTCGTCCCGGCCGAATTGAAAGGGGTAAGCCAGAAGAAGGGCAAAAGGAAGCTGCCCGGCTTGGGGACAGAAACCCGAGCCGGCTGCAGCTCCAAGCAGGGCTAACGCGGGAGACGAGCCCCGGAAACGGAGCTTGTAGCCTGCGCCGGCCCAGCCTTGAGCACGGGTACCCTGACCGAAGGCGACGTGTCAGTGCCCACGCTCGATCTGCCCAGCACGTCAAGTGCATCACAATCCCAACCTCCCGGATTATTGGCTACAGCCACGGGACCTAAGGGAAAAAGTGTGAAACGGCCCGAGGGCCAGAAGAGAGCAGGTCCTGCACCTTCCTATACTCTGATACTCCCCCAACCCACCGTATATACCGGGGTAAGGGAACAGAGTGTCCAGCGGTCAACTGACCGTGGTGTAGAACGAGCTTCATCCCCTCAACCTCCCCGGGTAGCGTACGCTACGGGGACTAGAGATAAAGAAGCCCAGCGGCGAGAGGCCCGGGTTCCCGTGCCGATCTCACCGCTGGCCCCGACAACCATGGCATGGATACCCTCGGCTTCGGATTGCTCCCGTTGCTCGGGCATCCCAGTTACCCCCGTATCGCCCGAGCCGACATCGGATACATCACGTGTGGCCACACGAAGAAAGGAAAAAAAGAGCCATCGTTCCCGACGCCGACGATCGCCCTCCGACTCGGGGGAGTCGTCCGACCGTTCGTCGCATAAAAAGCGACACCGAAAACCGGACTCCGTTTCCCCGGCGGACTTCATGCAGGCCTTCCAAGCAATTTCCGCATCGCTATCGGCCATCTCCGGTGCCCCACCGGTAGGACTTGGTCACGACCCGGGCTACCTGGTCGACCCACGCTGCGCAACCACGCACCAGAGGGACCTCCCACAGACTTTAAGTCACCCACCAGCTTCCCCACCGAACATCAGCATCCACCCGTCTTCAACACTCGGATCGGATATCGACTCGTCCACAGAGTACCCCACGCCGAACGCAGCACGATCTGGCCCAGCATGCACGGCCCAATTCCCGGCAAGGGACCAGCTGCACGACACCAACCCGATTCCGAAGTCAACTCGTCCCTCCATATCCGATCACAACTCATCGGGAGTGGACGAAGAGACAGCCCGCATACAACGGCTGGTGCAACGTGATATGATACACGTACTTCAACTACCATCGGCCGAAGATCCGGCGCCGCCCGGCCGTCAGTCCTTCAAACGGAGGACGGGCCAGACAGAAACCAACAACAGCCCGGTTTTTCCGGCGCTTCCCGTGGACCGCGTGTGTGCAGATACAATCAACAAAATCGCAGAAGCAAAGACATGGCAATCATATAGAAAAATGGAGCTACCATACTACACCTTTCCCAAAGAGGTTTTCAGAAGTTTTTCTCGGTACCAATCCTACCCGATTCGGCCAAAGACAAACTAACTTCTGATGGTGCAGCCACTTCCTCCAAAGGATTATTTACTGATCGTAATAGAGGAAAGATGGAGGAAATACTAAAAAAGATGGACAGCGCCTCCCGATTTGGCATGCGATCTTCATCCTTCTTGCTCCTCCTGTCTGAATATATTGTTTCAGGTTGTGAGGAGGAGGAGTCCATCCCGGCTGATATGCTAACGGCGGCATTCCATTGCCTTGACCATGGTCTGCGCACCGTGCTGGAACAGTTCACGAGAATTTCAATCCTCGCAACCTCAACCCGCCGGGTTAATGTCTTAGATGCCCTATACCTCCCTTCAGAAGGGGCTCGTAAGCGCATTGACTCCCTACCACTGTTGGGACAGGACCTTTTTGCTGACCGATTCCAGGAATCCATGGAAGCCGAAGCAAAACGCCTAGAGGCAACGGACAAAATAAATCTACGAAAGCCCACACCAACCCCAACCCCACGGCCAAGCGCAGGGAAGAAAGGGAAAACGACTTTCCAGATCCCTCATCACCGACGGCTGAAGACTAACCGGGGTAGCTTTCGTGGCAGCCGGCCATCCCCCGCAATGGGGCCTCGGACTACACAACAGCCACCAGCGGCTCCCGACCGCTGCCAACCCCGACCAGGCAGTCAGGCCTTTCGACCACCGCCCCCCCCCCCCGATACACCGCGGGCTGGCGAAAGTGACTTGCTTGCTTGCGTCGGCCACCTTCCGGACCCGTAGGGGGTCGTTTACAGGAATATGTAGGGTCCTGGGCAAAGATCACCCTCGATCGGTGGGTGCTCGAGACCATCAGCCGCGGTTATGCGCTGGAATTCACGAGCATCGAACATGGTTGTCCGCCAGACACCGGTATCTTCCAACAAGGTAAAACGCGAAGCCATCGAAAGGGAGATTCAAGCCCTTCTAGAGAAACGAGCTATACGCACAACACCTCATATGGAAAATATAGCGGGGTTCATGTCCACTTTTTGCTCTAGCCCCCAAAAAAGATTCCGGTGCCTGGCGGCCGATCTTAAATCTGAAGCCCCTCAACAAGTTCATTCAACCCAGACGTTTCCGCATGGAAACATTAAACATTGTACTAAAGTCCATTTCAACCCCTTCATGGGCGGCATCACTGGATTTGAAGGATGCATACCTTCATATACCCATCCTCTCGGAACATTACAAATACCTTCGCTTCCAGTACAACAAAGTGACTTACGAATTCAGATCCCTCCCCTTCGGACTGTCAACTTCCCCCAGGGTCTTCACCAGATTAGTAAATACGATCGGGGCAATACTACGAAGACAATGAATACAAATTTTCATGTACCTCGACGACTGGCTCGTAGTAGGTCAGTCGTACCAAGAGACATGGGCAGCAATAGAAACAACACAACGGCTGACAAAAGATCTGGGGTTCATCATGAACGAGGCAAAATCACAATTACAGCCCACACAGACCCCGGTCTTCTTGGGCGCGATGGTCGACCTCCAAAAAGGAACTGCTCGCCCGACAGACGAACGCATCATGAATCTTCAACATTGCGTGAAGCTCTTCATGGAAACAACGTCTGCACCAGCAAGAGCCTGGCTCAGACTACTGGGACTGATGGCCAGCATAGTAGACCCCATACATTGGTGCAGACTCCGAATGCGGCCAATCCAGCTCCACCTATTATCGTTTTTTCGACCCAGTCGCCATCCAATTCACCATGTCGTCCCGATCACATCCCTATTACAACCACATCTCCAATGGTGGGTAGAAAGGGACAACCTCATGAAAGGGATTACATTCCCTCATCCATATCCATCAGTGACCATAACAACAGATGCCTCTCTGACCGGATGGGGGGGGGGCCACACTGACACCACGTCAAGTGGCAGGAATATGGAACACCGACTGCCAAACATATCATATCAATGTACTGGAGATGTTGGCAGTCACTTTGTTCATTCAGTAACAGACCAAACAGTTCAAATCAGATGCGACAATGCCACAGTAGTGGCATACATCAACCATCAAGGGGGCACACGATCGAGCCAGCTGTGTCTCCTCACGTGGCAGTTGCTCAATTGGTGCATAACACAGGGAATTACGCTGACGGCAATACATATCCCAGGCGAAGAGAACTACCTAGCGGACGCATTGTCACGGAGGAAAATTGTCCCAACAGAATGGACATTACTCCCGAGCGTAGTACAGTCAATTTTTCTGCAGATCAACCGGCCTCACATAGACCTGTTCGCAGCAGCAAACAACAATCAGCTGCCGGTTTATTGTGCTCGGGGTCCAGACCCCAAAGCATGGCACATAGATGCTTTATCAATACGATGGGACGGCATCCTTGCATATGCCTTTCCTCCAATATCACTAATTTCACAAGTGTTAACCAAGATCGAGCAAGAGAACTACAGGATCCTGCCCATAGCCCCATTCTGGCCCCGCCAACCGTGGTTTGCCAGACTGGTAAAACTTCTAGGCTATCGGCCAATAATTCTCCCCCATCGGCCGGACATCTTGTTCCAGCCAGTATCGGGATTTCTTCATCCGGCTGCGAAGGATCTCCACCTGACATGCTGGACATTGTCAAGAGATCTCTCCGAGCAGCTGGCCTTTCGCAGGACGCAGCAGCAATCGCTGCACACAGTCGTAGACCATCGACCCGGAAGGTCTACAACAGCAGATTACATCATTTTTTCAAATGGTGTAAACGACAGAATCATGATCCTACCATTGCTTCTTTAACAATAATAGGGGATTTCCTGGTCCACCTGTTTAAGAGCAACCTAGCAATCACTACAATAAAAAATTACCGTTCAGCTATTGCAGCAATCCACAAAGGATTCCCAGATGGATCATCTATATCAAACAACCCGGTAATAACCCAACTCATCCGGGGAATGTTTATACAACGACCCCCAGTGCGCAAACTCATTCCATCCTGGGACCTGTTTCAAGTGCTATCCGCCCTGTCTGAGACTCCCTTTGAACCATTGGCCCAAGCTTCGCTGTTGCAACTGTCTATCAAAGTGGCTTTCCTGCTAGCAGTAGCAACCACCAGACGCCGTAGTGAATTGTGCGCTCTCACGATCGAGCCAGGGCACATTCGATGGGAACCAACTGGTGTACGGCTGATCCCAAATACGGAATTCTTTAAAACAAAATCAATCAGAGACTTTTTGCCCACCATATATATTCGTTCCGGACATTAAGTCTGTTTCGGCTGTAACAGCGGACAAATTTTGGTGCCCAGTTCGGGCACTGAAGTGGTACATTAATCGCACTAAACCACTTAGGGGGGGGGGGGGGGTAACCACAAACAGCTATTTATTACGTTAGTGTCACCATATCGACCAGCGACACAAGACACAATTACCAGGTGGATAGTGACAGCCATTTGTTCAGCCACGAATGAATGGCCGACTCAGTCAAATATAACAATTCGTGCGCATGATGTCAGAGCAATGGCAACATCATGGGCCTTTTTTAAGGGTGTTCCCCTTCAAGATATAATACAGGCAGCATGCTGGAAGTCGCAGAACACCTTCACAAGCTGCTACCTCAAAGATGTTATTCAGTCTGAAGGTAGAACAGGACGGACAGTCTTGACAGCAGCCAGAACATCTGCTGACAAGCACACAGTAGAAGACAGACACACTGCATTGGTGAGTCCTGTCACTTAAATTTGATAACTCAGTAGGACGCCACTGCAACAAAACTACTATAGATGAACATTCACTATAGAGATGTCCATTGCAGCGACGTCACATACATTGAATGTATAGTGCAATACTTAGCATTACCAACCCATATGATTACTGTCTATTTCACGTATGTGTGTGTATATATATATATATATATATATATATATATATATATATATATATATATTTATGAGTAAAAGGTTTGAACTCGGATACTTATGTACTTGTTGACTCCTCCCCAGTTATATTCCAAAAGATATGAGCAAGCCTTCCATTTTGTTACACACAATACTATCTCGCATCCCACCGCCATAATACGGTGCTAATCTATGCAAATGTAGTAGCTCTACAGGTAAGTAGAGTGACGTAGACTCTCCCCCACAGTAGTGTGGGTGGGGTCTACGAACGAATACTTACCTGTAGAGCATCCCTCCCTCCTACCCCACTATACTCGATAGAGTTAGGCCTGTAAGCGCACGAGAAAAGAGGACGATAGAGGGCGGACGTGCCACAGGGCATTGTGGGTAGGCCTATTGTGTGTAAATTGTTAGCGAACGAAACCTGCCGGTTGGGGAAATATGCAAATGTAGTAGCTCTACAGGTAAGTATTCGTTCGTAGACCCCACCCACACTACTGTGGGGGAGAATTAGGATTGTTAACATTTAAAAAATGCATCTGACCTTTACACCCATTGAGCAATATCAATAATTATGGCCGTAACTCTTGTTACTATGGAAACATTGCCTGAGCCGTGTGGTGGAAGGAATCAAGAGAACTAATTTATATCAGATGCTCCACTGAACAGAACACAAAAGACAATATTGATGTCAATACTGTCACTGGAACCATCAAACAACACTTGACAATTTCTGTACGTTTTGATTGTTTCCACCAAGGCTTAATAAGACTAACACAGGCAAACTGTTTTACGAACTGACGGGCCTAATCGTAATTCACCGTATAGACTTAAACACAAAGATGGCCAAACAACACAGCGCGCCCTTTTTGCGTTGGACCCTTAAGTTTATACAATGTAATACATACACGTGTATCACTTTGTGAAATCTATTTTACGTAATACAAATTTCAGCGATTAAATACTAATTAAACGGGCACGTAGGATGATGATTTTATAGTCCACCGTCTCATACACACAGTACACTACATACAATCATACACCCATCACAACTTCTAAGTTCCCCCTAATATTTTTTAGAATATCTCAAGAAGTATTGCATGAATTTAAAAAATTCAAAAAGCAAATGACAGAATGACATTTTCTACACAGCTCGTAACGAAATGGTTGAAATTCAATCATGCATGCACAATTGACAGTGATTTGAATGAAAAGTCAGCTGGAAAAAAAATTGCAGTACAAAGCATTGCTTCAATGGCATGTTACACATGTAGTTTTCTGTAAGAACTCATGCATCAATAACAATAGTATTGATGGCTGTTTCATAATAAGAAAAGAATATTCAAAGAGCAACATGCAACATGCATGTCCATTGTTTTAGAAGGGTAGAGCAAGAGTTTAATATGGAATTGGTCCTCCATTATTCTCCATAACTGAGTTCTTACAGAAAACTACATGTGTAACATGCCCTTGAAGCAGTGCTTTGTACTGCAACTTTTAGTGTCAATAATTTGACACTAAGGCCCCCAAAAAAATAAAATGTTGGTTGTCCTCCACAACTTTTCTGGGGCAGGGGCGGGCGGGCGGATTTTTGTTTCATTCATACCTGGTTACAAGCACTGAATAGTAATACCTAGAGTGTGGATTTGGGCCTATCTTTCAGACACAAGGTAGCCCTATGGTATAGTAATATTTTCCCGGGTGTAACTCATTTTGGCCAAAATATGGACTTGGGCCCTTCTCATATTCAGGTATTCAATTACTCACCTGGACCGTTATTACAAGGATCTAACGATTTGTTGTCATTGCAATACGTAGTACGAGTTGACCCATGCTGAATGTCGCATCCCATCTGAGGAATAAAAAAACACTTGGCTGGTTTTTATGCGAGCATTATTTATCTTACAAAACAATCAAAGATGTACCGTCCGTATGTTTCGCTATTTATCGGGCATTTTCCAAAAATGTTGTTTTCGTCTGAAGATTGATCACATCGTTTTAGAAAGATACTTTAAACTGACATATTTCACAAAATATGTTTAGTTAACATTAAACAAAGAAGTGCGAGGACCAGTTTATTGTTCACAGTTAATTTTGGGACCTATTTACACAAAAACCACGCTTCCCTCGACCCTCAAATATCGCAATGTACCATTTTGTCCTATAGGCCTAGTGTTATACAGTTTTGAGTAGTTTTGAGGTGATGTTAATGCCAGCGGGGTTATGTCATGAATATTAAACAATAATTCAAACCATTTGGACTCCTCCCTTCAAAAGTCCTGGATCAAAGTTAATACAGTTTATATAATGGATAGAACTGCGGTATATTGGGATGATCACAGCATGAAACAAAAACCATATACACGATGGAAGCAGGCAAAAAAAACATACATACCTCAGCTTCGATAAAGGTATAGATTGACCCTTGCTGCTCGACCAAATACTGGCCACAAACATTGAAGTGTGAGGCGTTGTTGAATTCACACAGATGGGTCTTAGACCAGTAGTTAGCCGACTGACAATTCGGTGAATCCATGCAAGCTAGATGACAGAGCTTGTGGTTTGTGATAGTAGTTGATGAGAAATTCATATCCACCAAGGCAACATCCACTATACCACACCATTTTGCAATGGATGTTTTTCCATAAGCCGTTGATACTTGCGACAGTGCATAAAGAATTAGTAAAAAGGTTCGAAAATATCCTAAGTTGTTCTGCGCCATTTGAAGACAAAACATACGTTGATAGGCCTACGTGTATTCTGTATGTTTCAAATGTCAAGCAATTAACTACAAGAAGACGCAAAAAGCTCACCGAGATCTTTGTGTTTCAATACTGAAATATGAATACTGGCTGTTTATGCTCCGATCTAAAACCATGCACACTGAGCGCGCACTTATTACAGCTCCGCCTCGTCCGTGTAAACAGACACACGTTATAATTATCGAGGCCCTCATACACGCTGCACACACAGTGTGGGCAAGGTCACAGCGAAGGCATTATCATTGAGGGGTGATGGGGATGGTGACGGAGAGGGAGAGAGGGATGGGAAGGGGCGTCATCAAATTAAGTTGTATCCTCTGTTGCAGTGGCACACTTAGTATAGTTCCCCAATAAGAGGGCTCACATTCTAATCATTCGCCCAGATCCAGGGAACATAATGGGCGTACACACCTCTCCCATATTTGTTCAGCCACTAAAAATCAGCACAAAAGATCTGTACAAACCCCCCCCCCCCCCACTCTCAAAAGGAAGGTTGTTGTGGGTTCAAGCCCTACCCTTTAGTTGTGTCACCAATGTTTCTCTATATTCTTGTTCTTTGTTTTCTGCTTTATTTTATATCGAGACTGTCTATACTACTAACCTTGGCTTGTCAGAATATTCCTTCTCAGACTTGTTTTGTTCTGGCCCCGTGCGCCCATACTTGTCTTGTTTGTTGTTTTTCTCGTTATAATTATATATTTCCCCGCATCAACAACAATGCTATATTATTTTCGTTAAAATATGCCACATGGCGTGATTAGGGTAGCCATGTGATTATTTTCATGACATCAAAATATTTTACAGATATTTGTGATTTCTGGGAGGATTTTTCAGTCGTGATATCGTCGTACAGATTTATAGATATTAGGAGACTTTTTTGCGTGATTTTATTTAGCGACATCACAATATTTCCGAAGATATTTTGCATTTTGTGTGTTATTTTTTCGCGACATCACAAATATTAAGGAAGATTTTTGTTGTTTTGTGATGTCCCTTCTAGGGCCACCATAGGGTACCGTGGTGGGTAGCGCACTACGACAATAGCCTTGTCATTGATACATGCCTCTGACTGAATATGGCCAATTAGGTTATGTCAATGAATTCAGGTACTAGAAAAAGACAAGTCAAAAGATACTTCCCTTTACATCACTATTATCATGTTCTGATTAGCTAGCCTGTTCGTTGCTTCAATAAGTACCTTCATATGTACCTACAATGAATACAATCC